>CM074719.1:147843446-148173446 GCA_037306005.1 Rhinophrynus dorsalis | reverse complement strand
AACCATGACAAGGAATTTGTCACATTATCATATGAAATAAACATATTTTGGGTACCAGGGGGTTACACAGTTCATTGCAAGTGATGGACTGTGCACGACTCAGATGCTTGGAGGGTTAACCTACACATTCTATAGACTAAAATGTAGAATTCACTGGAGCATACAAAAGGTAATTAATCTTGTTTGCATCTTCTAGTCCACTTCAAAGATATTTTACTAGAGCCTAGGGAATGAATAAGAAGAGTCTTGAAAGATTGCATCTTACAGCCACTCAGTTAGCCTTATAACTAAAGTCTTCCATTCTTATTTAGTAACATTGGTTCCTGTAACTGGACTCTTTCTAGGTCCAAAAATGTACCTAGTACTCGAAGTCAGGTCTTACCAGTATTTGAACATAAGAAAACTTTTACTTTGTGTATATATACAGTACACTTGCACACAGGTTGTTAAAGGGATAGTAATGTTTCACAATAACAGCAGATCCAATTAATCGTCATAGTATTTGAGCCATAGAGTGTGTTATTCCAATACTGTCAGAGTTGTAGTTCAAGAGTAATTGAATGATAAAGTTTACCCCTCCCACCCCTTTTACCTAGTGTAAGTCACCTCCTCTCACATGTTGAATCTGGTCCATACACCAGACAGCTCACAGCAAGGAACAATCTTCTTTCTGTGAGAACAATGAAAACCCTGCCCCCCTTGACAGGTTTTTCAGCTTTTTCCCTTATCTTAATTGAAGATTGTCCCTCTCTGCAATGTACTTGGGCACCTCCCTGCTGCTCTGAGCGGAGCACTGTTATATCAGTAAAAGTGACGGGAGGGGGATACTTTATCATTCACTTACTCTTGAATTAAAATAACACTCTCCAAGACTCAAATACTATGAATTGCTTTTATTATGAAACATTACTATCCCTTTACGGAACTTTGCAGGTATGTTGCATAATAAATTTGGAGCCAATCAGATGTCTAACTGATGGTGTTGTATGATGGATAAGTATCTGCCTTCACTTCTCAGCATTGAGGAGACCATTAATTCTGACAAAATCCCCAACTCCATTTTCCAAAATGCAGCCCCAAACTTGCATGGATCCTCTACCATGCTTCACTGTTTCCTGCAGGCACTCATTCTTATAGCACTCTCCATCCCTTCAGAGAATAAAATGCCTTCTGTTACAGCCAAATATTTCAAATTTTGACTTGTCAGTCCAGAGCATGTGCTGACATTTTTCTGCAACCCAGTTTCTGGGTTTTTGTGCATAGTTGAATCGCTTGGCTTTGTTTCCACGTCAGAGGTATGGCTTTTTGGGTGAAGGTCTTCCATGAAGACAACTTCTGACCAGACTTCTCTGGACAGCAGATGGGTGTACCAGGATCCCACTGACTTCTGCCAATTCTGAGCTGATGGCACTGCTGAACATCTTTCAATTGTGAAGGGAAGTAAGCATGATGTGTGTTTCATCTGCTGTTTCCTTGGCCAACCACTGGATCTACGGTCCTCAACGTTGTCCGTTTCTTTGTGCTTTTTCAAATTTCTGCCAGGGAGAGATCTTGCTGATGTAGTATAACTACCTTGTGTCTTTTTGCTGTGCTCAGTCTTGCCATGGTGGATGACTTTTGACATTAAACTGTCTTCAGCAACCTCACCTTGTTAGATGGGTTTGGCTGTTCCTCACCCACTTCTATTCCTCCTACACAGTTTTTACTGTTTCAGTTAATGATTGTGTTTCAACCTACATATTAAATTGATGATCATTAGCACCTGTTTGTTATAATTGTTTAATCATACACCTGACTATATGCCTACAAAATCCCTGACTTTGTGCAAGCTTACCTAGAAGAATTGATGCTGTTTGAAGGCAAAGGGTGGCCACAACAAATATTGGTTTAACTTACATTTTTCTTCTGTTCACTCATCATCTATTATTTTGTTAATTGATAAATATAAACTATAAACATGTCTTTTTTTGAAAGCATTCTTACTTTACAGAATTTTTTCACTCTGCCTAAAACTTTTGAACATTACTGTATATATACCAGATGAATGTCCTTTGTGACACTTCTCTGATGCTAAAAGTGTTAACAGTTTTTTGTCTCAAAAAACAATGAAGACATCAATGATGAAGGGCAGTCAAGGGTGAACTGCTGGCCTGGATCAGGTGTGTTAAGAGTGTTCAGGTAAATCATTGGGTTTGCACATTCAGAACTTGGCATAATCCAGATTTGCTTTTATTTTGGTAGTGAGAATTTCGGGAGCGCCTACCGCCTGTTTTCTCTGGTAGTGTGTGTGATAATCTAGCTCACAAGTGGGCACACCTTAATTTGACCCATGAGATGAGTAAGTAGTAGGCAGAATTTTCATGATACACGGCCAAGTGGATGCACTTGGGGAAAAGATAGACTGCATGGAGTGTTCCCTCTAAACTGTTCTGCCACTTCGATATCTAGGCATGGGTTTACTTTTACTGAGTACTAGTTGGGCAGGAGGGCAAATGCAAATCTGGTTTTCCCTAGTCCTGGCCAATGGTCATCCAGCAAAATTATATGTAAACAGCAGAGTTTTTTTTCACTACTAACTGTTGCAGACTTGGACAGGCTCTTCCTCTTAGTAAATACTTCACTTCTATGTAGCTGAGGCCAATCATAATATAATGAGGGTGGCTGCACAGAAAGGAAGTCCTTATTAAGAGTTGGAGCAGGCCTGCATCTATAACCAGTAGCAGAAGAGTGTGACACTGTGCATTCCTCTTTTTTATGGGCTAGCTTGAGCAGGGATGGAGGGGAAATTTACCCAACGCAGGTGTGTGCTGTTCAAGATGTGTGTTTCTTTTTTTTGTTGTTGTTGTGTGTGTGTGTGTGTGTGTGTGTGGACCATTTACAATTTTGATCCACAGCTCAGTATCATCTAGTTACACACCTGATTCCTATGTATGGAATGTCTTCCCATCAAGTGGTCAGTGATTAAATTCATAGACTTCACTTGTAAAAAGCAACCCTCATGAAAGGGAGCCTCATGCAAGGGATACTCTTAGGCATGGAATTAGTACAAAAAACATTTTTTAAAATCATCTAAAAAAAAATAAATATGTTTCAAAATATTATGCATAACCAATGTCAACTGTAACCATGCAGACATCTGTTTGGATGCTCACATCCAGCATTCTCTCTAAGGTGAGGAAAAGTGAGCAACTCAGGACTGAATTAGTTCAAATAGTAATTGAAACTGGGCAGTCTGACTCCAATGTAGCCCTACTTAAGCAGTCCTCTAACCCTTTCTTTGCTTGGTTGCTAACCTTAGAGCTGCATTTATCACCCTTGTTGGATACTGCAACTCTCATCATGTTGGGAGTTGCAGACTCCAACAGCGGGCAGCCCAAACACTAACTACCAGTGACTTAGTGGGAACACTGCTGACAGCCACATATTCCTAATCAGAATCCACTCTCCTTGTTGAGTTGGCTTCATTATGGCTCTATATTTATTTATAAGCTCATTAGCTATGTAAATGTGAAAAATTTGTATTTATTCAAAGAAAGTTAATTTGTGTTAACAATTCTATATATTCTATATAAATCCCTTGCATGTTTGACATGTTTGTTAAAGGGATAGTAATACTTAAAATGTAAAAAAAAATATGTTGTAGGGTTTATCCACCTGAGTAAAACAAGAGTACTCCCACTGCTGAAAGGTGTTTCTTTCAAAAGTTATTAATTTTCAAAGTTGAATTTTTTAGGTGCAATATCACAGTGGCCTGAAATTGTACAGTGGCGCTGTTGCTACACGATCCTATGGACAACTCTGGTCAGTTGACCATAAATCTCCATAGGATGGTGTAGCAACAGCGCCACTGTACAATTTCAGGCCACTGTGATATTGCACCTAAAAAATTCAACTTTGAAAATTAATAACTTTTGAATGAAACACCTCTCAGCAGTGGGAGTACTCTTGTTTTACTCAGGGGGATAAACCATACAACATATTTTTTTACATTTTAAGTATTACTATCCCTTTAACCTGTTTTGTTAGAGTAAAAGTTTTCGTCACGATTTTAAAGGACTGCATCAAAAGTGTGTTCTCCATTACTGTTCTTGTGTCTTTAAAGTGTACCTGTCAACTTTCCAAATCGTCAGTTGAAGCCACTGTCATGATTCTTCTTCTTCATTTATTTATTTCATCCCTCTGGTGGGAACTGACAGTTTCTAGCAGCCAAATAATGTTTTAAAAGGTGATTTTATGCATGTGAGTAATTATGCATACTTTATCAGACAGATCAAAGACCAAAGCTCTGCCGAGATTAGATTCTACAAAAATTAACAACATCTCTCTAAAACTATTAAAATTATTGAAAAACAAAATCAGAAAGTACAGGCAGATTAAATAGATACACTTAATGTGGCTAAAAGCTGTATAGGTAACAGGTTAACTTTAACTCCTTAGATTTAGTGTCTCCAGTGCTTTGCTTTGCAATCAAGGAAATCTTTTATTTGGTTTTAATGCATATGAAGGCACAGTAAAGATGAGCACATACACATGTCGATTCAGTAATGTATTCAATCAGAGACATGTCAGCATGCATTAAAGTGTAAAGCATATATACATTTTTGCATGAAGTAACATATCACTGAACAGTTGGTTGTTCTGTGTAACTGTCTGCAAACAATGCTCAGAGGAGACATGGCCTCAAGCACAAGGCCCAGATTTGGTGTCTTACATTTTATGAGATATGTGCCTTTTTCCTCTTATAGTTTAAAATCTGTTATAAAGCAGGGTACTAGCAGGGATGCAAGGCTCACAATAGGATGCTTCAAATAGTTGATCCAGTTTTATAAAACACAATAAACTTCCTTATTTGTTGCTAAGTGGAAAGGTTTTTTGACCTAACAATAGGTCTTTGATAGCTCTTGGTATAAACGAGGCCTTTGTGTTTGCCCTTCAGCTATTGTGTCTCTATTTTCATTCTTCCTATACTAACCTTTAACCAATCCAAAACTTGCGGGATTTCCCAGATCAAACTGTTTCCTTTTCTGTAATGTATAAATATAGCAAAATGATGAGCGTTCACTTCCCCTGTCCACAGATTCACCTTTGTGTACTCAGTCCAATCAAGCAATATCACAAAGGCAACAGATCTATGTCACTTTTCCAGACTTGTTTTCTTTATATTTGAATCAATTTGGTCATCATATATACAGAAAACTGCTGAAAAGAATTTAGTTTTCTTAAAAAAAACATTTTTCAGTTTAAATATAACAAATCAAGTATACAAAATCAAAATAATCAGGATTAACATGGTGCCAGAAAATACATTAAATGTTCTTTATTTTAATTGCATTATATATAACTAGGGATGGGCAAAAAGTCAGATAAATTTCCTTTGGGACATTTTGCAAAAAACCCCCCAAAAAACAGTTATTTCCGGCTTTAATTGCGAAACTTCTCTCCCATAGATAATACATACAGTCTCTCCTTTTTGCCACCGCCAATACATTTCCAGTGAGAAATTTGCCATATTTTGCCTATCTTTTCTATGATTACAGGATTTCCCGTTGCATTACTACTTCTTCTGATGGCTGAAGTGGACAAATAATTATCTGAAAGTAAAAATTGTGGGTCCTATAGCAATATATGTCTTCAACAGATTGTTAGCAGGCTGGCTGTCTTTGTCCTTTACCAACAATACTTCCAGCTTAAAATTTTGTGCCTTAAAATTGGCACAGATATCCTTGAAAATAACTGGGGCTTGGGATATTCCAGCAGAGCAAAACACATGACATCAGTTCTTTAAAGCCTCTGTTTTCAACCATGAAAAGTGCAGCATGTCAAACACCAACCTTTTGTTACGTTTACTTTTCCATAAGCATACTTGTTCATTATTTTTGTGCAGGACTTCTTTCTAAGAACTTAGTAAGTGTGGGATGGCAGTGCATAGTAGAAGAACTGTGTAACCTTATTGCTTTAACTTCTTGTGGAGGTAGTGTGGGTGTTGCGGTATATGTAGACAGGCTATGAATCTTGTCACCTCCAAAAACATACTCAGAGTCATGCTCCTCTGTGGCAGGAGGGGAAAATCTTGGCACATTCGCTGGCACATCAACAGCACTTCTATTATGTACCCTAGAGCTCCAGAAATGTTTAGGAGTACTTCTGCTGCTGCCAGTTGTGGTACCTCTGACCTGTTGATGGTGTCTCCCAGTCAGATCTGTGGTTGTGCTTCAGGTGGGAACTAATTGAGATGGTGATTAAGCATGAGCCTGTTTTCCCCCGCTCACATGCTTTTTTGTGTGGGCAACAGATAGCATCATGCTTAGCTTTTTGATCATAGACTAGGGGGTTCCTGAGTGGCTACTGCTACTACTACTACTGGTACTACACTTCCAACAGCAGCAGAGGTACTCATAATAGCTAATGATAAGGTTCTTAATAACCGGTATTGTTGTTACTGTTTGTTACTCAGTGCTAGTAGTATGTGTCTGAGTGTGGCTTGGACTTGAAAGTGGTGACAATGCAGATGATGACTGACAGGATGATTATGTATTTTTGGTCATATTTGCTTGTACATAGTTTGAGTTTCCTACTGTTTTCTCAAACAGGTTATAGACAGGCAAGGTGCTCCTTTTCACTGGAAGAAAATTGAGCCTTTGCATTTCAGCTAGATTTCTGGTCCTGTCATCATCTCTCTCACTCTAAACTTCATCTGTATCTGAAGGAGAGGAGAATGCTGGAGGGCTATATTCTAGATCTAGAATATCATCAGCCATAAACTGCTTTTGTCTCTACCACGTGTCCTTTGGAGTTCATCTGTACCTTCTGAAGGAGCAGCTATGACTACTCTCCATTGAATAAGGACAGCCTATTTAAAGTGGACTTTATTTCTGAGTTATTTATAGATATATTCTTTTTAAAGCAATATGCAATTTTGCCAAGATAGAATTGGTAGATGTAATAATTTGCTGAGTGACCTTTTTGGACAGGAAAATGTTCAATTCCCTATGATTTCCTATCCAACACCTAATAATCTAAATATTTTGTTTGTGAATTTAGAGAGGAGTCTTAAAGATGAACTCTGCCCCTGGTTGGATTCAGTAATATTGGAAAAATATGTGGAGGATAAGATCATACCCAGTGGATCAAGGATTCACAAGAGACCCTCTTTTCAGGTCAACCTCACAAGACTGGACACTTCGGGAACATCCCGATCCCTTTGGCTCACTCCAAGGAGGAACCAACATGGTATATCCCATCATTGTGCAGTAACACATAATTGTGACCCTACCTGTTTGACAATTACCCCTATTGAGTGGACTGGATCTAGAGGAGGTTCTAGTAGATTATATCATAGGGAGGCTTACTGGATATACAGGTTGTAAACCATGATTCCTTGTGGGTTAAATGAAAGTGCTGAAAATATATATTAACATGTACATTTTATTTAAAAAATTATTGTTTTGTGTTTGTTTTGGAACGTATAGACTAGCGGAGTTAAGCTGGGTGTTGCTGACACATGCACATGTGCAGAGAGGTTTAGATGCAAGTCTGACATACCAGTTCTAGGATTAATAGGCCGGTGTATATTATCTTGTGAGTATTTTTTATCCTTCTTTTTTATTATAAAAATATATACTGGTTTGCTACCCTTCTTGCGATTTGTTTCTATCATCAGTCATAATTAGGTCATCCTTAGCATCTTCCACAGCTTCTTAGCACTTCCTTTATATTCCTCTAAGCTTTTAGAGGTCTCAAACAATGTATTTTTACTTCTATTTTCACAAAGTTTGCTACCACTACTTTTAGGACATGTTTTGGTGCTTGTTTTTCTCATAGTCAGATACAGCAGTTGGTTGAGCTGCTACACCTTTTTCCATTATGCCATCATCAACAGTAGAATGCATCTCATTTTGGTCTTCAGTGTTCTTCTTACATGCTTTTTATAGTACTGGTGCAGGTGGTGGAACATTTGTTGGGACCTTGACAAACTTCATCCTTCTCGGGAGTCAGAAGGAGAGGGATCAACATTAATTTTTTGCACACACTGTAGCAACCATGGCTGCAGTTAGTTTTTGAACTACCACTTTACTCTCACATCCCTGCACTGTTCCTACTCCTTTCTGTCTCCTCCTGTCCCTTGTGCATTTGCTGGACATTATTCAACTACTGTGTGATTGTACTGTACACAATAGAACTGATGGAGTGTGATGTCTTGCCTTGGCCATCAAAAAATACTCAAACTCTTCTAGTATCAATCAAGTCTGCCTCAATTTCACAGCTCAAATCAAGATCCCAGTCAGCTGTCACCTTTTTTTATATATGTTTTTTAAAACTCTTGTCCACCCTATCCTATCACTGTCAAAAAAACAAATAAAAAAAAAAGTTTAACAACAACTTATTTTCAACACACAGATAACAGCATGATCTCAAGGAAACTGGACCACATCTTCCTGTGTCTTTCTTATCAAATAGTTCTGACAGAATGTTGAGGTATTTGGGGTCAACCTCCTTTGCTTCCTTCTCACTCACACCCCCAGACATGACTAACACAAGATAATAACAACAATATCAACAAGGAACTTGGACCACAGCTGCCTTTGTCTTTCAAATCAGTCAGATAGAATGTTGGGATATTTGGGGTCAACCTCCTGTGCTCACTTATCAATCACACCCCCAGGTACCACCAACAGATATAATAACAGAAAGATCAGCAAGGAACTTTGACCGCAGCTGCCAGTGTCTATCAAATGAAATAAGACAGACATAATGTTGGGGTATTTTGTATCAACCTCTTTTACTCCGTTCCTGTACCCCAGACTCCCCTACTACAGAGAAAAATTAGGTGCTGTCTCTTCCTCTCACAAACACAGAATGGCATGCTATGGGAACATTCCCCCCTTTTATAGTATGCCTACAGGATATTAAGAGAAACTTGCCATGTGCTCAGTTGATAGAAATTCAGTCTTCCCATTGATTTGTATGCAATGAGCTAGGCAAAAAAAGCAGGAAAACTGCAGTTTTCTCAAAAAAGTAGCAGCTCTACAAAAAGTGCCATTTTTCTCCTCTTTTTCTCTTGAGTTCGAAACTTTCACCCATCCATATATTTAAGATAGGGATACACTTAAAGCATACATAATTACAATTTAAATAAACCAACATATATCTGCAGTCACAAATATCACATATGCATAAATATATAAGTTAATTTGAATATGTAAAACACATTATATCATTTTCATGATTAAAGAAAATATTTTACTAAGCAGTTGAATACTTTTATATTGTATTATTAAAGTACAATCATTTGGACATCTATATACAAGTCTTGAAAAAGTTAATGAAATATATAGTATTGGACCCTGGGTGTTTTATTTTTATTTATTAGTTATGCACTGTTTACTTATGGCAGGGATAGTCAATCTTCAGAACTACGGCTGACTTTAACTTCCATTATTCCCAACTAGCCAATGGCTGGTTGAGGATAATGGTGATAGTAGAACCCAAAAGCTGCACACCAAAACTCTGATAAACATTGACATATTAGCTTTATTCCTATTAATATTATTTATCATCATTTGTAGTAGACTGTAGTAGCTGCTGATTGGCAGGCATACGTTATTTCATTTCATGGTACTGCTCTGTACAGGTAAGGATTTGCTGGTGATCATACAGCAAAGGAGTACCTAGTGAAGAGATTGCTTTGATCTGGCACTAGAGGAATTGCTTGCCATTGGCCTAAACAATCAAACAAATTAAAATGGCTAAACACCATAGTGACTGTCTGCAATAGAATAGTATGATCCCCAGGAAAAACAAGGATGAGATTAAATGAAAAGGAGCGTCTGAAGAGAGATCCTGAGTCTGATGCAATAAGAAGAATTGGAGTAATTTTGGAGGAAGCCATCTGCATTATAGGGGAAAAATAAGCATTCTCATTGAATTCTAAAAATGTCTTTTTTTATTTTATAAACCTTTGTTGAAAATAGAAGAAATACATAACAGAAGAAAATTCTAAAAATGTCTTCATTGCTTTGTTTTGCTTAGCATTGCCCTCTCTACTCAATGGCTAATCGCCCAAATAATAAAAATTAAAAATTAACAAATATAAAATGAATAACACTGATTTATACATGACTAAAAGCATAAATCATTTATCTTGTGTTTCATTTTTTGTTATGATTTTTTTTCTCTTTCCTTTTTTTTCTTTTATTAAAAAAAAAAAATTATATACGGGATGAGTCATTCATGTTTTTCTGACAGGTATATAAATGCTCATTTTTTATGCTGTCCAGAATGACAAATGGTGAAACCAAAAATATACCAACATCACTCAAACAAATAGACAAGACTCAAATCTTTGCCTTTGATAAATCAACTCCTACAAATGTACTATAGAGCAGATGTTAAAATGGTGTAGAAGCAGAGCTTGCAATAATCTAGGAAAATGTGTTTTTGAGCAGGCCTCCCAAAAAAGTTACTTTAAAGCCAAACTTATTTTGAATGTAGCACTGCAACGATTACCACACACTTATGCTAATATGCTTATGCTGAGACAATGCAGATGCACGTTTGCTGTTTGAATCTTTGCATAATGTTATTAAAAGTGTTGAGTTAACATTTTCTGAAGCCTGCAAATAAGTTACAATTGTTTTGTTTTTATTGTTTTCATTGAAGAAAAATGTTGCCAGGTCAGAGAAGCTTTCCTAACACATGGGAAAATTAGTGACTCAACATAAAAACTAACAAGAAATATGTAAAATGTTAATTTGAATGTCATAAACCCTTTTATAGAAAGCATACATTTAAAGGGATAGTAATACTTCATTTTAACTTTATTTTATTTTGTAGGCATTAAAAAAACATGAAGAATGATATAAGTCTTATCTCTGAAACCTTTATGGTTTAAGAGATATTCACAAACAAAGTATCCCCCCCCTGTTCAACCAGATCAGAAGGGAGATGCCCAGGTAGACTGCAGAGAGGGACAATCTTCAATTAAGATAATGGAAAAAGCTGAAAAACTTGTCAAGGGGGGAAGGGCTTTCATTGTTTTCATACAAAGAAAATTGTCCCCTTCTGTTATCTGTACTGTCATACAACCAGACTCACATCTGAGAAGAGATTGCTTACACTAGGAAAAAGGGGCGGGGAGGGGAACTTTGCTTGTGAATATCTCATAAACCATAAAGGTTTGAGAGATAAGACTTATATCATTCTTCATGTTTTTTTAATGCCTACAAAATAAAATAAAGTTAAAACGAAGTATTACTATCCCTTTAAGGAATTGGCCACTGCAATCTGATGAAAAACAGATTTGTTATATGCAAATGTCACCTCAAGGTAGAGCATGAGGGGAACTCATTTTTGTAGAAGACAGTGTAGTAGATGGTCTTGCAGACGACAAGAAGGAATATATCATGACAGAGGAAATGTAAACAAAGAATTATATGATTTAAGTACCATTCGATGTATCATTAAATCAAGCAAGCTTTAGTCTTGTGATGCTGTAGTGTCCTTCTTAGAACCTTGCATTGGGTCTAAGGGAGAGAGGAGTAATACATTTAATTTTTATGGCTCTGTTAAACCCCAAATCTGTCCAACCCGATTGGATAACATGATGACAGCACAAATGGATGAGGGGGGCATTGTTTCTATGTGGATATCCTTTTGCCTAGAACAAATTAAGTCTGTGTATCACATATTCTTGCAAACCGTGTTCTGTTATTCATGAAAATTGTTACCTAGCAAAAACTGGTGGGAGATTATTACACACCCGATAGTCGCTCTAAGTAAGGCTACATCATCCTGGATTGAAAGTCACCAGTAATGTCTTATCTAAAGAGACTTCCTTAATATTGGACTGTTATAATCCAGTCCTGAATTTACCTGTTGCCTTACCTGTGGCGTGATCCAGCTCTTGTGACCACCTGGTCTCCTTTAAAGAGCTGCCTCTTCCTTTCAGTTAAGCTTGGTCAAAGCTTCCTGTCCTACATTTTCCTGTGTATGTTTGTTTGCCCCTGCTCTTCATTTGCTGACCTGATCTTTTCCTGACCAAGCTATTGTTTGCTGATTGTTCCTGCATTGATCAGCTGTTGTGAACCAGTCCTGTTCCTGACCTTGCTATCATATGAAGCCTGTTCCTCTCTGATCTCCAGTTACTATACTGAACCTCTTCTTGTCTTCGCTGTCACATCGTGCTTGCTGCTGTTTGGTCTGCTGAACCTGCTCTAGTCCTTCACTTCTTGACTTTGTTTGTGCTGCTTTCTTGCTTTTTCCAGCTATTGTTTCTGGTGTGGCATACCCCTGGACTTGTTCCAATAGTTTACTTCTGCTCCTACTTCTCAGTAGCTTCTGTATGCTGTGGTATTGTGGACATCTGTACCTTTAAGCACCAGGGGTGCTGAATCCTGTATAGAAAATGAAATGGTACACCACCAACAATAAAGGTTTGTTAAGGTGCTTGTGATAGCCAAGGAAATGTGCTTAGGGTAATTATGTAAAATAAATCACAGGAAGAAAAAGAAAAGTACCAACAGCAGCACCAATTCCATGCTTATTATAGAAGGATGCACTAAGTAGGTACAGAAAGATCAAGGGAAAGGGGATTCATGAGTTAAAATAAAAAACAACCTTTATTGGTATATGTTAAAATAAGCTGGCGAATTTAAAAGTTATAAAAACAAAGTAATTACTGACTCTAATGATTGCTTATAGATTACAGCAGATCTTGTGTTACTCCACATAATGCCACTGGTATCTTTAGTGCTAATAGAGATAGAGTGCCCTTAAAGGGATAGTATTACTTCAAAATTACTATCCCTCATATTGTAGCCCTTAATAAACTGAGTTAAATGACACCAGCGGCATCTCTCAAAACTTTATGGTTTAAGAGATAGCCGCTTTCAAAGTTTCCTCTCCCCTGCTGTCAGCGTTCTGCTGCCAGCAGGAGAATCCGGTCTCTGAATCAAGCAGAGGCTCTTCAGCAGAGCCGATATCTCTTTATGGAAGGAAAAATGATTAATTGAAACAGTCTTCTACATGGGCTTGGTAAACAAGCACACATATAAGACTGTTTCAATTAATCGTTTTTCCTTCCATAACGAGATATCGGCTCTGTTTAAGAGCCTCCGACTGTCCCGGGACCGGATTCCCCTGCTGGCAGCAGAACGCTGACAGCAGGGGAGAGGAAACTTTGAAAGTGGCTATCTCTTAAACCATAAAGGTTTGAGAGATGCCCTGGTGTCATTTACAATATGAGGGATAGTAATTCTGAAGTAATACTATCCCTTTAAGCTCTTGTAAATACTAGAAGCTAATACTCATGTGTGGTTCTGCGTGGTATACCGTAATTATATTACACACATGTAACTACCATCATAATTAATGAGAACAAGAAACAGTTGCTATATGCTCCATTGAACACGTACAAACACTAAGCCTTTTGTGTGTGTGTGGTATTCTGTATATACTGATCGTATCTTATACACACAAGGAATTACTGATACAATGTATTTAGCAGTTTATACAATGTAGCTGTAAGTTGATTTTGAAATTGCAGTAGAGGTACAATGTAATTATCTCACACAAATAAATAGCTGCTGATACTATTATTCTCAGGCTACTATAACAAATGAGCGTAGTGTTATAACAGAAACCTGTCTGTCTCCAGGGACTTCACCTTGTGTCCAGTCGACATGTGGCAGCCTTCACCCAGCAACTTCAAATAATGTTTTTGTTTCTTGTTACTGCAATCAGTTTTCAGTATCTATTCATTGTGCCCAGTCGAGTCAAAAGTCTTGATTCTTTTGTCTAGTTCTATTTGTTGCTGCCTGGCAGTAGGACCTAGTATGTCACTCATGATATTTCTACAGTCCCTGTCCAGTCATCCTAAGTATAGCCTGGATCAACTAGTCTGTGCTATCCAACCTTGCAATTGACACATTTACCTAGCTTAGCCTGTAGCAAGACTGAGTAGATCTGTGTCTACATTCTCAAACACCACACACTAGCTACATAACCTAATGTCTTGTGGATCACACTGGTAGTTCCAGTTACAATCCTAGGTCATTATAGCCTTGCAGTGTGACAGATTTTGATCAAACAATACAGACTACACATGCTAGTGTCACGGTTTTTGATTAACACTCAGAGCAGTTTGGTAAGGTTAAAATAACTTTATTAGAGAAAAGTTCAAATACATAGGTAGGCCTATGGCCCATACAACAGAGTAGATATACAGGGAAGTGAATACAACAGTATCAAGCCAGTATTGGAGTTACAAGTGAGGATAATGACAATCTCTACACAGTAGAGGTCCTGGCTTGGATTAGGACAGCTGGCAGGATCAGTAGGCAGTGGGCTGAACACAGTAGATGGTGCAGAGGAAGGTGACTGGCTCAACCCAGAGGAGCGAGGCAACTCTGCTGGAACAACCCAGACCCCTGGGCTGTACAGAACCCACGGATCGAGGCACCACTGACCCTGGCACCAGATGGCAACAGACCGAGATAACTCTCACAGAAATAACCCTAGAATGCTAGGGGTGGATCGCAGCACAGCAAGTATAGTGGTGTAGATAACCAGTGTCCCCTCTATGAGGATGGTGCAACGCAACGCTGGCTCTTGAGCCGGAGGCTACTGCAGATGGAGATAAGCAACACTCTACCTGGAACGTCCAGGTACGCAAGGGGTTAATTGGGAAAGCCCAGAATACTGCAACTCCCAAAGGGAGTGAGCCCAGTGAGGTATGAGAGGTGGACACAGAGAGATCAGAGTAACACAGTCAGTGATAGAACACTGCACCGGTACTTCGCTTGTACACTCCGTCAACAGCGGTATGGAGAGAGGCTTGGCACGAAGCCTAGCAAACGGTCGACAAGATACAGCGCCCTGCTGTGCAACTGACTAACTTACAGCAACCACTAAGTGTAACGAAGGCAACAGTGAGGCCACAGTGGTATGCTGGAGATGCACAGTACTTCGAGACAAGGCAGCCACAGAGCAACCGGCAGCCAGAGGGGTCAGATACAGAACTGGTACACAGACCAGCACAGAGTAAACGGAAGCGGGTTCTAGCCAGATACACTCAGTAACGGAAGCAGGTTCTCAGCCAGACCAGGTCAGCAACGTAGCGGGTTCACAGCCAGATACAGTCGGTGATGGAAGCGGGTTCTCAGCCAGGCCAGGTCAGCAACAGAGTGGGTTCTCAGCCGGATTCAGTCGGTAACGGGAGCGGGTCCTCAGCCAGATATGGTCAGCAACGGAGTGGGTCCTCAGCCGGATATGGTCAGCAATGAAGACGTCAAAAGCATAAGAATCAGAAACGTCGTCAGGCAGGCCAGGTCATATACAGTCATCAATAACGGATCAGAATGCAAGAACAAATACACCACAAAAGGGCACTCGAAATGAATTGACTACCACTGTCAGAAACAAGCACCTTAGGGAGACCATGGAGTCTAAATACCTCTTTAGCGAAGACTACCGCCAACTCCTTAGCGGATGGCAGACCTGGAAGAGGCACAAAATGTGCCATTTTAGAAAATCTGTCTACCACCATTAAAATATACATGTAGCCATTAGAAACCGGTAGTTCTCCCAGAAAATCAATGGACACATGCGACCAGGGTCGGTCACCGTTGGGTACAGGCTGTAGCAAGCCCACAGGCAGGTGTCTTGGAGACCTAGCACTGGCACATACCATACAGGTGGCAGTAAATTTGGCACAGTCCTTCCTTATGGTGGGCCACCAGAATACGAGCGACAAGGACCAGAACAATTGATTTCTATCTACATGCCCTGCAGATTTAGAGGCATGGTAGGTCTCCAATAGTCTGGTCCGAAAAGGTTCAGCCACAAAACATTTGCCCATGGGATTTTCAGACGGAGATTGATTCTGGGTAGCCATAATCTCCTGGCCCAAAGGAGAAGTGATGCTTGTTCGACAAGTGGCCAAAATTTGGTCAGGAGGTATAATGGGTACTGGCGGTGACTCAGACTCTATTTCAGGCCCATGTTGTCTGGACAGGGCATCAGCCCGTACATTCTTGGATCCGGGCAAATAGGATACCACTAAATTGAACTGGGAAAGGAAGAGTGCCCATCTCGCTTGTCTTGGTGACAATCTCTTCTGATAAATATAGCAAATTTTTGTGATCCATTAGAATCAAAATCGGGGCCCTGGTATCCTCCAACAAGTGACACCACTCACGTAACCCCAAGATAATGGCCAATAGTCCACAATCACCAATCTCGTATACTGATTGTGCCTCAGTCAGTTTTTTCGAAAAGAATCCACAGGGCCTAGGTACCTGACCGGGCTCAGATTTCTGGGATAGTACAGCTCCCACGCCTGTGTCAGAAGCATCTACCTCCAGAATATATGGTAGGTAGGCCTTAGGATGTAAAACCGGTGCTGAAGCAAATGCTGCCTTTAAAGCCTCCTCAGCCTCCTTAGACCACTCGGACGCCTTGGCCCCTTTGTGCGTCAAGTCCATGATGGAAAAGTCACGGATAAATTTACGATAATAATTGGCAAAGCCAAGAAACCTTTGAATGGCCTTGAGGCCCTTGGGATGTGGCCAATTTAGCAATGCAGACAGCTTTTCTTTGTCCATGGAAATGCCCTCTTTAGAGATAAAGTAACCCAGGAAGGGTGCCATGGGTTTATGGAATTCACATTTGTCAATCTTACAAAATAATTTATTCTCCCTGAGTTTCTGAAGTACAGTGGCCACATATCACAGTGCAGTGTTTTCCCTCATGTCACTCTCGCTTGTGCTGCGCTCCGATTGGTTGAGCCTGTTTGGCCCGCCCCTGGTGACCTTTTTATACTGGGCCAGTGGCACCTGTCAGATGCCCTTTCGTGGTGTTCTTGAGCCAGTTTTGCTGTGCTGTGTTCCTGCGTTCCTGATTTCCGGTGTACCAACTTGGCTTGCTCTGACTACGCTCCTGTGTTCCTGCTCCGTGATTTGACCCAGCCTGGCTGATATTCCTGCTCATATCCTGATCTGGCTTGTCTGAGAACCTGCTCCGTGATTTGACCCGGCCTGGCTGACGTTCCTGCTTGTATCCTGATCTGGCTTGTCTGAGAACCTGTTCCGTGATTCGACCCGGCTTGTTTGACGTTCCAGCTCCATGACCTGCACCGGTTACTTCTGCCCAGACTACGTTCCAGCTTCCTCTGTCGCCGAGGCAACATTTTGACTTCCTCCATCTACTGTCCTGAGCGGCTGCAGTTGTTAACCTGTGCTGAGCTGAGATCCTGCTACTGAGCCGCCCCCTGCAGAGCTGTGTTCCAACTATTGAGCCGTTAACCGTGCAGAGCTGTGTTCCAACTATCGAGCCGTTAACCTGTGCAGAGCTGCGTTCCAACTATCGAGCCGTTAACTCGTGCAGAGCTGTGTTCCAACTATCGAGCCATTAACCCGTGCAGAGCTGCGTCCCGGTTCTGAGCCTCCAGTCTGGTACAGAGTGTTGCCTTGGTGCTGAGCCGTTTTCTCTCCTTGCAGTATAGTGAAGTTCGTTACCGCCCCTGGTAGGCACATGGCTCTGGCTGCTACTGTGCAAGTCTCTGTTGTTACGCCCGTGAGGGCTATTGGCTCAAGCTCTTGCTATCCAGTTGCTTCCGTTACTCCCGTGGGGGCTATTGGCTCAAGCTCTTGCAATCCAGTTGCTTCCGTTACGCCCGTGGGGGCTATTGGCTTAAGCTCTTGCAATCCGGTTGCTTCCGTTACGCCAGTGGGGGCTATTGGCTCAAGCTCTTGCATTCCAGTTGCCTTCGTTGTCACGCCCGTGGGGGCTATTGGCTCAAGCTCTGGCAGTCTACTTGCTCCGTTAGCATGCCCGTGGGGGCTACTGTTCAAGTGCAGCAGGTTCTGGGTTGCAGGTTCCTCTTGGCTGGACAGTTATCTCAGTATTATGAACATTTGGTGTTGAGTCCTCTCCACCATTTACTGCCTTTATCACCTTGGGCATGCCAAACATCACAACTGAGACGGACTGATTACTGTGTTAACCCTTGTATCTCTGTACTCAGTATCTGCCAATTGCCTGTGCTATTTTATGCTATACCTGTATATTGGTCACACTATTGCCTTCCTGATGCTACACAGTGCTACCTATAGGGGCGATCTTTGTTCTTTATTTTGTTCTTAATAAAACTGTGTTTTATTTCACCTACTGGTCTGAGTGTCTTGAAAACTGTGACACCACATGAATATGATGAGTCTTCAAATCAGGGGAATAAATTAAAATGTTGTCTAGATAGACTACTACACAGGATATCAGCAGATCGCAGAGAACATCATTAATAAAGTCTTGGAACACTGCTGGAGCATTGCACAACCCAAATGGCATTACTAGGTATTCATAATGCCCATTGCGCGTGTTAAATGCAGTTTTCCACTCATCACCTTCTTTAATATGAACGAGATTATAGGCTGCCCTTAGATCCAATTTTGTAAAGATAGTAGCGCCCTTCAGTTGGTCAAACAGCTCGGTGATGAGTGGAATCGGAAAAGCTCTTTTGATCATTAGTTTATTGAGCCCTCTATAATCGATACAAGGCCTTAGTTCACCCAACTTTTTCTTAACAAAAAAGATTCCAGCCCCCACAGGCGAGGATGATTTGGGAATCATACCCCGAGTCAGGGCATCAGTAATGTATTTTTCCATGGCCTTGTTCTCCTCACAGGATAGAGGATACGTTCTACCCCTGGGGGGTACTGCACCAGGCGCAATATCAATAGCACAGTCATATGCCTGGTGTGGAGGCAAGGTGCTAGCCTCTACCTTGTTAAAAACATCGCTGAAGGATTGGTATTCATGTGGTAGGGAGGGAGAGGTACACATATCTTGGTAGGTCGTTGTAAACAATGGCTCATACAGTAGTCAGACCAAGTCGTAATCTCACAAGTATCCCAATTAATTCTAGGGTTATGGGTTGTTAACCATGGAAACCCTAAGATAACCGCATAATGAGGCACAATACAGGCACAACCCATTCTTACGGCAGAAGGACCGTTCCACTCTGGTTACTAGCGTAAACCCAACCTGCATAGGCTCTGACAATTCGTTTTGCCGAGGAGGCAAGGGAGGACAGGGAGGCAAGGGTGGGAATTCGTTCCTGTGCCATTGCCCTGCAGGTGACTTAGGTTTGCGTTCTCTATTCTGCGTTCGTTCCCTGATTCACGTGTCGATCAGGTTTACAAATTCTGTGAATTTGTCCAGCATTTCAGGCAACTCTCGGGCTACTATCTCATCCTTAATGCGCTCATGGAGTCTGTGTAATGGTTTGTTCAACACTCAGACACAGTGGTTTAGGATAAAACACAGTTTTATTGAAAACACAATGATAATTACCTTTAACGGGCTATAGCGTATCTCAGCAGAATTATACAGGTGTAATACAGGACTTCGATACATATGCCTACACAGGCCCAGTATAATAGGAAGCAAGAGAGTTCATATACTGACACAGATCAGGCATGAGAGGGTGAATACCCAGCGTAGCAGCACAGCATGAGTTAAAGTCCCAATAGGTATAATCAGTCTCTGTTGTCGAGAAGTCTGTGGTGAGTTCTCTAGTAACGCCCAGTATGATGGAATAACAACGAGTAGGAGACTGTAGTGCTAGAATGGAGACAGAGCACTAGTAATCTGCCAGAGCAGAGCTGAGGCTTATACCCACTGCTGTAGCAGTAAACAGAGGCAACAATGATACTCTACAAGAGCTGAATGGAATACAGCCAATGTCACCCTGCCGTAGCAGTAACAGAGGCAACAGTACTCTGCAAGAGCTGAACATAACACAGCCAATGGCACACTGCCATAGCAGTAACGGAGGCAACAAGGTTCTCTGAAAGAGCTGAATGGAAGCACAGCCAATGGCGCACTGTCGCAGCAGTAACGGAGGCAACAGTGAAGCTCTGCGAGAGTAACGGAAGGCCCATCCAATGGCACGCTGCTGTAGCAGTAACAGAGACAACAGTAAAGCTCAGCAAGAGTTAACGGACGGCCCAGCCAATGGCACACGGTTGTAGCGGTAACGGAGGCAACAGTAAGCTCTGCAAGAGTTAACGGGAGGCCCAACCAATGGCACACTGCCGTAGCAGTAACGGAGGCAACAGTAAGCTCTGCAATATGTACACTGCCATAGCAGTAACGGAGGCAACACAGAATACTCTGCCAGGTAGGCCCAGCCACAGTGGAAGTCAGAATGTCACCCAAGCGACACAACGAAGCAGGAACAGGAGAGCTGGATCATGGAGAGGAACGTCAGACAAGCCAGGTCAGGTCACGGAGCAGGAACGTCAGCCAGGCCGGGTCGAATCACGGAGCAGGAACCAGAAGCAGAGTAGTCTAACGGGCCAAGTCGGTACACGGGAACACAGCAACTCAAGTAAGCACTGGTACAGGAACACCACGAAAGGGCACCCGACAGGTGCCAGAGTCCAGTATAAAAAGGCCTTACTGGGCAGGCCAAACATAGCTCAGCCAATAGGAGCGCATCACACAGAGACTGACAGAAAGCACGGGCACCGTGATAGTCCGTGTGCAAAAGCCGCTACCAGGGCCTCATCGTTCCATGTCAGCTCGGCCACCAGGGTGCGAAATTCAATGGAGTAATCGGCCTAATGCACATAATCTGTTTAGCAGCCGAGATGTTGCGCCTAGGAACCTCAAACATGCTACGGAAGTCTCTCACAAATTCACTGAAGCTTGTCGTAATGGGCTTTGCCATCTCCCAAATAGGGTTTGCCCAGGTTAAGGCTCTGCCTGTTAAAAGCGATATCATGAACCCAACCTTACTTCTTTCAGTAGGAAATGCTGGCGGAGTTAGTTACAAAAAAATTTCCAGCTGATTGAGAAAACCCCTACATAGGGTAGGTTCTCCATCGTATCTTAATGGTAGGGGTGCTGTCGCAGACAGCCCTTTAATTTGCTGGTTAGCATTCAGGATTTAGACCGTCGGTGCGTGAACAGGGGTGGCCTCCGAGGCTGGTACTGGTTTGTCCAAGTGTGTGGTCCGCTCTAGTATGGTTTGCACTGCCACTGACAATTGATCAAGAAGTTGTTCGTACATATCCATTCTCCAATGGATATTTACAGAGCTTCGTTCACCAGAACCTTCTGAGGTCATTGGCCCTTTCGTACTGTCACGGTTTTTGATGAACACTCAGAGCAGTTTGGTAAGGTTTAAATAACTTTATTAGAGAAAAGTTCAAAGACATAGGTAGGCCTATGGCCCATACAACAGAGTAGATATACAGACAAGTGAATACAACAGTATCAAGCCAGTACTGGAGTTACAAATGAGGATAATGACAATATCTAGACAGTAGAGGTCCTGGCTTGGATCAGGACAGCTGGCAGGATCAGTAGGCAGCGGGGGGTGGATCGCAGCACAGCAAGTATAGTGGTGTAGACAACCAGTGTCCCCTCTATGAGGATGGTGCAATGCAAAGCTGGAGCTGGAGGCTCATGCAGATGGAGATAAGCAACACTCTACCTGGAACATCCAGGTATGCAAGGGGTTAATCGGGAATGCCCAGAATACTTCAACTCCCAAAGGGAGTGAGCCCAACGAGGTATGAGAGGTGGACACAGAGAGATCAGAGTAACACAGTCAGTGATAGAACACTGCACCGGTACTTCACTTGTACACTCCGCCAACAGCGGTATGGAGAGAGGCTTGGCACGAAGCCTAGCAAATGGTCGGCAAGATACAGCGCCCCCCCGTTGCAACCGACTAACTTACAGCAACCACTAAGTGTAACGATGGCAACAGCAAGGCCACAGTGGTATGCTGGAGATGTACTGTTCTTCGAGACAAGGCAGCCACAGAGCAACCGGTCAGATACAGAACCGGTACACAGACCAGCACAAAGTAAATGGAAGCAGGTTCTAGCCAGATACACACAGTAACGGAAGCAGGTTCTCAGCCAGACCAGGTCAGCAACATAGCGGGTTCACAGCCAGATACATCGATGATGGAAGGAGGTTCTCAGCCAGGCCAGGTCAGCAACAGAGCGGATTCTCAGCCGGATACAGTCAGTAACGGGAACGGGTCCTCAGCCAGATACGGTCAGCAATGGAGTGGGTCCTCAGCTGGATAAAGGTCAGCAATGAAGAAGTCAAAAGCATCAGAATCAGGAACATCGTCAGGCAGGCCAGATCATACACAGTCATCAATAATGGATCAGAATGCAGGAACACCACGAAAGGGCACCATACCGAGGAAATGACAGGGTATATAAAGGCCAATCAGTAACCAGTAATGCAAACTTGCAGTCAGAATGTCGTCGCCTGGTGCACAAAGCACGGGCATCGTGATAGCTACTGAGGTTCTAAAGGCAATCCTGCAGCAAGACCTCTGCTAGAACAACATGCCAGCTGATTTCTGCATCTAGATCAGAAATTGTATTCCATCACTGTTCTTTTCTATCATCTGCAAAAACAGTCTAAAGCGTCACTTTCCCCTATGCTCTTAGTGCCATGCCAGGGGCTTCTTCCACTTCTTCTCCTTTACCTGTCCCTAATTCTGATCCTTTTATACCTCTGCCTGAATTTTTTGAATGCAATCCTAAGGAATCTAGGGTTTTTTAATCATTGCTTTGTTCATTTTTGTTATTAGCCAAAGACAATTTCTTAACATTAAGTTTGTGTAACCTTTATTATATCACTTCTTCATGGTCCAGCCCTAGCTTGGGTATCCCCCCTTTTAGATAGATAGTCTCCCATTTAAACAACATTTAAACCTTTGAATCTGCTTTTAGAGCAGTTTTAGATACCTCAGGTCACCAGGCTGCCACTGATGTCATTGGCAATTCTGGGGCATTCAATGGTTAAATTTATAAATGTAATTTATAATAGTGCTCAGAATGTTATTTGTGAATGTGTTATCATATAGGATTGTTTTAAGAAATTAATATTCATAGAACATCTGGTGAGGCCTCCTTATACTGGACATGGGTGTTTTTTAATATGCTTCTGTGTGCCCCCCCCCCCAAAAAAAAAGAGTTGTACCTTGGTTGTGCTAATCAAAACTATCGATGTGTGTAAAAAAAAAACTGTTATGGACTAGTTAGAAGCAATGTGGTTGAACATAGAAAGTGCGTGATGAAGTATAGTGAAGATTAGATACATAAACTTAGGTGACATGCTGTTTTGGGAACAGAGAGAGAGAGAGACTGATTGGCATGTTATTCTTTTATTATTGCATGCATATTACTTAATTTCACTTTACTAGTTATATTGGAATAACTCATAATATATATTGTTACTAATAATATGTCTTTTTATATTTTTGTATAATCTGATATATGCATAATAAAATATATATAACTGTTTAAGTATATTTGAAACTCTCATTCATTTCTTTGTATTGTACTCACTATATTCTATAACGAATGTGAGACCATTCTACATATATAATATCAGGGATAATGTTAACTTGTAGTAAGAGTAGGGAATAACTGCCCTTGAGGCTTTGTTTGGGAAGAAAGGTATAAATTGTTAGAACTGGAGCCCAATGTGGGGCTCAAAATTTTCTTTTACGGATTCCTAATGTTAGCCATATTTTATTCTGCAGACCCCTTACAATTAAGTGATTGTATACTTACAGCTATTCCAGTAAACAATTTACAAAGACTATTTGATATTATGAAAAAACAGCATGGTAGAGAGGTCAATACTGATGGCATTATTGCACTTCAATTTGGTGTAGGAGGTAAAGGTTTCACATACTGTTTAATACAGGTTAACTTTATAGTTAATAATATTGCTGCATCCCGTACATGTATATTTTAAGATATAGGGCTGGATTCTATTACAGGTATTAATTTTATCACTGCTTTTATCTCAGTTTTCCCCATAGACTTCAATAGGAAAATGTTTGATAAAATGGGTGTTACCATTTAACACCTGCAATAGAATCTAGCCCACAGACTATAACTCTGTCAGAAACAATATTGTTAATATCACATATGAGGATATTGTTAACATATTGGGACATCCAGCTAATATCCCTCATTCCATAAGGAAGTATTGCCCCTTAATGCATGCAAGTTCCGGGGGCTCCCTCTATCTTAATATTATAGTTTTTTCAGAATAGATGAAGTAGCACAATATCGAGTTGATATATGTTTAATGTCTTCAATTTTATATTTGGTGTTAACCAGAGATACACCTATTGCCCTGACAAGTGGTCAACCTCATTAAAAAGGGATACCCATGTTCAACATTAAGCCACTATAGAACATGTTCCCAATAATCCAAAACACTTAATGACAGAATAAACCCTTTCAGTGGAGTGTATCCTACTGCTTCTACCCAGCAGAAAAGAGCCCTAGTGAATGGCTTATTACCTTCTGAGGTATCCTTTACCCTTGTAGAAGCATCAAGCTGGAACTCTGAGATCAGTTCCCTGTATAAAAATGGGAAAGTAACTGTTGCTTCCTTAGCTGATTCTTTGAGTGAAGAAAATAAAATTAGTTGTATAGTGGCAGTTTATGCACTGGGATTAAGATTTACCAAGAATAATCATGATATAGTATGGGGCTGTCTTAAACCTCTTGCCAGAAATTAGATTTGGAGAGACAGATTCAAACTGTTATAGCAGCAGTATACATACAAAAAGTGAGAAAACAATGCTGGGTTATTTCACTCTATGCTGCTCCAAATAGAAATAGACCCATTCAGGCAAAGAATAGCCCTATATTTTGTAGTCTGTGATACTGTTAATACATAACTTTTAATTGTATTAATTAAATAGGAAATGCACCTTTATAGTGTTAACACTGTATGTCTTCATTTTTAGAGTATAATTAAAAGCTTGGTGACTGGAGACTATCACTTGCTTGTTAGAGTTCCAAGCACAATGATTAGATCTTCTCAATATCAAGCATTAAGAACATAAACTGTAGGGTAGTGCTGAGAAATGGATGCCCTAGTTTTTCTGTATAGAAAACAGTATTTGTTTTGATTGTTTGTCTGTTGTCTGTCTGTTTCTGCTTTCAGTCATTAGAGCCCTTTTGTTGTGTGGCGAGTGTACCAAATAGTTACAATATTTCTCACTTAACAGGATTTCTGCTTAGAGTAAGCTTGGATAGAAGTTACAAAATGTAACCCCTTGTACATAGAAACATATTTCTATTAGGACATAGCTTATTTTCTGTTCTACCAGAAAATACTTATACTTTTATTATTAAGGATTTCACAGGAGAAGTTTTTGAAAAGCCAGATAATGTAGATAAAATTGAAAGGCAAACAAAGGAGGAACCCAATGTCAAAATAACAGAAATCAAAGGCAGCTCCGCCAGTCACAATGTAATCCTTCCATTAACCCTTTGAGTGCCAGAGGGGTACGCAATGCATTGCGTACCCCTCTGGCAGTCAAAGGGTTAAAGAGTCCTCTGAAGGATCTTCCCCTTCATATAAAGGAGAAATTAAAACCCCTAAGGATTATAAATCCCAGAATGAAGGCGTAAAACTGGTGATGCTCCTCAATCTGAGTCCTATATTAATATACCTGATAATTTTAGTCAAGGGATCGTGGATGTAAAATTCAGGAATAGGGCCTCAGGAAATCAGTACACACAACAAGCCAGGGAATCTCATTTAGAAGAAACAAAACATTACTTTTTCTACTCCTGCATCTATTAAAAAAAGACAACTTTAAAAATTACAAGTAGCCCTTATAATGCCTCATCAGATGTGCAGGATATTGCACCACAAAAATTATCCTTTTAAAATAAAAGTACAATATAGTGGGAAGAATATATAGGAAATCTAGACTCGCAGGCTGGCATTTCCATAGTCCCAGCCACTATTTTACAGGAAGAACCCATGCATACTGTAACAATACAGATATTAGAAGGTGATGGCACTCATCCATCATTTTATACTGATATAAAAGTAAATGCCAAAAAAGTCTCTTGCAGAGTTAGTTGAACATACTAATTTAGACATTCCTTTCCTCAAAGCTCATAAAGATGGTGCACATTTTATTAAGATTGATCAAATTCCTGACGCTGTAGTTCCAAATTTAACTAAATGACAAAAATATCATGTTCTCCAACAATGGGAGAATCAGGGAGGTCACAGAAAGGACCTATACTACTAGATACCTAGAGTTACTGTTTTGCCTAAAAAAGTAAGCAAGTTTAATCATACTGCCATTCCTAGTATTAAAGGGATAGTAATGTCATTAAATAAGTATTAACTATATGGTAGATACAATTAAAAGAGAGTACTTGCACTTATTAGTATCTCTCACACCGTTATGGTTTGAGAGATATAGGAAAATAAAGTTCTCCACTCCCTCTCCTTTCTGCTTGACGAGCTGTAAAGCTGTCAGAAGCAGACTTTGGTCGCTTGACCAGAAGCGGCTCTTCAGCAGCACCAATATAATAATATCTAAAGACAAATACTTTATCAGAATGGTCTACAACGTGTGCTTGCAAACCAGGCACATGTTGTAGACCGTTCCAATTAAGTATTTATTTTTAGGTATCGCTATGTCAGCGCTGCTGAAGAGCCGCCGTCTGATCCAGGAACCAGAATCTGCTTCTGACAGCTTAACAGCTCGTCAAGCAGAAAGGGGAGGGAACTGAGAACTTTATTTTCCTATATCTCTCAAACCATAAAGGTTTGAGAGATATGAATAAGTGCAAGGACTTTCTTTTAATTGTATATTCCATATAATTAATGATTTTTTTTCTGACATCACTATCCCTTTAACATTGTTATTAATGACCAGTTAAAGAATCTGTGTTAAAAGAACAGTATAGTCAATTGAATACTGCTGCTTATTATGTCCTTAAGTCAGAGAGATGGATGTTGGCGGATGGTATTAGATTATAGGAATGTGAATAAGTAGGGACTGGGCAAAAGTTTTTGCCTCAAAAGAGAAGCAGTAGAAAAATGGTACTTTTGAGCTAGAGAAGAGTTCAATAAAGTGGTGTTGAAGCTCAGTTTAGAGAGTCTTGTAGGCAGGACATTTGTTCTCTGTATTAGGGTAGTCTGGGGGATCTCTGGGGAACAGGAATGGAGAAAGACAGTTGACCCCTAATAACCCAAAATCTTGTATGACTGGCTGGGAAGACACAGGCAGCCGTTTCAATGTTCCTTCCTGATCTGGCTGCTATCTATTTGCTAGGGGAAGGGGAGTTTGGGGTGTGACAAGGAAGAAAAAGAGATTTATCCCAAACTTGTTGCTATAGGAAGACCTGGGAATCCTTGTAAACTAGAAACCTGGAAACAGTGACCAAATAGCAGTAGCAAAATAAAACAAAGTCCTGTTTTGCATAAAAAGGGGTATTGAATCAAGAGTGGATAACATTATTTTGCCTTTGTACAAATTGTTGGTAAGACCTTATCTTGAATAAGCAGTGTGGTTTTGGGCACCAGTTCTGAAAAAGGATATTCTAGAACTGGAGAGAGAGTGCAGAGAAGAGCGACAAAATTAATTAGGGAAATGGAGGACTTGACATATGATTTATGGTTTATTTACTTTAAAGAAAAGACAACTAAGGGGAGATCTTATCACAATGTACAAGTATATGAGAGGTCAATACAAGGTTCTCTGTGGTGAGCTATTCCTTCCAATTCCTGATAAGATAACCAGGGGACACCCCTTGAGATCAGAGGAAAGGAGGTTTTGACTTCAGCAGAGGAAAGTTTTTTTTTACAGTAAGGTCTGTTAAATTATGGAATTCCTTGACCAAGGATGTGGTTATGGCAGATACAATGGATACATTTAAGAGAAGATTAGATACATTTACTTCAAAAGGGAACATACAGGGTTATACTGTGTATTAGTAGGCAAAATAAGAAGGTCTGATAAAGACTGACTTATTTGGAAGCAAGACAGCATATAATTCTCATGTCTCTGGGTTATGAGGCAAAGGTTGAACTTGATGGATTTGTGTCTTTTTTCAACCTAATTTACTATGTTACCATTTAAAAGAAATCTAAAAACTCTTAAGGGCACAACAAGTCTGAGTCCACTGTTGATTGCATAGTGCAAGATAATGTAGGAGCTCAACCAACCTCTGCATCTGACAGTGAGACAAACAATCATAAAAAACACCTGTCCCGAAAGTAGTATTGAACGTTGTGAAAATCCATCCAAGGGGTGAGTGAGACCTCTAAAAACCTAGAGGAATATAAAAGTAGAGTGGAAGAAGAGGCAGGCAATGCTGAGGATGACCTAATAACTGATGATATGTAGATCTAGAATATACCCCCCAAGCATGCTCCCCTTCTTCAGATACAGGTGACATTCAGAGTGAGAGAAATGATGGCTTGGCTAGAAAGTTAGCACTGTGCCTGTTTATAACCTCTTTTAGAAACAATTGGAAAGTCTGACCCTGGACAAGCAAAGGTGGCGAAAAGTGCACAGTCATCCTGTCAGTCATCATCAACATCATTGCTGCTTCCATGTCCAAGTTCCACTCAGCCACACATACTCATATTGTTGAATAACCAGAAAAAACACAGGTTATCAGCATCTACAGCCTTAGCTTTGATTGCCTATGCTGAAACACCTAGTAGAAGTGCAAATTCAGCAACATTTAGCCAAAGAAGCAGTAATAGCCTGTCAGAACCCGCACAGTCTATGAACTCCACAGTATGGAGATACTTCACTCATGATCTATAAACTAAGCAAGTTGCTAACTGTTTTCTGTGTAAGAAGCACGTGTGCTGGAGGAAAGAAAGCTCTCCCCTAGGCACCTCCTCAGTGAGTTCCAACCTCAGGCACCACCACAGGTCTGATTGGGAGATACACCATCAACAGGTCAGAGGTGCCACAATCAGTAGCAGCAGAAGTACTCCTAAACATTCCTGGGGCTCTGTGGTACATAATAGAAGTGTAATTGATATGTAAGAAAATGTGCAAAGATTTTCTGTTCCTGCTGCAGAGGAGTATGACTCTGAGTTTGTATTTGGAGATGACAAAAGTCATAGAGTGCCTACACATACTGCCACCACCCCAACACCTCCAAAAGTCATGTCATTAAAGCTATAAAGTTACACAGTTCTTCAACTATGTACTGCCATCCCACACTTGCTAAGTTTTTAGAAATAAATCAAAACCTGCAAAAAAAAAAAAAAAAAGAAAATCAACAGTATGCCCATGGAATAGTAAACTTGCCAAAATGTTGGTGGTTTACATGCTGCCCTTTTCTTTTGTTGAAAACAGAGGCTTTAAAAAATGGATGTCATGTGTTGCACCCTGCTGGAATATCACAAGCCACAGCTATTTTAAGTATGATTTTGCCAATCGTACATACGCAGGAAGTTATTGTTGTGGGCAAAGGACAATAGCACTCAGCTTGCTAACAATTTTTCAAGGCAAATGTTGCTGTAGGGCTCATAGCTTTTACTTTCAGCTATTTATTTCTCCACTTCAGCCCTCATAAGAAGTAATATTGTATTGACATTGGCAAAAAAGGAGAACATTTTATGTAGTCATGCACGAAATATTTCTGACTTTTCACCCACCCCTGTTTAACATGTCATGCATTGTGTACTCAGCATTCATTCTTATTATGCCCAAAGAAGAGACCTAAATTGCTGTGAAAACATGCATCCTAGAGCCCCTCAATTAGAAAATAAAGGTATCATTGGGAGATGCTTATTGGCTGGGAGGCTTTAGGTGCTTCATGCTGTATACCTTCAAGTAGCCACTGCAGTGAGTCATGATGTTCAGTTCATATGTGTGCATTTTCTGGCACTTCTGGTTCTACACAGCCATTAGAACCTATTTAAATGCCCTCTGCCTCTAACAGCTTGCTTAGGTCTTTTGCTTTCCAGCTGAATACTTGCTTCTTCTAGTTCTTGGCTTGACGTCCTGGTAGTCAGACTATGGCTTGTTGTCTGATTGTGCTTGGTCTCCTCCTGCCCTGACATTAGTTAAGTCTTAGACTTCTCTTGATCTGAACCTGTCCCGACCCATGGCCTGTTTCTTGACTTTGTATGTCTCCTTCTGGTGATGTGTCTTGGACTTTATCAGTCATCCAGACATGTCCACATAAATCTTGTGACTGAACCACTTGGTGCAAGTGGGGGTCAGAATGTGGTACAGATTGTTCACACTCATTCTATGGAGGTTCCTTTTCTGGACTTCAGCTCTAGCCCTCTGGTGCATCTGTGGGACTTTGTCCAGTTATATCCAAAGATTTCACCCTTATGTCATTCGTGTCAAAAGAACTAAGACAGTAAAAGAACCTGCCGAGCTTACTAAATAATATCATGCAAAATAATAGAGGTTCACAGTACTATAATACCATGACATCCATATCAAAAAAAGAGACTTAAATGTTCATAGTATGAAGTGCAAAAAGAAATGAGTGGGCCCAACACAAATACCCAAATTAAAAACAAAGCTAAATAAATAAATAAATAAATAAATGTGTGAATTGATATAAACTGATAAATGTGAACCCTGTGAACAGCATACATTAGTCTCCACATATTAACTCACTTTTTTCAAGTTTGCGGTTTTTGTTATATAATTTAAGCTTGCTGCTATCAAGGCACCCCATTTTAAGTATGTCCTATTTAATAAATTTTACCATATCACATGGTGTATAAAATGCTTTATATTAAAAGCTTTAACTAATGTACTCCTTTAGAGGCGAACATCTGGAATGAATGGTCAGGAACCTCAAAACCTAGAATTTGTCCACTTTCTTGAAACACAATGCATTTATATTCTGTCTTCCAGAGACAACACTGATTTTCTGAATCTAACAAGATTAGTTCTTGCCTGGCATCAATATTCGCCAAAGATTCTAGTGCTTCAGATACGTAGAAGGACTTCACTGATGTCTTCAGCAAAATGGAGGCAGATCACCTCCTACTTAATTTGATTTATGTTTGATGGTTGCCCTCCTTACTGGGGAAAACTCCCTTTCAGCCTTATTATTTCTCACAGTGTTAATTTAGATGACTAAAAAATCTGGATAAAAACTTTATCCTGCCCTCTACTTTTCCAGCTGGTAGCAGTAATGTTTTTGTTGAGAAAGATGGTCCATTCAGATGTTGTGTGGACTATAGAGAGCTTTGAAGAATTGCTACACTGTTCCTCTTTCAAAACTGAACTGTTTGGCTAGCTAAGATCAGCAGCCATGTTTACAAAATTAGATCTTCATAGGTCTTATAACCTTGTGATGGTGAACGAGGTTGATTAGATCTGGAAAAAATATGATAATTTCTTTTGATGCTGTTGCACCTTTCCCTCATAACCTTTCAGCACTTTAACAATGTCATCTTCCAAGATTTTCTTGATAGATTTATGGTTAGCAACCATATTCTGATTTTCATCTCAACCTTAAGGGAACACCACAGGCAAGTTAAGAATGTTCTTTCACATCTGTGACAGCAAACAATCTATGCCAAGCCTGAAAAATGACTCTTTGAAGTCTCACCAGTTGAGTTCATGGGGTTTATAATCTCTATCCAGATGACATCCAAATAGACTTAAAAAGTTGTATGTTATTTTTAAATGGACAACCTGGTTTGATCACAAGACTATACAGCTCTTCCTGAGTTTTGACAACCTCTACAGGAAGTAAATTTGGAATATTTTGAATATTGCCTCTGCTCTCACTCTCCTGACCAGTTCCAAAAACCTGTTTTTCCTAGATTGGGGCTATGAATATGGTTTTCTTGGAACTCAATTTTCCAATGCCTCTCACTCTCCTGACTAGTTCAAAACCTTTTTCTTCCTGGAATGGGTTTGAATGGAGGGCTTTCTTGGGACTCAAGGTTCTATTTCCCAAAGCCTCTATTCTTAAATATTCTGATACCCCCCTGCCCTAAATTTTATAGATTAAAGCGCAGGACTGGCCTACCGGGATACCGGGAAAAATCCCGGTAGGCCGCCAACACTGGGCTTCCCTGGGGGCCGGCCGGGGCTTCTTAAATAAAAGTGCTATCTTTGCCAAGCCAGTCATCCGCGGCCCCAAGGTAACAGGCGGCCGCGAGATGTGAACAACCGCCGGTCGCGTCTACTGAGTGGAGGCAGGCCGGGCCTAGACCCAGTGACGTCAGACGCAGCGGTGAAAGCACTGCGTCTGAACACCGGGTAGGCTGGCCGCTCATACCTTAAACACGTGTGGTTTGCGGAGACAGACAGAGCTGAGCGGGAGGCTGGGAGCAGAGACAGTCAGCAGACACCAGACACGGTCACATGCAAGAGGGGGGATCAAGAGGGTTTATATAGAGGTAAGAGGGGGAGAAAGGCAAAAGGGGATCAATAGCGGGTAAAAGAGGCAGAGGGGGGTCAAGTGGGAGAAAAAAAGGCAAAAGGAGGGGGGATCAGGAGGGGGAGAAAGCGGCAAAAGGTTGGGATCAAGAGTCAAGAAGGGGAGAGAGAGAGAGGCAAAATGGGGATCAAGAGTTAATGAGGGGGAGAAAGAGGCAAAGGGGAGATCAAGAGAGGAAAGTGGGGGGAAGGGAGAAAAAGGCAAAAGGAGGGGATCAAGAGGGGGAGAAAGAGGCAAAAGGGGGGGGGATCAGGAAAGGGGGAGAGAGAGGCAAGAGGGAGAGAAAGAGGCAAAAGGGGGATGAAGACAAGAGTCAAGGCTGGATTAAGGCAAGAGGGGGAAAGAGGCAAAGAGGGGGGTCAAGAGGAGGAGAATGGTGAAAGAAAAAATCAAGAGGGGTAAAGAGAGGCAACTTGACAAGAGGGGGAATCAAGACCAGGTGAAAGAGGCAGAGGGGGGTCAAGAGTGGGAAAAAAGAGGCAAATGGAGGGGGGATCATGAGGCGAAAGGAGGGGCAATCAAGAGGCAAAAGGAGGGGTATCAGGAGGGGGAGAAAGAGGCAAGAAGGGGAGTGAGGCAAAAGGGGGGATCTAGAGTCAAGGAAGGGGAGAAAGGGGGATCAAAAAGGAGAGAAAAAAAAGTAGGGGGTTCAAGAGGGGGAGAACTAAGCAAAAGGTGGGAATGAAGAGTGGGAGAAAGAGGCAAAAGAGGGGAATCGAGAGTCAAGAGGTGGTGTGTGTGTGAATATATATATATATATATATATATATATATATATATATATATATATTATTACTCTGGTGGTGACATATAACTCTATTGTTCTGGTGGTGGCATTCAGATGTCTTTTAAAATGCATGTTTTCCCCTTTTATAAACAAGAAAAAAATGCCATTATGCTATGGGGCTGGTATAATGATGCAATGCTATGGGGTTGGTCAGCATTTTTTTCCAGGGCTGGTTTTTATTCCCAGTCCAGCCCTGTTAAAGCGTTGAAGACTGTGGCAGGAACTGTCCACTCTGAGCATAGTGGACCATAGTGGGAGTTTTCATACAGTGAAGTGAATTGTATTTCCCTAATATTCCTACAATGCATCATGATATAGCCAGTGATGATATCAGGTGAGTCAACAAAGAGTCTGAAATGGACTCTCATTGGCCCACCACTGTTGGGGAGGAGTGCAGCTCACCAAAAAACAATTCTTCATACTACACACACCAAACTGCCATATAGGACAAGGTCTATGTTTAAGATTTATTCTATTATAGTAGAGTCCCAGCCTCTTTACTAGCCTCACTTGATTGGGGAACGAATGTGTCTTTTTTTTTGTTCCTTCAATTGTTCCAAGCTGTCTAGAAGCTAGAGGACTTGTTTTTTAAAGTTATGACTATGAAAGTAGTTCATTTGCACTTTGCTATGTCCAGGTTTTGCTTTTTAATTTTTGAGAATCTGTTTTTATTTGATGTCTTTTTTGTTCTACTTTGCATGTCTACTGGGTAGCAAATTGCTGGAGGGAGGGGTTAAGTGTAGTACACGATTTATTGGTGAAACACATAAGAAATGGTGGTCTTGGTTCCCCTCTGTTTTCTTGCTATTTGATTTATTTCTCTCACAGAATGGGCATAGCTTGGAATCACTTTAATTCTGTTGTCAAGAACTGTGATATCCTTGCATTTGTAATGTACATTTTTTATTCTATATTTTTGGAGATGGATATTAGACATTTTTGTTTCTCAGAATAACTTTGATCAATTATAATATAGTCCATTGACACAAGACTGAAACAGACTGATTAAAATTTGTGTATTTTTATTAGACAAAATGTAAAAACAATTTTCATTTTACATATGATGTATTTGTAAAATGAGGTTTCACTGGTTTATTGCTTACTGTAATAAAACAATAGATATATATTGTCTTACTAAGACAGAATTAGCTTTCTTTTTGTACCATATATTCCCTGTGTTTTATAAATATGTGAAACAATAATTCAGATGATAGTTTTTCATGGCTGTTCTTTATTGTTTGCTAGCAATGAATGCAGTTGTCATAAAATCCCCTGAAATAAATTCCACTAGTTCTTCTGTTTTTGGTCACGCCCTATAGGTATAGTTTTTCTGTGTATTTTACCAGTTTAGGGATTCAATGCAGCTTGCATTTTCAATAACAAAAAGAATATATTGTTCTTAGTTTTATAATATTATGCTATTACTATTCTGTTACTATTTTCATGCTTTATTTTTATTTTTTATTGAGGAGTATAGGTTGTCGACAAAAGCTTGCCCCCTTTGCTAGGATCATATGAAGGAGAATGTTCTTTAAATGTGAAATCTATGACAACTAGTCACATGGTTCACATTTAGGTTATTAGTATCTCAGATCTTACTGACTGACTCAGTTCTCAGTAGTTAGAAGTGAAACTCCCACTCATGTGCAGGTGGTCATAGATGACAGTGTAGCCATTAATTTTCACCTGATTGCAATGGGGAGTTAAACTTAAAATGTGCAAGAAGCCAATGAGATTGACTACACTGAAAGAATTCTCTGGGTGTCAGAGACAGCCAGCTTGAGTCTTCTGCACAAAGACAGGGAGCACAGTCTGTAATGAAAGTGCTCCCTGTATGTTTAAAGGACCACCATGACAAACAAGAGAGACAGTGACATTTATAATTGGACACGGTCCTTAAAGGATTGAATAAAATAAAAATAGTGTTATACTATACTGGAAAATAATTAGTCACATTTATATACAGTTGTAAAAAATCTTAACAACAGAAACAGGAGAAATACAATTTACATTTTAAAAAGTAGAGTGGTATAATATACTACTAATTACAAATGTTAAAAGAAACAAAAAACAAAGACAAAAGACAATGATGATTTGAATGAACAGTAGAAAATGTTCATACACATGTAAGTAAATAACAATGGCTTCATTTTCTTCTACTTCCTGCTGCTATCCACTTGTTCATTTTCTTTAATAGCATCATGCACAGTCTTTGTTTCTACATTGAATAGCCTTGATGCCATCTGGATATGTTGGCAATTCCATCGGCAATCATGTTTTTGGCTTTTTGATTGCTTTTTGGGACTCATATTTGGCTTTGCATTATCATCATACAGAAATGTTCTAATACCCTGGCTTCATACCCAGTCAATGAAATGTATCTTGTGCTAAAAAGGCAGAAAGACTATTCAGACATATACAGACACATATTTTTTAATGTGAATTTATACTATGTATCTGTGAGTTTCTAAGATAATAATAATAATAATCATAATTGAAAGTAGCATCTCAATCTTTGCTAATGACTCTGCAAAAAGATTTAGATAAATAGAGTTAATGGGCAGAAAACTGACAGATGAAAATTATTAAAGATAAATATAAGGTTATACATTTGGGCAGTAGAAACAAACATGCTAAATATGCACTAAATGGGAAGCAACTTGGGAATCCTCATTAGAGGCACATTTAAGAGTACAGCAGTGTTAAGTTTCAGTCAGCTGCTGCAAGAGCAAATAGTACTGCTGTTATTGTGGCCTTTGCCAGCTCTGCTAAAGATGCATGATAAGAAAAAAAATGAATCCTCCCTGCAACCAGCTTAGCAGATTCAATGGGATGAAATGTCTACAGATGCTACCTGAAACCCTGCATTGTAATGCTCTCCACTACATTGCCATGTGTGGTCAGTGTACTACACAATATGCAGTTGGTGGAACTGTCATATCCTCTCATTTACAGACTCACTTTAAGCTGGTGGGGAAGGAATCAGAGGCAAAGGTGGCATGCCAGAGGAGAAAGAGGGCCCTGATTGTGGCTGGGCAGGGACAATGAGTGCATTATCCTACATCCAGATACTGGCACATGAAAGAGATGATGACAGGTATTATGCTCATCATGAAACTTCCAAACTAGCTTTCTCTTGTCTTCCTCATGGATTTTCTCCCCCATTCTTTGTGTCCTTGGGTGGGACAAGATGCACAGTGACACTCAACTTTCTTTTTTGGTGTCTGGCTTTCACATGCTTAACGTAAACATTGTGGTGTTTATGTTACATGTGATTTATGAGGGCAGATGTGCCAGGGTACATCCTTCCTTTTCACTATCTTATCACACATAGTGTACAGTGCAGTCACTGATGATTGTACTGTGCCTACCCCAAGGGAAAAATATTCACACACCTTTAAGCCACACTTTCAGATTTATAAAATATCATATCAAGTTTATTTGCTACACACATAAACACACACACAACACACACACTCTCAGCTACCCAAAATTACAGGGGGGTATATTTTACAAAAAACATAACCCCAGGACATGTTGGGTCCATCTGATGTAACACTTGTAAGAAGCACAAATACATTAGTTGGGGCAAATTTTCCCATATTTCCTTGAATCATACACAAACTTAAGTACTAAAAAAATATATGTATGTGTGTGTGTGTGTGCATGTGTGTGTGTTCCAAATCTTTATATAAGATTTTAATACATCTGGAAGTTTGGCGTATTGCTTGGATTTAATTGTTGCACTGTGCAGGCAAAATTGTCTTTTAACAGTTATTCAAGGCATCAGAAAACTGATCTCCTTAGATGGATAGCACACTAAATGCTTCCCCCCCTTTTTTGTGCTGACAAATTGCTTTATTGTATATGTACAACAATTAGTGGGCCCAGCATGTTGCAAACCATGTTGCTCACTTTTTGATTCCTGAAAATGGCTGACTCACTCAGAATGAATATTGTGTGCAAAAGGCCTTAACTGTCCCTATAAAACATCTGTGTTATACAGGGAATGCAGAAAACTGTGGTTCAAGAGAACCTTTATGATCGTCACAATACCCCTAACAATAACAAAATATTTTACCCACACCAATATATAAGTTCAGCCTCTAATAAGAAATGCTGCATTGGAATTTTGATAGATGGTCACTTGCTCTTTGAATTGATTGACACAATGAGACATATGGAGTGGAGATATTTGTTTGTTAAAGGTAGAATAGGGGTGATTAAGATTAATTTTGCTAATGTGCACGCCACTAATTCATGCCAGATATCTTTGTTACAAACTTTAGAGGACCTGAAACTTTTTCAGGACGGCATTTTAATATTAGGAGGGGAATTCAATACACTGTTTAATCCAGAGAAGGACTGTTCATCTGGTTCTTCCTCATTTCCAGCTTATCATTTTTGTAAACTTAAAAAAATGCTTCTCTGCCACAAACTCATTGATACTTGGGAAAAAATATTTGCTGCTGGGAAGAACTATACCTTCTATTCGGCTGTGCATAAAACTTATCCAAAATAGACCATTTCCTTGTTACTCAGCCTTCTATTCAATTTCTTTATAAACAACTATTCATTGTTGGACCATGTTCTGATAGATCTAGAGCTTAATCTTCCTTTCACATATAATAGATCCGGTGCATGGAAATTGGATCCTCGTCTGTTAAAAGATGAGGATCTAAATTAACAAAATTAAATTCCTGCTGCTGACCTTCCTCTATAATAACCACACCTCAGTTATTAATATATGGGAGAATCTTAAATGTGTGGTTGGGCTGAGTTTATTAAGCTAGCTTCTCATTAAAAAGAGGGATTGCTGGAGTTCTCCCAACTATATATAAGCTTGAACGAGATCATAAAACATCAGGTGATGATTCCATACAGAGGAACTTAAAGGTTGAGAACTAAGTACTTTGATCATGGCAACAAATCTGGCAATGTTCTTAGCCAGATGACTAGGCCCAACTCTTATTCCTTTCATGTTCATCAAATCTTGAAATGACAAGGTCAAATGACATTTGAGTACTCAGCCATTTCAGAGACTTTTAAATCCTTTTCTGAATAGATTTTATTGTCTCCTGACATCACAGGATATATTGCTGAGTCAAGAATCCCTTAGCTATCAGTAGCTCAAGCAGAAGGATTGGAGGTAGACATAATGGAGGACAAGGACCCCAAAATGTGAGGTAGTTACAGACCTATATCTGTAAAAATTTATGTAAAAATCTGTAAAAATGTATGTTAAAGTTCTTGCTAATAGACTCCAGACATTTCTTTCTACTCTAGTTCATTCAGATCAGGCAGGGTTTGACCCAGAGTGGAAAGCAAGAGATAATACTATAAAATTGAATAATTTACTAGATTATATTCATAAATCTCGAACACCTTCCCTCTTCCTATCCATAGATGCCAGAAAGGCATTTGACAGAGTAAACTTAAGAGCTACACTGGGATATATATTGGTTTGGGTCCACATATGTTGATAATGATCATGTTACTCTATGTCAATCCAACAGCCAGAATTAAAGTCAATGATTCCTTGCACTCTCCCTTTCAAATGAAAAAATAGTACTAGGCAAGGTTGTCCCCTGTGTAATAATGCTAATATTAAGTACATACAAACCCTAAAAAACAAATTCAAAATGTCATTATTTGCAGATGACTTATTTTTCACAAGTATCTCACAAGACACTTCCTTGCCACATATACTGGAAGAATTAAATAAATGCGGCACTCTATCATACTTCAAAGTCAATGTCACCAATTCGAAAACTGAGTATTTATTTATCTTATAAGAAATTTGCCCACTTAAGAGCCTTAGCACTAGGGATGGGTGAAAGCTGTCGATGTGTTCCCACGAGAAATCCAGCGAAAACCATGTTACTGACAGTTTTTTTGCGGGAAAATCTGCTTTTAATGAAAAACTTTGCATTTTTTGCCTGTTGACCAAAATTCTACATCAATTTTTCAGTGGCTAGGAAGTTTCCACCCATTGATTTACGTGGTTTTCATCTTTTCACTATAAAAAGTGACATATTTGCAGAAGTGAAACACAACAGAATCAACTACAACATCAATGTTACATAAAACTGCAAACATATCTGTACTGAGTTTGTGCTTTGTACGATCTTCTTGAAACTCCTAAAAAAATTTATTGAAAAAAAAAAAAATAATAAAATTGTAACATGTATGTCAGAAATTTACTTTGGGTGTCAATATTAGTCGTATTAGTAGTCTGTATTCACTACATTTAAAGCAAAATGATACTGCTTAGACTAAAGTACTCAGTATGTAGTATTAAACCATTCTATTCAACTATTAAATAATAATCTATTAAATTATCTTTCTTATAGCAGTCCACCATATTTACATAAATCCTGCAATCTGATCTTCACATGGTGTGGTTCTGTGAAACAAAGTAGGGGGGATTTATTGTGGTTTACTAATTCAAAGTATTTATGTCTAAGGCATAAAAAAACAGATGATATGATCTAATTTGCAAATCTATATTCATATAAATATATCAGCCTTCAATGAGATTATTTCTTGACTAGAATAAGAGTTCATATAACTAAATGTATAATTCCCCTTAACATTTTTCTAATTTTCTTACTATAATAACAATTCAGCAGCTACATAAAGCAGCAATATTAATGACAAATATTACAGAAGGAAAATGTTATGAATTTCATTTCCACAACCAAATCAATTATCATGCTAGATAATCATATGCCATTCTAGCTATTTGCCACAGAAATATTATTTCACAGTACAAATCAATGAATAAATCTGAGCCTTGTAATCAAACAATGGGAGTGTGGAGGCCCTGAGAAAACTCCTAACCTTACTGTAACATATGATAATCAAAGGATAATTCAAGTGTCAGCAGCTTTCACTTAAAGCAAATCTCTTTATCTCTTTGTACTCCAGGCTACAAAATGAAACTGCATGCATTCAGTATCAGGATGCATACATAATGAGGACTTATTTATCAGCCTAAAGAGGTACAATTTTGGAGCAAACCAAATGCACCACAGAGTTGAATTGAAAGTGAATCAGAGGCTCTTAACCTGTTGATTGCAAGACATGCCTTCATCATATGAAATTCAAAAGGTTAAAAGGCACATTTAAATTAACTGGAATTGTCATTACCTCCTATGGTGCAATGGATTTGCTCTAGAATTGCCCTCTGTAGCTTGAGAAATAAGGGAATTTGTACTTATCACTGCACATTTTATGAGGTGATAGTTTCTATTAACCCTTTGAGTGTCAGATTAGCAATGTGTTGCATATGCCCGACACTCAAAGGGTTAAATGTTAGTGTACAGCAAAACAAAGTCTATCTATCTGTCTGTCTATCTAGCTATCTATCTGGAATTATTTTGTTTTGATATGCATTAACCCCTTAAAGTCCAGTGACATGCCAAAACCGTCACTGTTATTTTGACATTAAGAACCAGTGACGGTCTTGGCACGTCACATATTTTTTACTCACAGCGCTGCTGCAGGAGCACTGTGACTAATAGCGAGGACTGAAATTGATTGCTCAAAGACCGGAGCGATCACTTTTTCAGTACCCCGTTTAGCATGCCGGCACACGTGATCAGTCACTTGGGCCGGCATGTCAAGCTTTTCTACCACACACCTCGAGACCGCTGGTCCTTAAGGGGTTAATATTTAATTTGGAATGTGTACCCATTTTATATATAACATGTATTTATTTTCATTTCTGCTGTTTTCATAAGGAGTTTGTGAGAGCTTATTGATCTACAACTATCCAAAATCTCCCAGTGCTCTTTAGATCTTTCTAGAACTCTAGAATTCACTGAAATACTTCTGAACTTTCTTGGATCAGAGCAGCTCACTTAGCGGAGGGCCCCACAGCCCCCGTGGGGTGGGGAGCCCTGCCGTCCTCAGGGGCTCCCAAATATTTTTTATCCCGTTATAGTGGATTGGAGGCCCTGTCAGTCATGGGGCCCCAATTGTATCCTGAAAATCTGTTTTATTGTATTGGAGGCCCCGCCAGTCATGGGGCCCCCTAAATAACATGAAAAAGCCCCCAGAAGTGAGAATTGAATTTAAATGAAAGGACCACACACACTATGTTTAATTATATACTGACTAGTTTAAAAGATCGTGTACAAGGGGCAAGGACCAGGTAATGTTAACCCTTTGAGTGACAGAGGGCAATGCTTTGCATATCCCTCTGGCACTCAAAGGATTAAGAGACCACTACCTCACTGCTCCATGCGATGCAGTCTTGCGTCGCCTCACTCACACAATGCAATCATGTGCAATAGAGACTGCCAGAACTCGTGTGGTCTCTACTGCACATGACTGCTTAGTGACAAACATCCTAGCGAATTATTATATAGGATGTTTTATATTTCAAAAAGTTTTTTAAACATAGACTTCATTAAAGGTTTTGCTTTTTAACTGGACTATACCCTTCTAGAAATATAATTTACAGCATTGAACTAGCTCCATGGTCGTTGAGATAACAATATAATACTTTGATTTTTTGTCTCAAATTTGACTGCATTTTCCTTTTCTGTCTTCTTTTTATTCAAAATCAATATACAAGAAAAAACAAAGATAAGATATGACAACTTTATCAAATTGAGAAAAAGACTAGTTCATTACTTTTAACTGTACGATCATTGTATATCAACTTTTAAGTCCTCACTGTATTGCGAGCCCACGGACAGGAATACTTTACTGCATGCATGTAGCTTTCATCCTAGGCATCTTAAAACTGGAATGCCATACAGCCAGATGATCAGAGCCAAACGGATTACTAGTAGACCAGAGGAGATGGAAGGGGCTGTTGACAAAATAGCTCAGACATTTTCTGTACGTGGCTATGATCAAAAAACTTTGGCCTCAGCAAAAGAAATGGTTCGTATGATTCCAAGGGAGGACCTGTTACTGAAAAAACTAAGAAGGTTGATGGTGGGATGAAATTTACACATACTTTTACTACCCATCCAATGCTGGGACATTTATTTAAGGAGAAGCCATGTACAGTCTATAGGAGATCTAGAAATCTTAGGGATAGAGTTGTACATGCAGAGAGAGTAACTGAGAAGAAACAAACTTTTCTTTCCACACAAGTGGTTGGTACATTACCTTGTCACTCTTGTTTATACTGTAATGGTGTTATCAAGGGTGACACTGTGACTCATCCTAGGACAGGTAAAAAAATTAGACTAAAAGGCTTCTTCACGTGTCTCAGCACACATGTGGTGTATCTAATCAAATGCCCATGTGGTCTGGGATACGTTGGAAAAACCACACAGCAATTCAAGGACAGAATTGGGTAGCATAAATCTGATATAAGGGTGAATAAAGACACTACAATTGATAGACACTTTAACCAGATGGGTTATAACGTTGCCCAAATGTAATATCGGGTATTAGAGCAAGTCTTTCCATTAAAAAGAGGTGGTGACAGGGACAGATTATTGTTACAATGGGAGGCCAGATGGACATACAGATTAAATACTGTCACACCGGCAGGGGTAAATGAGAGGATTGAATATTGCTGGTATCAATGAAATTACAGAGGTTGTCTACGTACTCCACTGTATAGTGTCACAGTATTGTCAGGTCGTTGTGTAATATCTATGAAGATAAATACATTTGTTATTGATTTTAATTAGTGCTTTTATTAATATATTTTCCTAGATTGCCCCTGATACAAGTGGTTACGAATGTATACGTCTTTAAACATTTATGAACCGGTTATTCAAGATATGTAGAATCCGCTTGAGGAGGAAATAAAATATATTGAGCTATCTATAGGCATAATGTTTATGTTTTTAATTGAAGTGGCTTTAGTACATGCGGTCCCATGGTGATGACATCAGAGCTTGGGCAGAAATGACGCACCAACATTGGGTCGCATGGTCCTACACCGCTTCTTTGGTGGTGGTATTATTTGATGGTGGCAGGGAGGAGGGATTCTTGTGTGTGCTAAGGCTGTGCTGAGGAAGGGGTAGTATTCCCAAAATGTTCATGAAAGCCTGTATACATTCCAACTTGCAAACGAGAATGCTGTCATGCCCCTCTAGCTCCTACCTCCATGTCCCAGCTATCCGCCGTTTCTGGGGGCTTCCCGGATGCTCCGCAATTATGGAGTAGGCCGAAGCCGTAGCCTCGAGTAGCGGCATCCACCCGCGATCGTGATGACATGATAGGCCTAAGCCATGGCCTAAAGTTGAGGGAGTCTCCAGGGAAGGTATCCACAGGGTATCCAGATCAAACCATGTTGTTGTACACCTGTAGGGGGGGAGGTGAAGCCTGCCTCTCTCATCAACTGTCCACCAATAGTGTGCCTCCAGGGAAACAGTGAGGCAGGTGCTGTGGTTGCACACCCCTCTGTTGGCCAATCCAGTGAGAGATGTGTTCAGCAGAGGGGAGGGGTGAAAACCTATGACACTGTAAAAACCCCTCAGGCTGTGTCCACTTTGCTTCAGTGTTCCAGAACTTTGGTCCCTGTTTACACTATGCTTCCTTCCTTGCTTTGCTACAGACCCTCTGCTGGATTTCCCATTGCCTGACCTTCTGCTTGCCTTCTGGACTTCCCTGCTTGCCTGTTTCCTGACCTTGGCTAGTTTTACTGATTCAGCTTGATTGCCGCCTGCCCTGATCTTCTGGACTGTTCCTGACTACCCTTGCACTCCCGTGCTGTCATTCCTACCTAGGTGTTCTACCTGTATCCCTCCATGGATCACTTTGTAAAGGTGTCTGGCAAGAGATAGCATTTCCTGCTCCTATGCTCCAACCATAACAAGCCTGACAGATGCATTACATGGAAAAAGGCTTGTAATAAACGTTTGGTGTATACCTGCAACCTGGTGAGTGCCTCCTTCTTTCTGTACACTGTATGCTTGATGCCCCCGATGGAAGCAAGGGAGCTGAAGGGGAGCACCCGGATGTAAGATTGAAATATTACAATAATATTATTGAACTTGTATCTCTGTGAAGAGTGCGGCTACTACCTTCTCTTACAACCTGCTTTCACTCACATTTTATATCTACAAGACGTCTCCTAAGCTACTCTGTTGTTATGGACCTGACTGCCATGCCATATCAGAGTTTCACTCAAGTTTTTGTCAGTTTCATGTCCTCTATAAAAATACCCCTCTTTACACAAGCCTTTTCCCAAATGCCTTAGTTACTGCACTGGGTCCAACACTTCATCTGGTCTAACTTTACACACACCCTAACTCTGTATCTCTAATCCACTATATTGTAAACTGTAGCAAGCAAGACCTTCACCACTATCTGATTCAGTTAGGTTCTATATGTCACCTCCTTGGGGTTCCTTCCATCCTGAGGTATATTGTGTGTTTAAAAATATTGAGGTTGATGTCCTGATCCTTGGCTCCACATACCTTCTAAAGACTACATGAAAATAAAATCAAAAGACCTAAAATCCCACCACCAGGTTTACTTCCACTAAAAACAAACTAAATTCCAACAGGCTAATGTGAGAAAAGAATAAAACAGGAATTGGCTAATATTCTATCACGGTGCCAGTGATCCCTTGTTTATGTTTTCCTGTCAGTTATCCTGAGTTATGCTCTCATTGGTTGCCCTGTGTTGAGCCTGCCCAGTATGGCCTTTATATACTGGGATCCTGCACCCACACGGTGCCCTTTCGTGGTGTTTCTGTACCAGTGCTACTACTGCTCAAGAAGTTCCCAGTGTACCGACTTGGCCTGCCTGACTATTCTCCAGTTCCTGCTCCAGTGTACCAATCTGGATTGTCTGACTATTCTTCAGTGTCTGCTCCTGTGTATCGACCCTGCCTGGCTGACGTTCCTGCTCCTGTGTACCGACCCGGACTGGCTGACGTTCCTGCTTCTGTGTACCGACCCGGACTGGCTGACGTTCCTGTTCCTGTGCACCGAACTGGCTGATCTTCGTTCTTGCTTCCCTGGTCCTTGTCACCTCGGCGACGTTCTCACATCCGGTGCCTTTGGCTTGTACTGCACCTCTGCTCCGGCAGGTTGCCAAGTGTTGTCTCAGTATTGCTCTGACGGAGCGCCTCTGGCCTAGTCCTCCACTACTGTCAGACAGGTTGCAAGTGTTGCCTCCGCGATTGCGCTGGTCGAGTGCCATTGGCCTGTCCTCCACTACTGTCATACTGGTTGCAAGTGTTGCCTCCGTGATTGCTCCGGTACAGCGCCATTGGCTTATGCTCTACAACTGTTATACCGGCTGCAAGTGTTGCCTCCGTGATTGCTCCGGTACAGCGCCATTGGCCTAGTCCTCCACTACTGTCATACCGGTTGCAAATGTTGCCTCCGTGATTGCTCTGGTAGAGTGCCATTGGCTTGTCCTCCGCTACTGCCATACCGGTTGCCAGTGTTGCCTTTGTGATTGCTCCGGTAGTGCTCTTTGTTTCAGTTGAACTGGTAGCTCACGGATGTGTGCTGACCTTGGCGTGTTAAAGGATCATTTCAGCACCTTCACATATGGGACTGTTTACCATGAGTGTTGAACTTTAACTCCTGCAGTGCTGGAATCCTGGGAACCTATTTCTCTGTCTGACCTGTGTCAGTACAGACTGTCTGTTTTCTATATTTGTGCTGGACCTGTGTGGGCTTTGAATAAATTACCTGTTGTGTGTCTGTACTATACTGTGTATATTACAGGACCTGTGAGGGTTCTTATTGTATTATTGTATTCAATAAAACTGTGTTTTTTATCCTAACCCTGTGTCTGTGAGTCAAACAAACCGTTACATATTCGTGATACATGACACCTTCCTCATTCTTGTCCATGATTGACTGGGGGTGAGATTGCTCCAGGGTACCCTGTGTAACCCTACCTCCAAGCCAATGAGAACATTTTTAAACAGGAAACGGACATCCTTTTTTTCCAACAGTAGTTATGGCTCAGGCAGGATTAACTGGGGTATTTTTTTAAGCAGTGTCAAATATGGTGGCTGCTTTTTACATTTTTTATTTTATTTTCTTTCATTTCTTTAAGTATGTCAATTGGAGAGCTAGGACATTGCTGACACTGCTAGACCTCCCACATCCAACTATGTGTTTTAATCACACACATACTATGTACCTGGGAGTTTAATGGATTCTTGGGGTCTCTTCCAGGTGTTCTAAAATATTAATATGTTGGATCCTTACCCCATCTCCTATTACACATCTTTCTCCATGGGGGAGGTCAGAGGAAGGGGTCTCCATACTAGGGATGTGCGAAAGTTGTTGCTGTGTTCCCGCAAGAAATTTCGCGAAAGCCATGTTGTTATCCACTTTTTCAACTGGAAAATACACTTTAAAACAATAAGTTAAAATGTTTGCATCTTTCACCCATTCGCCAAAATCTTTCGCCATTTTTTCAATGGCTAGAAAGTTTTTGCTCATTGATTTACTTTGTTTTCGCACTTCTGCTATAAAAACATGACATTTTCGTTGAAGGCAGACACCATAGAAGCAGCTATAGAGCGAGACAGACGTGCTGTGCTGTTCTGCTGTGATACTTTGGAAAAACTGAAGCAGGAGAGGCTCATAGTGACTGCTATCACTATGAGCAGCAAAAAGAGGAACTGGAAGGACCATTATTATGTGTCCACTGAGTCTAAGGAGGAGGAGGATGTGACTAGCAGTACTGAACCAATGCTGTCCAGTCACCCTAAATCACCCCAAGGGATCTTGGGGAATTTAATGAAATGGGAGGGAGAAAAGGGAATAGGAAGGAAGAGAGAAAAGGCAATGGGAAGGAAGGGAGAAAAGGGAATGGGAAGGGAGGGAGAAAAGGGTAATACTAGTGAGAGCAGGACAGATCCGCCTCCTGTGCCTGCTGCAAGACATGCTACCTCTGCTGTCAGTGCCACCATTGCTGTTCCTGCAGCCACTAGTGTTGTACCTGCTACCAGACGTGCTGTCCCTGCTGCCAGTGCCACCATTGCTGTACCTGTAGCCACTAGTGTTGTCACTGCTGTCAGTGCCACCATTGCTGTACCTGCAAACACTAGTGTTGCACTTGTTGCCAGGTGTGCTGACCATGCTGCCACCAGCGCTGTACCTGCTGCCAATGCTGAACCTGCTGCCAGTGCTGAACCTGCTGCTAGTGTTGAACCTGCTGCCAGTGCTGAAACTGCTGCCAGTGCTGAAACTGGTGCCAGTGCTGAAACTGCTGCCACCAATACTTTGCCTGCTGCTAGTGTTTCTTGTAGTACTTGGGGGGGAGAAAATGATGCCAAGTGTGACAGAAAGGGGCCCTAAATCACACTTGCCATTCCCAAGCAGTCCTGCCAGTACTACCGCTACAAAGGTCCATCAGCTTGTTAGCGTTAGGAGTGGAGGAGGGCTTAATCAACAATATCCTCATATTACTAGTGACTGTAAAATTGAGGAGTGGCCCAGCTTGATGTGGTTGGTGTTAGTAGTAGCAGTAATGGTGAAGCAGCAGGAGTGGTAAGTGAAACATTTGAGAGTGTCCAGACTAGCGGTCAAGGGAGCCCGCACCATTCCCTTTCCCTTCACTACAGTGTCCAAGTTGAACATGAACCTTAAGAGGTCAGAACTGGTGTTGGGGGAGAGCAGGCTCAGAATTAAAACCATTACCACCAGCAGGGGCACAGATCAGCTGTCTGTGCCTGCTGCTACTGCTGCTAGTGCTAGTCTGCTTTCTTCTTCATGTCAAAAGGAAATGGCACCCTCTGTCACATTGCTCATCACCTCCTCCAAGCCATATTGAGATGTCAGGAGTAGAGCAGAAGCAACAACAGAATGTAGGGACTAGTGGTGGTGACGATGATGCTGGAGAAGCTGGGGTGGAAGAGACATTGATGGCCTTTTTAGCAGAAACTGAGAAAGAATGGGAGACAGGGATGAGGATGGGCATCACCACCACCACTAGCAATGACATTTTGGAATTAGAGGAATTTGCAACTGCTCTAATTCCTTCTGATGCTGAAATGCAAGGGCAGCAGGATGCTGAGGAGCAGGCTAGTGTGCCACAGACCACTGTGGACACAGTGGAAAAGGGGTTAACAAGTGATGCAGGACTAGGACAGGTTCCACTTCCCAGCAGTAGCAAAACTCCTGATCCTAGTTGCAGTGCTGAATCTGAGGCAATAGCAGCAACAACATTAACATTATCCACTGCCACACACAATGAAGGGGAATGTAGAGGACAAGAAGAAAGAGATCATTCTTCTCCAGCTGTTCCCTTCCTCACTGAAGTCATCGTGGATGTGGGACTTTTTTAGTCTTGTGGCAGACACTGTGCAGTCATCAGCAACGGCACTGTGCACAATTTGTGACAAGTCAGTGAAAAGAGAAAAGGAGGGAACACACCTCGGCACAAGCACCCTGATATCACACATGAAACACAGACACCATGACATTTACTTCAAACATGTTAAAGACAAACACCCACCACAGAAATCAAACGCTGTCCCTGACTCTCCAGAAAGGCAACAAGAGGCGAGGTGGAGATCAAAGAGGAGGAGGAATAGAACAACCCAGACAGAGACTGGAAGTTCCATGATGAGTGGAACAACTAGCTCGCCATCACCTTCTAGGGTAACTACATGGTCTGCCAATCCACCTAGTTCATTACCTGCCCTGCCAAATGATATCAACTCTGTTGATGTTAGGATATGGCAGTTCGTCTCTACCCATTGCACACTGTGTGGTGCACTGACCACACATGCCAGTGTGGTGGAGGAGAATCACAATCAGCGCAACAAGCTGCATCTGAGGAAATTCCATCCTGCAGAATATGCTAAGATGGTGGGAGGGAGGATTCATCATTACTATTAAACTTTGAGCAAGTTGTCATGTGTCCTTAGCGGGTCTGGAAAAGGGGTACAGTGACAGTGGCAGTACTTGGTTTCGGGTGTCATGGTGTTTAGATACAGTTGTGCCCCCAAATGTTATTTACCACACATACACCATGCACACTGCCTTTGCTTATGAGACCCGCTGTTCCTGCTCTCAAGGGAAAATATATATTCTAATAACAACACATCTATGATGATTTTGGAGGAGGGGCAGGTGGAGAAGATTTAATGGCCAACTTATTATTTTCTCCACATATATTGGGGGCTACTTATTCTGCTGCTACTGCCTCAGGCGCATCACTGGAGCCAGTCGTGGGAAGTGGAACCTTCATCATACATATTCCATGTTACTGCTATTGTTGATCCCATTCCCTTTCAGCTGCCTAATCATCATGCTGCTTAAAATACTCAGCAGCAGCAGTACGAACAGCAGTTGCAACTCAGGACTCTGAGGACATTTGACATTGGCCAATGGCCAACATGGCCTGCTGGCATTAGGCCAGTAGGGCATTTTTATTTTTTTCTCAGGGCTTAGTCCTACAAAAAAATAAACAATTTTTGGGGGGTTTGTTTCTAACAAGCCTAAGTCCTACAAATCAATGTTTCCTTAGGGCTTGTGCCAAACAAGCTTAGGTCCTACAAATCAATTTTTGTTCAGGGCTTGGGTCTCTAATAAGACTAAGTCCTACAAAGGCCTCTAACAACAAATCAAACAAATCATCCTCTACAAATTACTCTATCAAGTCAAGTATCACTCCACTCCAGTAGCAGCTTATGTCAGGGGGTTCCTGTCTATCACTTTACATACAATTTTTTTTTATTAACTGTCCCTCCAATAGCAGTCAAGAAACTCTCTTAAAACAAATTCCCTGTTCAAATGATTCATTCATTCATTCACCAACACAGGCACCCCCCTCAGACCCCTTTATACCATGTCTTATGGTTTCTATTATATTTAGGATTTATTTTTTATTAACTGCTCCCCAATCCCAGTAAACAACCCCAACAAAAATCATCCCCTGTTCAACTGATTCTTTCCCCACACCCCAACAACACAGGCACCCTCATGCCCCTTTTATACTATGCCTTTGGGGAATAAAATATTTGCTATTTGTTGTGTGTAACTTCTATGTTCGCATTGATTTCAATGGAATGAGCTAGGCGAAAAAAGCGGAAAATCTGTACTTTTCGCTGGAAATTTTTCTCCAAGCAGAAAGTGCCATTTTTTAACAATTTCAGTTTGAGGCGGAAATTTTCTCCCGTCCCTACTCCAGACCCCATATTAATGTTTTCTTTTTACTTAATCTTCCTCAGGGAAGGCAGAGGAAATTTTGTAAAATTGATATGAGGTCGCTGGGCATCATATCAATGTTTTTGTTGTTAACTACCTTGGCCACTGTATTTATCAGTATGGGGTCCCAGACCCCATTTTGATTTCATTTGTTAGCTTATGTTTCTTTTCTTTTTTCTTGTCTTGTTTAATTGTTTTAACGAATGAATACTGGGTCTATATACCACATATTCATTTTTAACCTATAAAAGTGGGTTGAGTGTATCACATGTTTTTTTTTCTTTTCATTTAACCTTTTGACTGTCAGGGACTTGGGCCATTTCTTAGGCCCTGTAAACCAGACACATTTTCAACATTTTTGCTAGCCATTTGCTTAGATATGATTCCAGTAAGTAACCATAACTGTCTAGTTATATATGGAAATCTATCATTTTTCATACATTTTTCAACTATGACTTGCCTGTAGTAAAATGGTTATAACAATGAAAGAGATGAAGAAAAGTTAGATAAAGCAAATCATTTTGTAAAGTAGACAACTACCTGCATCAAATGAAGGGACTTTTTACCCCCCCCCCCCCAGTTTATGTCCCACACATACACTGTTTGATTCCCAGACTGATTCCAGTTCACACTGGTAGCCTGTGACTACCAGTGGGCAGTGGAACCAGGTAGGGGGGTCAAGCTAGGGGGAAATTGACTACCAGTGGGATGTGGAACCAGGCTTGTGGTGGTGGGGGGGGAGTTAAGGTACATTTAGAGGTTGGAGGCAGTTAGTGTTCATGCCACAAAGGAGAACATTGCATTGCAAAGCAATTCATTGATACCCCTGTGGCACACATAGGGTTAAAATAATTGTTTACATTGTTTTTATTCAGAACTAGTTGTAGTAGCATCAGTACTAGGGATGGGTGGAAAGTTTCACCTCAAACCAAAATCACCGAATAATGGCACTTTCCTCTTGGCAAATAATTTCCCTTGCAAAGTGCCATTTTTCTGCTTTTTTCACCTAGCTCATTCCATTGAAATCAATAGGTTACATTAATTTGCACACAATACATAGCAAATGTTATTTTATTTTCCAAAAACATAGTATAAAAGGGGTATGAGTGTTTGTTTGTTGATGGAGTGTGGGTAAACAATCAGTTGAACAGTGCATTTTCTTTGGGGGGTTGTTTACTGGGATTGGTGGACAGGTAACAAAAAAAATTAAAATTAAATAGAATTAAAAAAAGTAAATAAAATAAAAAAAGACATGGTATAAAAGGGGTCTGAGGAGGGTGCCTGTGTTGGTGGGTGGAGTCTGGGTAAAGAATCAGTTGAACAGGAATTTTTTTGGGGGGGGGTTGTTGACTGTTATTGGGGGGACAGTTATTAAAAAATACATAAATAACATTTTTAAAAATAAAATAAGAAATTGGTATGTTATGTGACAGAGACCCCTGATGTAAGCTGTGACTGGGGCAGAATGATACTTGACGGGATAGAGTATTTTGTAGAGGATGATTTGTAGGACTTAGACTTGTTGTTACAGGCCCAAGCCCTTAGGAAACATTGATTTGTAGGACTTAGCCTTATTAGAGGCACAAACAATGAGGAAACATTGATTAATTGTATGAAATTCGACTTGTGTTAGGCCCAAGCCCTGAGGAAACATTGATTTGTAGGACTTGTTAGAAACAATGCTACCCCCCCCCCATTTTTTTGGTAGGCTTCTGATTTTTTTTTTTTAAAGAACATGCCCTGAGGGAAAAATGCCCTACTAGCCTAGTACCAGCAGGTCATGTTGTGTTGGCCAGTAGCAACTGGCCATTGTCAAATGCCCGGTGTCATTTAGGAATATGCAACTGCTGTTATTGCTGCTGCTGAGTTGTTTAAACAGCAGGATGATTAGGAATCTCAAAGAGAATGGGATCAACAACAGCAGTAACATGGGTGATGGATGATGAATGTTCCACTCCAGCACTAAAACCAGCCCCCACCACTTCAGGTATATGTGGGGAAAAGAAGAAGTTGGCCAATAATGCTTCTCCACCTGCCCCTCCTCCAAAATAATGGGTGTGTTGTTAGAATAGAACAGAGCAGGCACTGTGCCTCTCATCAACAACTGCAATGTGCACAGTGCACAGTGAAGGACTAGGAATTATGGGCCCATCTGGACTCTCATCAGACACCTGGAATAATGGTAACCAAACACCATGGTGCTTAGGGTCCCCAATGTGAAATCATCCCACCAGAAACCAAGTACTGCTGCTCTTATTATGCCCTTTGTCCTCTCCCCGCTAAGGACACATGACAACTTGCAGGCAGTTTAATAATAATGATGAACCCTCCCTAACATCAGCTTATCATAGTCTGTGGGATGGAATCTCCTCAGGTGCTTTTTTATGACCTAGTTGTGATTATCCTCCACCACACTGGCATGTGTGGTCAGTGCACCGCACAGTGTGCAATGGGTGGACACGAACTGCCACATCCTGACATCTACTGAATGGATATCAACAGGTGGGGGAGGTAAAGATGAACAAGTTGGACCGCCAGAAGATGTAGTTACCCTAGAGCAAGAAGGTAATGGAGAGCCTGGTGTTTAGCTTGCCATTGAACTTTCAGGCTCTGGCTGGGTTTTTTATTCTTCCTCTTTCCTTTCTGCCTCGCCTCTTGTTGCCTTTGGGGAGAGTCAGGGGTTATAGCAACAGCGGTGCCGATTTCTTTGGTGGGTGTTTGGCTTAAACGTGATTCACATAAATGTCGTGGTGTTTTTTTTTATGTGTGTTATCAGAGTGGTTGTGCCAAGCTGCCTTCCCTCTTTTACTCTTTTCACTGACTTGTCAACTTGTACACAGCGCTGTTACTTATGACTGCATGCCTGCCGCACCCCAGGACCTCAGGGGGAGGGAAAAGGTGGAGAAAAATGGCCTCTTTCTTCTTCTCCTTCACATTCCCCTTCACTGGCTGGGGCAGAGGATGATGTTGCTGCTACTAACTCAGAATCAGCACTGCAACTAGGACCAGGAGTATTGCTGCTGGCAAGTGGAACCTGTCCTAGTCCCAAATCACTTGGTGACCCCATTTCCACTGTGTCCATGGTGGTCTGTGGCACACTAGCCTGCTCCTCAGAATCCTGCTGCTCTTGCAACTCAGCAGTAGCAAGAATTAGAGCAGTAGCAAACTCTGCAAATTCCAAAAGCTCACTGGTGGTGGTGGTGATGCCCATCCTTGTTTCCCATTCGTTCTCAGTTTGGGCTAAAAAGGCCATTACTGTCTCCCTTACCCCAGCTTCATCACCATCATCACCACCAGTCCCCCCTTTCTGCTACTGCCCTATTACATATGTCTCACTGGTTGGAGAAGGTGATGAGAAATGTGACAGAGGGTCCCCTAATGTCACACTTGCCATCTCTTGTTAACCCAAAGAACGCAGACTGGCAGCACTATCAGCAGGCACAGGCAGATGATTTATACTCCTGGTGGTGGTGGTGGCATAATTGCTCCTAGCCACCAGTTCTGGCTTCTTCAGGATTCTGTTCCATGTCGACACGACCATGGGGACTGGGAAAATAAAACTTCCATGTTCAGGGGGAATGTGGGCTCCCTTGACTGCTAGTCTGCCCCCACCATTCCCCTAATGCTAGTCCCACCAGCTGCTTCGCCACCACTATTACTATTACTACTAACACTAACCACATCAATTTCAGTCCCTGAGTCTTCTTCTTCACTAGTAATATAATCACCCCCTCCCTCTCTCCTAACACTTTGTACAAGCTTATTATTAGTAGTACTAGTGGTGGGACTTTTTGAGGATCACAAGTGTGATTTAGGGTCCCCTGCTATCACACTTGGCATCATCTCCTCCCCTGCCCTCTTGAGAATTACAAGACACACTGGCAGCAGGCACAGCACTGGCAAGAGGCGCAGCACTGGCATCAGGTATAGGTAACTGACCCGTTCTGCTCAAACTACTACTACTACTCTCTTTTTCCTCCCATGAGACAATTTTCCCCAAGACCTCTAGGGGTGATGTAGGGGCACTGGCCATCATTGGGTATTGGGAAGCAGGGCATCCAGACCCTTTCATGTTGGTACTGGTCGCTTCCTTCTCCTCAGACTCACTGGAGGCATAATGTTTCTTCCAGCTCCTCCTTTTATTATTATTAAACTTGCTCATAATGATATCAGTCACTATGAGCCTCTCCTGCCTCAGTTTTTCTATTAACTCATAGTACAACAGCCTAGCACCTCTCTCTCTCTCTCTCTCTCCCCCTCTGTAGCTGCTTGTGTTGTGTTTCACGTCCTGTAAAATGGCAGATTTTAATAGTGAAAAGGCAAAAAACATACGATTAAAGGGTCAAAAATTTCCTAGCCACTGAAAAAAATGGGAACACTTTTTGCCAATGGGTGAAAACAGTAAAGATTTTAATTGCTTTATTTAAAGCAAATTTTTATGTGAAACAGCTGACAACCAAGTGGTTTTCGCTTATTTTTCCATAGGAACATGACAGCACCTTTGACCCATCCCTAATCAGACCTACTCTGAATAAAAAATAAAGAACAATATAAAAAATTAATCCTGTGTGTACTAAAGGGGCATCCAACACATTGCAAAGCAATGCTTTGGATCTCCCTGTGGTACACAAAGAGTTACTATTAATTATTATTTTTTTTTTTTTTTAATTTATTGATCAGACTTCATTGGGGGCATCAGGACCCCTCCTGATGCTTGTCCCCATCTGTTGATCTCCCAGTCAGTCTTTCTGGGAAATCGAAAATTGAGGACACAGAAGAGCAACATGCACTCCTGCTTCACTCCTAGTTTAAGCAATAGGAGTTGGCAGGATCAAGGAAAGCCTTCTCACATCATTGGTGATCATGTCTGAACTGATGTAGGAAGGTTTCCCCGATCCCACTTGCTCTACCTGGAAGTTTGTGTAGGAGTGAAACAGAAGAGCATGTTGCTCTCCTGCATTGCCAATATTGATCTACCAGTGCAATCAGCTGGGAGATCAATAGCTGGGGGTCATCAGAAGGGGTCCTGATGCCCCCATCTATGAGGTTAAAAAATTTAAGGGAAGTAAAATGGGTTGAGAGCAACCCCAGCCACATGTGGGGCATGGGCTTGGTAGTACGGGTAATTATGGCCAAAAATATGCCACATGCATAGCTGGCACATGGCTGGGGGTTAATTTATTAAATGAGGGAACAATAGTACCTTCCTTTTAATGAAAAAGATGATTGGGCTTACCTTTAATTTTTCTAATACTCTTCACCAAGATATGAGATCGCCATCCCTGCCAATTTTTAAATAAGCCCATATTGGCCTTATATTTAATTTTTTTTTATTTTTGACTCCTCCATTGCAATTCATTCCCAGCCATTCTGGCATTGGATGGGTTAATGGTGGATCTGGTAAAGCTAGTGGATGGTAGCAGATACTATGCCTTTATATTTAGGACAATTTACCCTCCTGTGCCACACAGTTTACGATGCATTGTAAACTTCCTGGTATCTGAAGGGTTAGGTGAGTACTATAAATGTGGTTGGGTATATGTGGAGACACTGGGGGAGGTTGTAGTAAACACAGCCTATTACATCTGAACTGGCTTTTCCCAGCCTGGGAAGCCCTGTCCAATCACAAAAGGGAGCACAAAAAGGTCATCTTGCTTCATTTTTTTAAAGTAAAGACACATTTTTTATAATGTACTCACTGGGAGAGCTTGCGTTAGAGCAGTGGTTGTTGTTTAGGGTGCCGGAGTACTTTGGTGTGCCTTAGACACCACCTTAGGTTGCCCAGCTTTTTCCCTTCAAGATTCTGCCAAAAAATGTAAAGGTGAGATTTTAATGGATATTTATGAAAATTGTTATAATATGTTCTTCACTGTAATTCTGACTGTGATATTTATGTATTATTCCCTTCATCAGCCCTTGAGCATTAACATAAAATGTAAGGTGTGCCCTGAAAATTCCAGAGTGCATGTTAGGTGTGCCTTGAGCAAAAAAGATTGAGAACCACTGAGTTAGAGTGACTACAGCTCTACATAGTACTGTATGTTATAGGAACAGCACCACCTGGTGACCCCTATGAATAAATGCAGTTTGATGTAAAAATTACAGTTATGAACACTAATATTTTACCCTTTGAGTGCCAGGAAGGTATCCAATGCAGTTCCTATAACTATATTGTTTTTATTAAAAATGTAATGCTCTTTCAAGAAATAATCCTAAGAAAAGAAAACATTTGTAATATATTTTCATCCTTAATCCATCTGATATTGTAAAAATATGACTATTTCTTTTTTTTATTATTTTAAAAAGATTTTATTAAAGAAACAAATATTATATAGGTTTTAAACAATAGAAGTACAGACTTTTAGCACATGAAAAACATAAGACCAGATACACAGATTTAAATACAAGAAGCAGGAAGTGGGATACATGACGGGAGCTGTGGCAGCTTCTAATTATCTGTTCTTATTCCATTAGATCCATGAAACCCACAATGGGGGTAGCAAGGGTATGTTGGGATAATATGGTAGATCATGCTTGCAAGAGACAGAGATACACAGAGAGGGAAGAGAAGAAAGAAAAGGAAAGAAAAAAGGAAAATAAAAAGGGGGGGCTCTCTCCCCATCCTGTACGCCACAGGAGGAAATCAAAGAATTTGAGGTTATGTTAGAAACAGTGTGTCACGGATCATACAAGGAAACTCAGGACAAGTACTTAGAGCTAAAACACACTTTATTAGGTACATTCAGTGAATCAGAAATATCACAATAAATGGTGAGAGAGAGAAGTGCACAACGGAGCAAGCGACAACTCTCAGGAATAGGAGACTGCTTCTGTGTGATTCTCTGTAATCATTCCCAGCAACGGGAAAAGGAATAGTCTGCAAAGCCACAGGTCTGCACCTGGGAGAAGCCAGACTAAATTGGAAGGCAACAAGGAGAACGACTGCCAGGTCCGCACCAGCTAGGGTATCTGACTCTAACGGAAGGCCACAAGGAAGGATAGTGTAAGGTAACTCGTGCGGAGGCTGCTCAAGCCGACCGCAGTTGTCTCTAGCGGCTACAGCCACATGGTCCATCCCATGTTGTGCCTCCGTTGAGGCAGGTTCACCGTGTATCAGTGGCTCAGCCGCTGGTGTGCCGGTTGCGGCTCTAGCCACCTCTCCTGCTGGCTCGCGGTGGCAGGTGACGTCAGTATTGGGCGCACGTCCAAAGGCATGGATATGCGCTCCATTTAAAGAGACATCCACCTGTTGGCTGCGCCTCCTCTTCCTCCCTCTCTTCCTATTTAAACTGCCTGGACACAGGGCTTTGTTGCCCTTTCGTTGGTGTTCAGTGCAGTTCTAGTGTTTGGACTCTGTGTATGATTTTACTTGTCTGACTAAGTGATCTGGTGCTGACCTGTGGCTCTGTCTGATTACCCGCTCCGTGTATGACCCTTGGCTTGTCGGACATCCATTCTGGTGCAGACCTGTGGCTCTGGAAGACTAACTGTTCCATGTATGACTCCTGGCTTTGGCTGACTACCCGCTCCATGTTAGACTTCTGGCTTGTCTGACCATCCGTTCTGGTGTTGACCTGGGGCTCTGTCCACTGCATATCCAGCATACCAACACTTCAGTAGACATCCTTTCTGGTGCAAACCTGTGGCTCTGGCTGACGACCTGCTCTGTGCATGACTTCTGGCTTGTCTGACCACCCAATCTAGCTCTGACCTGTGGCTCTATCTAACTACCTTGTGTGTGGCCTTCCATTTAGTTAGATAACCAATCTGGTGCAGGCTTGTGGCTCTGGCAGAATCCTTCCTGTTGCCTTCCAAGTTGCCGGCTCTCCCAGTTGCGAACCTGGGACTTTGGTTACCCTCATCTCTGTCTGGCTTCTCCCAGGTGCAGACCTGTGGTATTGCAGACTCTCCTAGTTCCTTTGCTGAGACACGGTTATCTAGAGAATCACACTGTAACAGGCTTCTATTCCTGGTAGTTGTCTCTTGCTCCGTTGTATGCTTCTCTTAAGTCTTGTGTATTGATTTACTGTCTTGTGATTTTTCTGTATTGTTGCTGCCTTAATAAAGTTGGTGTTATCTTGAAGTACTTGTCCTGTGTTTCCTTGCTGGGACCATGACAGATAGTCAGACAGAGCCCCAGATCAGCATCAGAATGGATGGTCAGACGAGCCAAGGGTCAAAAAACAGTTAGCCAGCCAGAGCCGCAGGTCTGCACCAGATTGGTTATCCAACTAAGCCAAGGGTCATGCACAGAGCGGATAGTCAGACAGAGCCACAGGTCAGCACCAGAACGGATAGTCAGACAAGTCAAGGGTCATACATGGAACAGGTAGTCAGCAAGAGACACAGGTCTGCACCAGATTGGTTATCTGACAAGCCAAGCATAATACGCGGAGTGGATAGTCTGATAGAGCCACAGGTCAGCACCAGAACAGATAGTCAGACAAGCCAGGTAATACACAGAATGCAACAAGTATAGAACTCCACTGGACACCAACGAAAGGACGACTAAGCCCTGTGTCCAGACAGTATTTAACTGCCTGCTTCCAGGAAGAGGAGGTGCAAGGAATGAGCAGCAGCCCCTAGAAAAGAACTGCATGTCCGTACCTATGGATGTGTGCCTGCAGATGACGTCACCCGGATGCAGTCAGGATGCCAAACACAGAAGTGGCAGGAGCTGCGAAGGAAACAAGATGCGGCCAAGCCACCTGATATCCAGGTGCGGCTGAGCCGTGAAGGGGACAATGCGGATGTGCTGCCTGAAACATAATGTGGCTGGAGCTGCTGGTGGTAGGATGCGGACGGCTCGAGCAGCCGCCATGAAGGTACTATGACATAGTGATTAGTGAGTGCTCTAGTGGGTCAAATGTCAAGGATGTACCATGAAAGAGATCAGGACAAAACACAGCATGAAGTCTCATGTCAAGGGGACAAGAAAGAAGATGTACGAGAAATAGTATCAATGTAACAGGACCATCTAGACCATCTATGTAAGAAGCTATCCATAGTCATTGTGGAGACTACGTGACAGCATTCCATGCTCATCAGCATGGTCACTTTGGAAAACCAAGCAGAAAAAGGAGTTGGGTCTTTAGACATCCATAATAGAAGAATAAGTGCTTTAGAAACATTCACTAAAGGGAAAAGCAGGGGTAATATCTGACTCACTTCTGGATAGGAATAAAAATAAAAGTGGGTCTAGGGGTAAATTCAAGTCCAAGACTGAGTTGATATTATGAGACATTGCCACCCAAAAGATGTAATTTTGGGGCATGTCCACCAAATATGGAGTATGTGCACCTCCCCCTGTAAACATCTCCAGCAGAGAGGAGAAGCAGAGCTACAGAACTGAGATCTGTGGACAGGTGTAACATACCACCTTGAGTATAATTTGCAATTCATCTCACGTGTTCTAGAGTCTCCCGCATATTTAACGTTGAGGAGGAAGATAGAAGTCCATTGGGCCATGTCGAGGCTTAAGGATAGCTCCACCTCCCAGCTCCACACAAAATATGGTTTAGTTTGTGAGGTTGCTCATATCAGTTGAGTGTAACACAAGGAGAGGGGGTAAATGTTTGATCTCCTTTCTCAAAAGGTGTGAGGCTTCATATTTGATATCCACATCTTATGTTGGCTGATATCTAGTCTCTAACTTGAAAGGTGGACCACCAAGGTACGTATTCTGTATCTAAAAGTTCCTTTAGGAAAGGCAGGAAGAGAGCATCTGGTGTGGATATGAGGAGACCTAAGGTGTGAATTCCCTACTTTTCCAGATGGAGAAGGATGAAATTTGGGTTACCTACAAGGGAAGAGAAAGGAGTTGGGAAAGGTGACCAAGGAATCGATTTCTTCACTGAAGACCAGATTTGCAAAATGGGACCCAAGCAGAAAGACAGGATGTTTGTGTGTTTACAGGAGAGTAATTGTAATGGGTCTCAGGAATCTAGAGAATCCTGAAACAAAGCAATCAATCTCTTGTTGCACGGGTTCAGATAAACCAACGCCACCTCTCTCCACTGAATGCGTTAAGATTGAGAACCTTATTCTAGGCTTCTTGTTATTCCATATGGAGTTAGAAATTAGAGATTGAAGTGCAACTAAATAGGAGAGAGGTATATGTACGGGTAGAGAATTAAGAACATAGAGAACTTTAGGTACTATCATCATCTTTATGAGGCTGATTCTCCAGAACCAGGAAATATGTGGGAGGGACCATAATGAAAGATCAGTTAAGATTGAATGCAGGAGTGGAGATAGGTTTAGAATATGTGGCCATTTGTTATTATATAAAGATAACATTTTTTTAAAAATATTGAGTTACAAATTAACAGCAAATACACAACAGAGAATTATGATTATTTTCTTTGAAACATATAATGCTATATTTCCTCCAAAATGTTGTTAATATTGATTTGCTACAGTTGCCCCCAAATTTCATTTTATTAATTTATGAAGGAACTTGATGTCAACTCTAAGTGAGGGCAATCTACTAATAGGAAGAGGAACAATAAGGCAACAATCAGGCAACTACAGAGGTCACCAATGAATTGCTTTGATCTCTAACATTCAAGGGGGTATTTGCCCCATTTAACTCAAAATGAATTGTATTTCTTCCCTATGGTGCAACTGAATTGTTTCAGAATTGCTCCAATTCCCCTTTCTACATCAGCCTCCGTCAATATTTTATTAACTTTCTCTTGCAGCATTACATATTCCTAAACCACAGATCTCCTTTTGATATTGTATTTGTTCTCTAGAACATATGCATTTTATTATAAAAATATATATGGTTAAATTATTTTTCTTCAAACTCTAAAGAATATTGATTGAAAAATGGCAGTAGACTACCACAGTGTTTTTTCTTTGTCTTATTAGCTCTGTTATCTAGAGAGGAAATGAAAATAGTAAATAAGTGACATTTATTTAGATATATTTTCTAGTTTTCTTACTCCTTTAATAATATTTTATCAAAATCTCCTGGACAGTAAAGTATTACATCAAAGCACTACAGAGATATTATTAAAGTAATATTCCAATGTACAGTCAACAGGAATTATTACTGACATTGATCTATGAGGATATCTAAGGTAATCATGTGATTTTAGGTAGATGTTATTATTAAGATATTAAATGGTAACAATTGTATTTTAATATGTCTTCTTCTGTCATTGTACTGAACTGGTTTTCTTGCTGCCAAGGATCTGTCAATCTCAATCTATTAAGGAGGTCCCAGTCTAAATATTGTGAAAGAGCTAATACCCGAAATGAAGTGAAATACCTTGATCTGGTATTAGCCATATCTTGCCACTGTATTGACTGTGTACCTTTTGTCAGTGAACACTGCCAGGTACTTTTTATCAGTGACACTGTACTTTTTTGGCAAAACACCCCTGGTTAATACTCACTCACACTTCTCATTGAATGAATACAAAGATACAGAATGGAAATATTTCTGTACCCCAGGATGTGGCTGGCATATCTCAGTTGGAGTGTGAGTGTAAAGAATATAAACCTGAGTAATTAGAACTTCCACAAACCTGTCCCCTATGGATTTGTAGAATATTTCCCAGTCAAAGGATATTTAGGAATGGTCACTACATTTAAGAAAAAACAGTGTATAAGATACACTTCTTTCTTAGCAGCTTGCATTATTTCATCTTAACCTGTTGAATGCATGGGTCATCCAGTACTGAAGTATTAAACTGCAGTGCATAGATTCACAGACCATTTATTTTTGACCATTTCAATTGACTGCACAGAATATCAATAAATACAGCTATTTTCACAGCACAACTAAGGCAAGGTACTGGTAGCTTTAATTTAATGGGTTAAACATAATTTTAGTTAGTGAGTAAAAGACAAAGGTCAAAATTATTAAAAATAATCTATCACAACACAGATGTCTAGAATTAACAGTGACAATTTTCCATCCCCCCAAAACATCTTGCAATATCTATATTATTTAATAGAGTTAAGTTTTTAAGGGGGGGGTATCTTTTTAGTAATTTTGTTGAACTGAGTACATATGGTAATATAGTTCCAAGAGGTTTCACCAAAATGTAGCACATTTTTAATGAGCTGCAGTCCAAGATGTGGTCTATTAAATTATATTATAAGTAGAAAACATACAGCTTTCCTGTCCTATTGTAATCTTTCACACCCTGACAAAAGCAGAAGAGAAGAAAATGGTTATCTCTATAAGAGATGTACAAAAGGTCCTGTTGTGTTCCCAAGAAGCAACATTTGTCACATTTTAATGGGGAGGAAGCATCTGTCAACACTGAACTGTGGGGCAGCCTGTTGGATATGATTATTGTAGGGGAACATCACCAGTATGTGTTATCCCACATGCACTGACTGATACCCCCCAGCCTTGTTCCCTTGCCCAGGCAGTACTCACAGGGATCTGCAGCTAGCAGTGGGCAAGGGAACAAGGCTGGGGGCCAGGAAGTGTACATGGGGTTACATGGCTACCAGTGGGCAAGGGAACAAGGCTGGGGAACAAGTGGTATCCGCAAATCCCCATAGATGCTACCTGATCCCCAGCCTTGTTCCCTTGCACAACATGTATCATATATTATACAAGGCTAAGGGGATAATTGTTCATTGCTGGTGTACTTCTTTTTAACCCTCTGAGTGCCACAGGGGTGAGCAATGCACATCCCTATAGTACTAAAAGGGATAAGGGAGTGATGCTCTCGATTGTGCTGAAAGCACTCTCCTTCCATTCCCCCAGTGACCAAGTGGGACAGCAAAGGGAATTTTGTCAGACTTCAAGATTGTCATACTGATGGTGATGTGTGAGGTAGAGCATCCCTTCCACATCGACAACAGTTCTCAACCTTCCCTGCTTGTGATTGCTTGAGTGTTATAGGAAAGTACAGGGAGATCCCAACTTCACCAGTTTCAGGAAGGCGAAGTTGAGACTGTGAACTCCAACTTGTATATAATAATGATTCATTATCCTGCATTTACATATGTAAATTAGTTATTATGCTTCATTTTCATATGGAACAAGGCCATTATTGAAATGGTAAGTAAACATTCATAAACCTGTCAGTTATATCTGCAGATATCTCTTCACATTCAGTGTGTGTAGAAGATAATTGTTCTCTACATTGGGGATATGTTCTTGGAAGAACACCAGGTAGAAAAAACTTAAACATTTTAAGATAACAGAGAGATGTGATCTTCTTCCTACTTTGGAGCAATGTTTCAACAACTGCTTCTGGTAAACCTTGGTGCTTCAGCAGTTCCCTTGATGGAGAAGATCTGGTCTGTGTGGGAGATGTATTGGAAGCTGGTCGAGAGGTGCAACATTTCTGAAAACGAAGCCCGTCTGGGCTAGAAAGGGGCAAAGAGAATTACCTGAGCCTTTTCTTGTCTCAGTTTCCTTAGGACCCATGGTAGAACCGTCAATGGGGGAAAGACATATCCTAGCTGAAAGTCCCATGGTTGTAACAGAGCATTGACTGCTTCTGGGAGATCTTCCAGATTCAGGGAAAGGAAATGTGTTGTTTGCCTCTTTCCCCTGGTCACCATTAAGTCTATGTCTCTGTTCCCCAAGGATCTTGAGATTTGAAGATCTACTTTGTGATTGAGGGACCATACCCCCTGAAGTAAATGATATCCTGAACTTCTGCTTTTTTATGTAGTTGTTGACTAATCTCAGGTCTATAACAAGACAAAATGCAGCTGGAGATTTTAGAACTAAAAACAATGGGGAAAAGGTGCCCCTTGTGTCCCTTGTGGAAATAGGAACAAGTCCTTTGGAGATCAATAGATGATGAAATACCTGAAGAAAGGTCTCTTTGCATCTGAAATATGGGAAGAAAAGTGTGAACATAACGTTGAAGTGGTGGGGAGGAAAACCCATGCATCTGAATTAACAAATTTCCATGCTGTTAGAAAGTGACATAGTCTGCCACCCAGAGACACGAGATTCCTCCTTTTGTTGGCATTTGGAGGAGGAAGGATGTGGTCCTGTTTAAAAAGAGGAGGAAGATATACCTCAACCATGGGGACAAAACTGCACTCTCTGATTCTGCGGTTGCCTGCCCCTTGAGCGAAGAAAAACAGTGGAACCTTTAAGTTGTGTAAGGAAATCTTCAGAAAATTGTCTCCTAAAGCGGGAAAAATAACACCTGGAAGGAAGTCTAGACTTAGAATCCATTTTGTCTAAGAGTTGCTCCAGCTCTTTACCAAACAGGGCTCCACCTTGGAATGGAATAGTGTGCAGATGGTTTTTTGAAGAAAAATCAGCTTTCCAAGATTTCAGCCAAATTGCTCACCTCACTGTTACTGTTAGGGCTGAGGCTTTGTATTCATCCTCACTGATTCCAGTGATGCATCACAGAGGAAATCCACAGCCATGGATATAGCCTAGAGCTTGCATGACAGGGTATCTATAGATGTGTTTGAGGCAATACCATTCTGGAGTTCAGATAACCAGACTCTGAAGGAGCGAGCCACAGACACAGCAGCAATACTTGATTTGAAACCAGAATCAGATGCTTCAAATGCCTTCTTCATGGCTGCCTCGGCTTTCCTATCCATGGGGTCCTCCAAGGGAGTGGCCAAATGTTGTATGACTTTAGAAACTGTCATGTCGGCCTTAGGAATGTCCCATTTCTTCGCCTCCTTTGACTCAAAGAAAAATAATTTTCTCACCCTCCCCGGAGATTGTGAGTTTTCTACCCAACATTTTCCATTCCTCTGAGACTAAGGAAGCTAGGACTTTGTAAACAGGGAAAGCTTTAGATTGTCTGGAAAAGTCTTTTAAAAAGCTGGACTTTCATACGGATGGATTCTGTACTTTCATCTAGGTCCATGACTGATCTAACTGCTGACACCAGCCTATCCATTTCTTCCACTGGGAAAGGGTAGGAATTGTTTGGAACCTCACACTCTTCCTGAGAGGAGGAATCGTCACCCAGAAGTTCTTCTACTATTTCTGAGTCTGATGCAGAATTGTCATGCAGAGGAGCTGATACAATCAAAGTTCTTTGTATTTCTGAAAGAAACCATGTCATAAAATCTTGCATGCAGCTACGATTTTCTTTCGATATAGCCTGCTAAATGCAGGGTCCACAAAAAATACCATGTTGCGTATCAGGCAGAGGTTGTTCACATGAAGAGCAGATCCTATGTTTGGATTTGGCAGAAGCTTTTATAGGCAAGGTAGCGTCTTCTGTGGTCTCAGGGTCAGACAAACTAAAAATAGAAACACATTAAAGGGAATTCAGGAAGACATAAAAAAGCCATACAGTACAGTAAAGTAAGTCAACCTAGGCTTAGTAAAAGGCCACACTATTAGGTTGATAGAATACTTATATTAGCAGGTAGAAAAAATTCCAGCAGAGCACACTCAAGGACTACAACTAGGTCCCAGGAACTGGAACAGATACAGCAAGCACAAAAAAGGGCAAACAGATGTCCAACCACCCTCCTACCTTAAATCCTGGGTGCTCAGTATAATTTGTGCTGCCTCCTATGCTGTCCTGCATTTTACATTTCACGGAAGATCTACTTCCTGGCTGGCTGTGCGCACGCACGTATAGGAGGCTTAACCATAAGCCCGGTAGCACCACATGTCCTCATGTTTTTATATATGTTGATAAAATATGTCATCCTGACTCTCTGGCTTTCTTCCCCAGAAATGTTCCAGTTTCTTCTTTACCCTTTGAGTGCCAGAGGGGTGTGCAACACATTGCAATGCAATACATTGCATGCTCCTCTGGACCTCAAAGGGTTACTACCTCAGCCTCACTATGACTCAATGAAAAACTTCCTTTTGCTTCAGTGGGAGCATTACTTTCATACGTTATAGTATAATTATTTTGCTACATGTTTCCAAAACATACCATCTTACAGAAGCTGCCATATCAATTTTGAGTAAAATAGTACTGCAAAAATACACATTTTCATTTCAGTTCTGTTATATATTGTTTTTTAAACAAACATATTTACAAAACAACAGAACAAAGCCAGAAGGGGTGCAACCCACCAATACATGGATCAACTGTAGGTGTTAAAAATCGACCCAATACTCACACTTGTTCTTTCTGATGGCCGCTAGTAGAAACAACCGGCAATTTCAAGCAGGGTATAAATGTAACCCCGCTACGCCCACTCTCCCATAAAAAGTAAAAGTCGAATCCACATACAATAATATAATTGAATATAAAAAGAATATGTACATGCCAGTATTGTGCCTACAGTTGACGGGTTTCAAAGCTACAGCTTCTTTTTCAAAAGATAGGCATTTTATTAATATATGTGGATTCGACTTTTACTTTTTATGGGAGAGTGGGCGTAGTGGGGCAGTATTGACACACTGCTTGAAATTGCCGGTTGTTTCTACAACTGTCTACCAGTAAGAACAAGTGTGAGTATTGGGTCGATTTTTAACACCCACAGTTGATACATCTATTAGTGGTTTTGGCTTTGTTCTTTTGTATTCCAAGGGTCCTGAGAGTTTTCCTGATTTGTTGGGAAGCAGCATCTACCTACCATTTTGGATTGACTGAGTGGGGGCAGTCTGGAGTCCCTCATTAGTTATACTGACCACTTGTAGTACTTATTTATATTGTGAGTACCGTGGTGTACTGTGGTGAAGGTCTATAATATAAAGATTATTGAACTATGAAGTGCCCCTCTCTTCTTCTTATCATATACTTACTAAACATAACTTTTAACCCAAAAAACTTGATGAATTGATCATTCAGATACTAATAAGGTTATTTAGTGGACAGATGCAAAAAAATATATATTTTTCTTAGTTCATCAGTTGCACAGTTGTCAATATTATTTATTAATAGTTCTAAATTATATCTTCATTTTGCACAGAAAAGTTACATGAAGGTACTCATTCAAGTGGAAGATGTATAATGTAAAACATACTATGTAGCAATTTTCTTAGTCCATTAAGCAACAAATGTTCTGGAAAGCATACACTTTTCCTGGCGCTATCAGCACCATCTGCTTTAAGTAAGAAAAATCAGAGCTCCATAGCAGGGGATTCTGAATGTTCCAAAATCACTTAGTAGCACATGGAAATTGTTTATGGCCATGTGTAAAACTATGCTATCCAAATTTAAAAAGTTTAAAGAAAACATGCAATCAAGGCTAACTGCTTAGTATATTTGTTATCAGATGTTTGTGCCTAACACTTTTGCGAAATGTTTTCTTAGCACCTGTTCTAATTAAAGGGAAAAAATATCTATGGAATGAATTGCTCGTAAAACTCTAAGGAACAGAGGGGAATGTAAAACATTGCTTTTGCAACTTGTTGTTCATCCTTCTGGTCCTTAAATAGTTAATAAAAGAACATATTTTGACCAACATTTGAGGTTGCTGGCATTTTGATAAAATTAGTTGTAAAAAATTCTCACTGCGTTGGGAATACCTGTGTTTTGCCCTTTAAGAAAACCCCATAAACTGTTTAAAAAAAAAAATGTCTGAGTGCCTGTCAAACAACCTAGGGGTGGCAGGTGACAGAAGTTATTTATATGTCCTCTATACTGCTGCTCTCATAGGTCCATTCTGTGAAAATATCTGCAAGGAATTGCAGGGCCTTCTAAACACAAACAATACACACATACACAACACATGCAACACACATACACACAAACACAATATACACACATGGAATACACAAACACAATATACACACACACGCAATACACATACACATGCAAACACAATATGCACACACAGACACAATACATACAATACATGCAAACAATACATGCAGCAAACAATAAACCCGCTACACAGAAACACAATACAAACACAATGTTCACAAAACACATACACACACATACACTATACATAACACACCTACAATGTTCACAAAACACAACACACACACTCAAACATACACACACAAACATAAAATATGCACACAATGCACAATGCAAAACAATACACACAATACATGAAACGATATACGTAATACGCAAACCATTATATGTAATACTCACAAAGGAAAGCAACACACAATATACAAAATTTTATACACAAAGTGAAAAAAGCTATATGCAAAATGTTATGCATAGAATGCAGTACACATTGCTCAAACCGTCATACACAATACAGACAAAATAAAACAAAATATGCAGACCACTATACGTAAAACACTATATGCAAAACACTATATGCAAAAGCTATACTTTATATGTAATACGCAAAACACAAAAAGCTATATACAATGCAATGCACTGTTCCTTCTAATATGAGATAAAATAAGACACACTAAGGATGGTACACATAAAGTTGCATGCACACAATGCAACAAGTCTAGAGCAAACCAGCTAGAAGCTTTGCAATGCAAAATATTATGCAAATATCAATGCAATGCAAAATGCTATATGCAATTCATAAAATGCTATACGCATTACGTAACGCTATCTGCAAGATGCTTTTTGCAAAGTGCTATGCACAATTTGCTAAATGCTGTACACCATATGTAATACACTTGGCACAATATTCTACACGCAAAATGCTATACGCAATGAGCAAAACGTTTAAAGCAATACACAACTCTATCTGCAAAATGTTTTATGCAAAATTCTATAAACAATATGCAAAACGCTATAAGCACAGTGTAAAACGAAATAAGGAAAACGCAATACAATATATGCAAAACGCCATACGCTATGGCTAGTTATTAATAAAGGAGTTGATTGTTCCTTTTAATATAAGACAAAACTAAATACACAGAGGAAGGGACACATAGAGCTGCATGCACATAGTGTCTAGAGCAAGTCATGTAGAAGCTTTGCAATTCTTTTTTTTACCAGGAAGAAAATATTGAAATTGTAACTCATTTTCAAGATTGTCCTGGACTAATTTTATCTACCTCAGAAGGATGAAAGGCTGAGTTGACCTTGCTGGTACTAGTACCTGCAACCTTGCAGTTTGTGCAACCAACAGAGCTATCTCATCAACTTTGCAATGCATTGAAAACCTCTCTAATATTCAGTGGGTTAAAATCCCCATTTACACCAGACATTTTTATTTGTCTACTTAAGGAGCAAAAAATCTTGTTATTGTAAAAAATATATACGATATGGCTTTTTCTTGCTGCATAATAAAAGGTTAATCCCACTGCTACAAACATTAAAATTCCAAAATTATTACCAGCCTTAAGTTAAATTATATTTTTCTACTTCCATCACCACCAGGTGGTGCAATTCCTATAACTTTCTGTGGGTGTCTATGTGTATATATTTGTGCTGTAATACCTTTTGAATGATGGTTCTCCCAGCAGTGACAGTACCCTTCTTTTACTTATCAGAAAAACCCCAACATATATTTTTTCATAATAAAAGTTTAATACTCTGTTAACCCCAGAAGGAACAGAAGCACATTGCACATTGAGAATCAATTCACTGCACCCCATGCATACCCCATGAATATTAAAGGAGGACTAACACCTAATATGAACTTGGGTTATATACATGTAGCCCTGTCAGTGCCAGAGGGGTGTGCAATGCATTGCACTCCCCTCTGGCACTCAAAGAAATACCCTGTACATCTTGCTAACAACTTTAAAATTATCTGTTTTAGGCCTAAATGTAGCCTTACATATGATCTCAGGGAGCAGACATTCCTGCCTTTTTCTGGGCTCCAGTGCTGCCATTGATTGTCCAGGATTATCATTAAATGGGCTGACATATGATAACACCTTTTCTGAATACAAGAGAAGTGGGTGCTAATCATAATCATTTATCCAACTTATATTCAACTTATCTCTCAGTGCAAAGTGAAACAACATTAAATAACTGATCTCTGTGCAGGACATTTTAAACATGCAAACCATTATCAGGGTCATTAAATTTGTGCAGCTTTGATCTTATAACAAGTCCTGTGAGTGAAGTTGTCTCTACTATATTATATGTATTTCCATGGATGACTGGTACCCAGGCATGTCACTATGATCACAGTAAGTGCCCAAAATTTTGACTGTAGTATATATATATATATATATATATATATATATATATATATATATATATATGCCACTGTCAATTCACTGCAGGATGAAGGCATTCTCAGCAAGCTGAGGGTATAGACTGTAATCTGCCATGCTGGTCCAGTTTGGTTTGGCAGATATTTGACCCTGCTGGGGACTACAACAATTGACCCTGAGGTTTGCACAGATTCCTCAGCTGGTCTATTAACCAGCTGAGGTATCTCACTAGGAGAGTCATATATATTCATATATTTATGTAAAATTGTACAACTGCTGTTCTGGCTGCTGCTGAGTTGCTTAAACAGCAGGATGATTAAACAGCTAATCTGGATGCTCTCAATTGCTTCCCCTACCACTCCCCTAACACTAGTCCCCCCAACTGCGTATCATCTTCTCCTTCCCCCCTCCTAAGTATTACAAGACACACTAGCAGCAGCTTCAGCACTGGTGGCAACAGGTTCAGCACTGGCAGCAGGCACAGCACTGATGGTGGAATTGGCAGCAGGAGCAGTACGTCTGACAGACGGCACCACATTGGTGGCTGCAGGGGCAGTACTGGCAGCAGGCACAGCACTGGTGGTGACACTGGCAGCAGGAGCAGCATGTCTGACATCAGGCACAACACATCTTGCAGCAGGTGCAGCACATCTGGCAGCAGACACAGCACTTCTGGAAGCAGACACAGGCAGCTGACCTGTCCTGTTTTCACTACTACTACTACTACTACTACTACTACTACTACTACCCTTTTGTTCCTCATTGACAGTAAATTCCCCAAAAACCCTAGAGGTGATTTAGGCAGACTGACCAGCATTGTTTCTGTAGTGCTCACTTCCTCCTCAGTCTCAGACTCAGTGGACACATGATGGTCCTTCCAGTTTCTCTTTTTATTATTTTTAAACCTGCTCATAGTGATAGCAGTCATTATGAGCCTCTCTTGCCTCAATTTTGCTAAAAGATCACAGCAGAACAGCACAGCATGTTTACCTCACTCTGTAGCTGCTTCTATTGTGTTTTACTTCCTAGGATACATCATGTTTTTTTATAGCTAAAAGGCGAAAATAAATAAATAAATGGGCGGAAACTTTCTAGCCATCGAAAAAAGGTGAAATTTACTCACCGATATTTGGTTTTCCTCTGTGTCCGTCCACGGCAGGAAATCAATGGGTTAGCTCCGCCTCCCAGCTGGTAGGACCAATTAACAACTCTTAAAAGAGACTCCTGGGAAATAGGATTCAGTTAAACTTTTGTCCAAGCTGTAGGAGAGAAACATGTTAGTATATACAATAAATCCAATATTCCTTCCCAGAAATTTAAACATACTCTCAAATAAACATAACACCCCCTAGCACATTTACTGAGAAATATGTCCAGATGGGTGTCCCAAATATGGGAGGGTGTGCCGTGGACAGACACAGAGGAAAACCAAATATCGGTGAGTAAATTTCACCTTTTCCTCTGTGTCCTTACCACGGCAGGAAATCAATGGGATTTCCCAAAGCAGTAAAACTAGGGAGGGATACTACCTCAGACAGGCACCACCGCCTGAAGGACCTTTCTGCCAAACTTCGCATCGGCTGAGGCCTGGACGTCAAGTCTATAGTGCCTGATAAAGGTTGACAAGGAAGACCAGGTTGCTGCCTTGCAAATTTCCTCTGGTGAGGCTACCGCCTTCTGAGCCCAGGAAGTTGAAATTGCTCTAGTAGAATGTGCTTTAATACCTACTGGAGGATCTTGACCAGCAGTCATATACGCCAATTTGATGCAATCTCTGATCCATCTGGCTATAGAAGGTTTGGAAGCAGCGGAACCTTTGAATTTCCCAAAGAAATGGACAAATAATGATTCTGACTTGCGAAAGGATTTTGTCCTTTCAAGGTAGGTAGACAGGCATCTAACCAAATCTAGATTGTGAAATATCTTTTCCTTGGGATGCTTAGGATCTGGACAGAATGAGGGTAAAACAATCTCCTGGCTAAGGTGGAATTCAGATGACACCTTACATCTGAAGGATGGTCTAGTTCTAAGTACCACCTTGTCTTGGTGGAAAGATGTGTAAGGAGGTAAACAGGAAAGGGCCTGTAATTCACTAACTCTTCTGGCTGAAGTGATAGCCGTTAAAAAGGTTGTTTTGAGAGTCAGATTTTTTACTGAAATTGATTGCAGGGGTTCAAAGGATTCATGGGATGCCAGTTGAGTGAGGACCAAATTCAGGTCCCATGCCGGAATGATTTCTCTAATGGTAGGTTTGATCTTAGTAATAGCAGTCATGAACCTTTTAACAATATATTCCTCTGAAAAAGGGGTAGCCAAAACTGCTGATAGAGCAGAAAGTTGGACTTTTAATGAAGAGGGTTTTAATCCTTTCTTAAAACCCTCTTGCAGAAAATCCAGGACGGTGCTGGAAGAAATATCTTTTCTGGATAGCTGCTTCTCAGAACACCATTTGTGAAAAATGGACCAAATTCTATAGTAGATCCTAGAAGATGATGAACGTCTTCCTGAAATAATGGTGTCTGCAACCTGAGAGGAGATATTTCTTAACCTGAGTGATCTCCGCTCAGCCTCCAGGCCGTTAGCTTCAAGAAGGAAGGGTTGGAGTGAAGAATGGGACCCTGGGATAATAGATCTGGAAGGAGAGGCAAGGGAAACGGAGGTAGGATGGACATCCTCACAAGATCCGCATACCAAATTTTTCTGGGCCAGTCTGGAGCAATCAGAATGATCTGGGCCTTGTCCCTTCTGGTCTTCTTTACTACTTCTGGCAGAAGAGGCAGAGGAGGGAATATGTAAGCCAACTGGAACTTCCAGGGAAACTTGAGAGCATCCTGCCCCAACGCTCTGTGGTTCCTCCACCTGGAATAGAACAGCTGACACTTGTTGTTCTTGTCTGACGCCATCAGATCCACTACTGGATGACCCATGATGGATGTTATGGTCTGGAAGACTTTGTCCTTTAAGGACCACTCGCTTGGATCCAGAGTTTGACGACTTAGGAAATCTGCCTGGGAGTTTAGAGACCCTGCTAGATGAGATGCTGATAGGTGGGACACATTTAGCTGAGCCCAATTTAGGATCTTTCTTGCTACAGCATTCAAACTGTGACTTCTTGTCCCTCCTTGATTTAAAATGTAACTGACTGCAGTTGCGTTGTCTGATCTGACCCAAACCGCTTGTCCCTTCAGGATTTTGCTGAAATGCCTGAGTGTCCTCCATATGGCTTCCAACTCTAAGAGATTGATGTGGAACTTGCTTTCCTTCTGAGTCCAGAGGCCTTGAACCGTCTTTTGGTTGTAAATGCCTCCCCATCCTGTGCTGCTTGCATCCGTGGTGACTATGTGCCATGTGGGATCCAGGATGGTTCTTCCTTTCTGAAGATTTTTGTTTCTGAGCCACCAAGTCAGTTCTATCTTTGTGGCTTGCTTTAGGAGGATTAGCTGTGAGAAATCTCCTGGACGCTTTCTCCAACTTGTCAGGAAGTTGTCCTGAGTTCTTCTGACATGGAATTTTGCCCAAGGAACTATGTGTACTGCTGAAGATAGATTGCCCAACAGTTTGGAGAAGTCTTTTGCTGTGTGCATCCTTTTTTGAAGGAAGTTTTGTACTCTGGATCGAATTCTGGCTTGTCTCTCCTCGGATAGACTGGCAAGACCCAGCTGAGTGTTGAACTGAATGCCTAGAAACACTAGATCCTGGGATGGGATCAGCTGGCTTTTCTGATGATTGATGACCCAACCTAGCTGAGACAGAAACTGTAGACAATGATGAGTACTTTGAATGGCTTTCTCTCTGCTTTCTTCTATGAGAAGAATGTCGTCTAGATAAGGTATTAACCTCATACCTTCTTTCCTTAGTGTTGCCATGACTGGAGCTAGGACTTTGGTAAAGACTCTGGGGGCAGATGCCAATCCGAAAGGAAGAGTCTTGTACTGGTAATGTTTTCCAAAAATCGCAAACCTCAAGAACCTTCTGTGGGATGATAGAATAGGAATATGATGATAGGCATCCTTCAGATCTATCTTTGTGAGAAAGGCTTGAGGAGGAATCACCCGGATGACTGATGCCGGGGTTTCCATCTTGAACCGTTGTGTCTTGATAAATGAATTGATCCATTTGAGATCTAGAATCATCCTTAAACCACCCGAGGATTTCTTTACTGGAAAAAGAATTGAATAAATTCCAGAATGCCTCTGGTCCAGAGGCACCTCCTCTATAACATGGGCTTTCAGAAGATCCTTGATCATTTGAACCACTTTGATCCTGAGACCTCTGTTCGTTACTTGGGATGTCATGAATCTTGATATGGTTGGGACAGAAAGAAATTCTAAGGGGTATCCCATCTCTACTATTTTCAGAACCCATTGATCTGTCTGGATCATTTTCCAAGATTCTAGGAACTGACCTAGTCTGCCCCCAACTGGGAGTAGAGATGGGGCCCTGTGCTCTTCATTGCGATGGTTTAGGGAACTGACCCTTTTTGGGAAATTCCCTTCTGGATCCACCTCTGGGATTTGGTACTGGACCTCTCTTCTTCTGGTCATAGCTCCGTCCTGGTCTGTATTTGCTTGCTTCCCGAAAGGATTGCTTGCGAAACCCTGAGGACTTGGAGAAAGGAGATCTGTTCCTTCTATCTCGAGGCAGGAAGGTACTCTTTCCTCCTGAAGACTTCTTGATGATCTCTTGTAGACGATCCCCAAATAACATTTCACCAGAGAAGGGTAAGGATACTAGACGGTTCTTGGAAGAAGCATCTGCCTCCCATGCTCTAATCCATAAGGCTCTTCGTGCCACTACTGAAAGGGCTGATGATCTGGCTAGTAGTTTAATGACGTCCAGTGACGCGTCACAGGAATAATTGACCGCGTCTTTGATGGAAGCAACCTCCTTCAATAGTCTGGAGCGGGATACTGAAGAATCAATTTTTTCTTCTAATTCAGTCAGCCAAATTCTAAGGGAACGAAACATACATGCCAAGGCCGTGGCTGATTTCAGATTATTACCAATGGCTGCAAACTGCTTTTTCAAGGCACTGTCAGCTCTTTTGTCCATGGTGTCTTTCAATGTAGCTCCATCTTCTAATAATATGGTGGTCCGTCTTGAAATCTGAGCAATAGCTGCATCAATCTTAGGGGGAGAGGTCCATGTTGCAGTTTCTTCATCAGAAAAGGGGAACATTCTTCCAAAACGTCTGGACATGGCTGATCTGCGATCTGTCAGTCCCCATTCACCTTTAATTGTGTCTTGAATGGACTTGTGCACAGGGAATACCAGAGCAGGCTTCTTATGACCTATAAATGCTGCATCCATAATATCCAATTCTTTCTGAGTATCGGAAAGGCCTAGCGTTTTTCTAACAGATTTAAGAAGACCCTCCAATTTCTCCAGGCTAAACGAACCACTTTCTTCTGTTAACTCTCCTTCTTCAATGGATGAGGCAACAGAATCTATATCCATAATACTTCCTTCATCTTCTATCTCATGCATAGCAGAAGTACCTTCCTCTGGATCTGATGTTCTATGCCTCTTCCTGGATGATTCCTGCATTGCAGAGAAAGTCTCCTGCATAGAAGACCTCATCCATCCAAGGAAATCCTGGAATTGAGCAGGAATCTCAGTGTTGGCCACTTTCTTCATGCAAGCTAGGCATAGCTTAGCAGAATCTGAGGCAGAGAGCTTAACATCACAGCCTGCACAAGTCTTAGACTTGGTGGTAGGCTTGTCCTCTTTGGGAGTCACTGCATCTGTAGCTGTTTTAGTCTTATCAGCAGAAGATGATTTAGGAGCAGCAGACATGGTACTTAATCAAAGGATACAGATAAAGCATCAAATCAGCATAAAGACTGAAGATCACTCACCTAATGGAAGCTCTACATCTGTGGAACAGGGTCTTTTATCCTCCAGGATGCTGCCATGCTGTAGAGACGCCGAAAACGCCGAAACCGGAAGTGCGTTCCACCGGTGGAACGCATCGGGCCGAACTTCCGGTTTTGGCTCAAAATAGAAGCGCCGACTTCCCGCGCGCCCTCTTCATACCGGATGAAGAGAGAAGCGTGCTAGAGGCAAGGCAGTGCTGTGCGGACAAGAAACGAATGCTCCATGGTCCTCAGGGACCTATTAAGGTATGAGGACCGCAGTGCTCCCAGTAATGTGTCCAGCGTTTGCAGGCTGGACACATGGAAGAGAAAATAACAAACAGAAAACTTTTTTAAGTCAGGAGACCAATGGCCTCCGTCTACCAGCTTGGTAGGACCAAAGAAACTGAATCCTATTTCCCAGGAGTCTCTTTTAAGAGTTGTTAATTGGTCCTACCAGCTGGGAGGCGGAGCTAACCCATTGATTTCCTGCCGTGGTAAGGACACAGAGGAAAATGGTGAAGAATTTTGGCCAGTGGGTGAAAAATGTGAAGATTTTAATTGCAGGTTTTAAAGAGGATTTTCCCTAGAAAAAGCGGAGAACAATTCCACTTACAACACCTCTAGCCAATACATTAAGACTTCCATTCACCAAAACTGGAACATTTTATCCTCTGATAAAACCGTGCACCTTTAAGACTAAACCACTGTTTAGCTATAAAAGAGGCCACAATTTACAAGACATTTTGGTAAAGACTGATCCTAGGCATTGCTACCAAGACAACTACTCATCCTGATGTCCTAGTGCCAGAAAGGGATGTTTTAAATGCACATGTCATACCACCTGTAAATACTTGTTAACTGGATCCAGTTTGCCACATCCCCACCCTGGATGCCCAAATGCCATCCAACACAAATTATCCTGCATGAGCAGTTATGTGGCTTATTTTAGCAGATACCCATGTAGCCTTCTATATGTGGGTAAAATTATTACCAGCTTTCATGAATGTACAGCAAATCATAAGTTTGAGTATCTGGGAGGCCATACAGGGAAAAATGAGTGACAAACCAGTGGCAAGACATTTCTCAGAGGCCAAACACTCTGTGGATTATCTGCACTACACTGTTATTGATTCAGAATTACTCCGTGGGGAAACAGGGAGAAAAGGCTATTACAGACAGAGGAGAAGTGGAAATATAGGCTGGATAGAGGCCTTAACAATAGTTCCTATTTAGCCTGGTTTCTGTAGTAGGCCCTTCATGTGAGGTGTTGAATCATTAGTTACACTGCTCTTTTTTTTTTTTTTTGTTTTATGCGTCGTGCCTCTCCAAACATCCCAAACATCTACCCGTTATAGGACTAGGCACCTCTCCATCCCCACCATCTTATATGTATACTCATATCCCACTCTAACCCCATAAAAGTTTGAGTCTCTGGCTACCCCCTGTTCACAACTAATTTTGCATTGCTTTTGTCACTTGGCTACAATTGGAGATATATATTCAATGGCTCCATCACATGAGCATCTCTAGCACTATGTCCCCTAGAGATGTGAATCTCACACTTGAACTCTGGACATCTTTTGAATTGTCACAATAACAGCCACAAGCAATGCACCTTAGTAGCATATATCCTCTCCTTTAACCTACATTACATTTAGAGGTCTATATTGTCACAATGGCTAGGACGGATGATGATTATGTATTAACATTTTCCTGTTGATTTCATCGTTCTCCCTCACTTTAGAGGTACACAGAAGTGGAGTTTGCTGTGGAAGAACATTTGAATCTACTCTTCTGTGTTGTGAATATCCTCCTACTGTTATGTAGAGATAGTTGTTTTCAGTTTACCCATACAGCTGGATTCTCAAGTGGCTCATTGAGATGCATTCTTTGAACATTGAGCGGTACCACCTGAACTGTGTTCCCCTCAGTTGAAAGCCCAGCTATACATGGTCGTATATGTTTATGCATGATGCAATGTTTTGCATTCTGGTTCCCGTTCTGAGCTCACTCTCTGGATAGACAGGACCACCGTTTCCCACTCAGGGAGGCAGTGACCTAATGTGTGCCAGGGGTGGTTGCCATGTTTTGTTATCATTGGCCTTCACCAGCATGATGAGAGGCAGAAGGGGAATAGGTATGTGGCTGGCTGGTGGGCTTGGATAATGTCTAAGTCACGCTAGCCCGGTTGTGTTCCTTGCCTTCCAAGTACCATCACTGGTCAGACTCCAGTCATTCAGGTTTCTTTGCGTCCACTGTAATTATGAATAATTACATATGTATTCCTTACTCTGGATTAGAGTCTCTGCTTTTTAAATGTCAGTCACACAGCTTGGCAGACCAATGGGTTTCTCCAACCTCTGCGTGTGGTAAATATATATATATATGACACACACACACACACACACACACACACACACACACACACACACACACACACACACACACACACACACTCTAGCGTGTGGCACTGAAAGGGTTAAATTGTATTAAATTATATTTTTAAATTTAGATGATATATGTATACTTATGATGTGTTTAGTGCTCTGACTTTCTTTCCTTTGTTGTGGAGCATCAGGGCCCCTCCTTACGCCCCCAGCTACTGATCTCCCAGGCAGTTCAGCTGAAAGATCAATAGAGGTGATGCAGGGAAGCAAAACAACTGCCCTTTTTCTATCCTACCCCAAGTACCGGGTAGGAATGCGCTGTATCAGGAAACCCTTTTACGTCAATGAAGGATGCTTTCCATCATTGATGTGAAAGGTTTCTCGATCCCACCCACTCCTACCTGATACCCGGGGTGTAGGCTGGAAGCAGGGGCTCTCTCCTGTTCTCTTGCCTTTCCAGTATTGATCTCCCAGCTAAATCATCTGGGACCTCAGTAGGTGAGGGCATCAGGAGGGGTCCTGATGGCCCACCATGTGGTCTGGCAGCTAAGAAAAAGAGTAGCCTCTCCCAGTCAGGGTTAATATCGGCCTTCAGAATGGCTGGGCATGCATGGTATTTATGGGTTAGTGTGTGTGTGTGTATTTTTGAATATGTATGTGTATATTTGTGTGTTTGTGTGTGTGTAAATATATAATACTAGTATGAAAGCCTGTATACACAGGCTGAAATGCCACCCAGCAGCCTCTGCTGCTGCACCGGTGCCAGAAGCAGAGACAGGCAGTGAGCTGTCTGGAGCTTCTCACACTGGCTCAGTGCATTCGGCCAGTCTCTACTGCGCATGACTGCACAGTTCCAGCAGTCTCTACTGCGTATGTGCGGTTACGCACACAGGGAGCTTCACAGGCTAGTTCTTTATATATGAAGAGATGTGTTTATAAAAGAGAAAGCATCATTACATAATTTATGTCTCCTCAGGAGGCACACACACACACAGGGGCTACAGTGAGGAAAAGATATTCATATATACTGCTATATACTGCCTGTCCTAAAGATCCATGGGTGTGTGTGCCATTCCTGAACATCTGCCTGAAAAAAAAAAAAACATGGCTGATGCGCGTGCACACACACATACACAATCACACACACTCTCACTCGCTCTCAATGGCCTCAGCTGGACCTGTTCTATGGCCACCAAAGAAATCCTGGGGGGAACATCCTGCCACTCAAAGAGTTAACTAAGCCTCTTGTTACTATGTCTTCCAACATTTGACCTTCAAGATGGTGAAGAGGCAGCCATCAAGTACAACATTAACCCTCTGAGTGCTAGAGGGTTGCTCAGTGAATTGCTCAGCAAGCCTTTGCATGCCCAACTGGGACTCAAGGGGTTAAGGAAGGCTGTAAATGTTGAAATATTTAATGTTTTAACATTTGTGCCACAGGACAGAGGAGCATGAAGTGGGGGAAGCATCCTCCAAACTGTGACACGGTACACTTGCATATTGTGGCCAGTGTGACATCGTACAGACACAGCGCAGCAACAGATGTATATTCCTACAAAAGCGCACACCATAACATTGCATCACAACATATTTCAATAATTACAGCCTTCCTTAACCCCCTTGAGTGCCAGAGGTATTCACAACGTGTTGAATTACCGTGTACCACTCAAAGGGTTAAATGATAATGTTCTTGTCTTGCCTTACAATGCCCCCTGCCTCCTCAACCAACCACTCTGTGTTTACAAAACAAAACAAAAAAAACATGTCAGTGAGTGTCAGAGGGGTTCTATATCAATGAGTGTAAGGGGGGTATCTAATGCACTACTTTGCAATGCATTGGATAGCCCACTTGCACTCAAAGGGTTACAGACCAGAGGGCGAGAGCAAGTTTGAGCAGCATAATGCATGCAGTACAACTGTTCTGTTACCTCATACAGTAAATGCCTGTACTGCAAATGTTACTTTATACAGATCCCTGCTGCTTACGGCTCACAATCAACGTTCACCTAGGTCGGGAGTGTTGGGAATGTGGACCATCTGACAGTAGTCTGAGTGAAACACACTTAACAGTTTCACTCATCCTCCTCTCCTGCTCCCACTGCCTCCCCACAGTCAGCGCAAAGAGCCTTCCTTACTCCCTCCATCTTGTGTATGTCTGTTGCATGTGTGTGTTTCCATGACTCTTGCATGCATGTGTGTATATATCTGTGTCTACATCTGTGACACTGTTACACCGAGCACCATATCTTTTCTAACATCCACTGCAAACAAATTACACATTCCCTAGAGAACATGATGGGCAACACCATCCCACATTGCTAGTATATATATATATATATATATATATATATATATATATACATATATATATGTATAATTCCTTTGAAGGAAACCCCCAAATTTATGTTTTCTCCGTAAGTGTAAAACCAGACCTAAAGCCCAGATAAAATGAACCATTGTCCTTGATTCTACCTACAGGCTGTTCCTTGTCCATCGCCTTGAATGCCAGAGAGGTCTTCAGTGTATTATGAAACAATATATTGACTTATCTCTTCTTATATAGAAGAGGCTAAAAGCCCCATTTACTTCAATGTTTGTTTTTATTTGTCATATACTGCATGTGTGCAGTTGGTTTGCCCCAGAAGTGTTCCAGTTTTGTTTTTGTGCAGATTCTCCTATGAACCCAAATATATTTTCTCATGATAGTAAGCTCTGTACTTACCAGTTGTAGCAACAAAATAAACTGAATGGCTAGAAATATAAAGCAACCCAGCTGTGTGCGTCCTATCAACACTAACTCACTCTTTGGAATACTTCTAAAATTACTCCCTATTAAAAGCAGCTATAATTATAAACATTGCTTAATGTGATTACTTGCAAAGCTGCAAAATGCTGTAAACAAAACATCTTTCAATGGGTAAATTGTATATATTGGTGTAGAAGGAAGTTTGTATTGAAAGGCAAACATTCTGACTGAGAAAATTAAAGAAACACTAATATTATATGTCACTTGCTGTCACATGAATCAGCACGCTGCAAAACTCACTTCATATGGAAACTTTTTAGGCTACAACATAACCCTTGGAGTGCCAAAGGGATGCCTAGTTCATTGCAAAGCAACATGTTGGACACCTCTCTGGCAATCAAAGGATTAAAGTGATAATCAGCCTCTGAAAAATGCATAATATGTAAAGTCATGTTGCCTATATTTGTTTCCATTTTTGCCTATTTTTTACACTTTTATGTACCTGATAAAGAACTCCCTGAATCTATTTCTAGAGATCTTTCTGTCAGGGATAGTGAAAGCAAGGATAATACAACAATGTAAAAAAAAAAAAGATTATGGAATGTAAAAAGTGCTACCTCTACAACATACAGAGCACTTAGTTCTGTAGAGGTAGTGTTACATTATATCACTGTCTGTACTTCCACAGTGCCTGACAGGGAGCTCAATCAGGGGCATAACACTGTGGAAAAATAGGTGAAGATGATACAAAATTATAAAATGTATATGTTATTTGACTTAACATATGAACTTGCAGAATCTGAAACATCAAATAGGTGGGTGGCTGTAACTTTAATATGTTTCATGTTGTATGGGCTTTTTTAAATCAGATTGAGCAAAACATTTATTCTTCCACTTATCTCTGCTTGCCAGGGCTGCATATACATCTCCAGCACGTCTAGACATATCACCCTCAGTAATAACCAAGGCCACACCCCAAACATCATATTTCAACACCCCTAGCCTCAGTCACTGTTTTCTGGCTTAGAAAATACATTACATTATAACAGACAAGTACACAAAATGCTCTCTGACAAAAGTAAGTTTAAACTGGTTATTTAACCAGCCACTGTAATGACAGAACAGGATTTGCTGAAAAGAAATGATTTGGCCACTAAGATGCCCTTCAAAATTTGTCAGCTTAGGCCAGTTCTTCTCAAACATGGCGTCTGTAGGGTTGCTCTTCTTGAATATTAGTAAGTAGATGAATATTTCTCTGAGTAACGCACCTGTGCTCAAGCAGGCACATCCTAATGACATAGCCTGTAGTAGACCCCAAGAATAGGTTTGAGAAATACTGATTTATCAGTGGCCTAATCAGTGGAAGTTTAGTTCTTAGTGGAATTTCTGTATCTAACTCATTATAGTACAGTCCAGGAAATGAGGAATACAAAGGAAATGTATAGTGCTGTGGTACTTCTTTTGTTCATAATTGTGCAGTTGGTCATCTCCACAATTGTTTCACTTTACTTTATGACTTTATGCATATGGGTCGTAGCATTTTTTACTCTTTTTTTTGCTAATTTCTTTTTTGCTAGTGATTAATCAAAGCAGTACAATATTTTGCAATCAGCTCATGTAAATGAGAATTAATTTGAAGGCTAATCCTTTGAGTGCCAGAGGGGCATGCAACACATTGCAGAACAATGCATTGTGTACCCCTCTGACACTCAGAGGATTATTGTTTGTAGTTTTTTTAGAGCACTAGATGGATTAATACATACTCGATGAACGTATAAATCCTTCACTCTGCTAATATTTTGTGATTAGTTTCCATTGTAGTTCAGGGGAATGATGGCTTTAGTGCATACCGGCAAACAGACTTTATTGTGAGCAGCCACCAAACACCTCCTCATAGCATGCACAGGAAAACTGAAAAAAGCATTACACGAAATTCCTCTATGCCTTGCTTAGTACTTACAAAGGACAAGGGGCCACCCGCTTAGACATGAGGAAAGGCGATTTCTGCTACAATAGCAAAAGGTTTTCTTTACGGTAAGGACAATAAAGGTATGGAATTCACTGCCTAAGGAGGTAGTGCTATTGAATACATTAGATGCCTTTAAAAAGGGCCTGGATACTTATTTAAAAGAGCAGAACATAGAGGGACATGTACGTTAGTATTGGGATTAATATTTAGTTAGTGCTTGTTGATCCAAGAAGACATCCCCCCCCATTACAGGGAGAATTTGAAATTGCTGTATTCAGGGGTGTTTTTTTGCCTTCTTTTGGATCAACGATGGTAAACAGGAATAGGAAGAGGGTTGGACTAGAGGAACGCAAGTCTTTTTTCAACCTAAATAACTATGTTACTATCTTACTATGTATGTGCAGCTAATTTGTGCAGGTTTTGACTTCTTTCTAAGAACTTAGTAAGTGTGGGATGACAGTACATTGTAGAAGAACTGTGTATCTGTATTACATTAAAGGAATATTTCACAAAAAAGCAGCTACAATTAATCTTCATAGTAGTTGGGTCATGGAGAGTGTTCTTACAATACTGTCAGAGTTGTAGTTCAAGAGTAATTGAATGATAAAGTATCCATCGCCCACCCCTTTTACCTAGTGTAAGACACTTCCCATCAGATGTGGAATCTGGTCTCTTGACTGGACAATTCGCAGCAAGGAACAATCTTTTTACTATGAGCATAAGGAAAACTCTGCCCCCCTGACTTGTTTTTCAGGTTTTTCCTTATGCTCACTGATAATTTTCCCTCTCTGCGATCCATCTAGACAGTCTTGCTGTTCTTAGGTAAGCAGTGTTAAAAGCACACTTAAAAGCAGTAAAAGGGACGAGAGGGGGATACTATATTATTACAGTATTGAAATAACACTATCCATGGTCCAAATACAATGAAGATTAATTATAGCTATTTTTATTGTGAAACATTACTATTCCTTTAACGATAACGCTTGAACAGAGCTGCAGTGTCTCTCAATTGAATCATACTGTGTTTTAATTTTTTTCTCGAGGTATCCCAGGGAATTTAATTGAGGGGTTGGGTAATATTGCAAGCACACTTTTGATTATAACATGATTGGCTTATGCCAATATGCTGAAGCATTGCAATGTGTTTAGCGTCACTCCATCATATTGTAATGCTTAAAGATTAAGGCCAAGTACATGTTGTTGAAGTAGACAGTGAGACTTATTACACTGTCCACTTCACCAATATGTATTTAGCCTAAATCATTAAATGCTGCAATGTGATGGGGTGACGCTTCTAGCATCACTCCAGCACATTGCAAAGCTTAATGATGGAGGCTAAATATATATATTGGTGAAGCAGACAGTGTAATAAGTGTCACTGTCTGCTTCACAAATATTTAATTAGAGAGTCGAAATAGAAAATTACAATTTAATAGTGTCATAATTACTACTGAAGAAGAAAGGTAGCGTTTCATCCAAGGGTGAACAAAGATTTAGCTTTCATTGGGGTTTTAACTTCGTTGGGAGGAGGGGATAAATAAACTTGTTGGTCGTGGGTTGAAAAGGCACAGTTCAACTTTACAGAGTTAAATTGGCTAACACTCGAATCGAGAGCTGCCCTACATTTTTCTTGCTTAGTTTACAACCACTTCTCTGTAAAGCTACCAAAATTTCTGAGCAATATAATAAAATAGAAAAAGGGGGACTCCTAGTGTAATATAGGCTTTAAATAGGACCACCTCAGATACACCACAATGTGGAATTCCACTAGAAGTGGTCAGCTGAACGTGGGAGGGATTCAAAACAGCTCCCACTCAGTCTATCCTTAAATGGAAGATGGATGTCACTCTCCAACAGAAGTCAAGGATCTCTTCAAAACCCTTAGCAGAAGACAAGCAAGCAACCAGAAGGGATACAAACAAACAAACCATGACATTGATGTATAAATCTATATATTTATCTATATCTATATATATATATCTATATATATATATATATATATATATACCAAACATATAAGTCCTAGCACTCTTCCAATCAAAAGCAATGGCCTGGGTGCCTGGTTCCATCAAAGATACATACAGTTTTGTAGTTCAAGGACCGCACTCACAGGACTTCCAGATGTTTCAAAATTGTGCAAAGTTTATTATCAACGTTTCGGCCCTGCCTTGGGCCTTTGTCAAGATAGGTTACAGAAAGAGTGTGAAAAGTACCCTTAAATACCCTAAGATGGCCTCTGAATGACATCATAGATCATGTGACATATATTATACAAAGAAACAAGCTTATATTCATACTAAAGAATAAAGTTTAAACAGAAAAAAGAAAAAGAAAAAAAGAAGGAAAAGGAAAACCAATGTATTAAGAAAAACATTAAAAAAAACGGTGTTTAAAAAAAACAACCCTAGGTAAAGGGTAGAGGTCAGAGGGCAATGTGGATAAACAAACAGCAAAGAAAAACATACACAAATCATTTCAACATTAAATAAATTAATTAAGTCAGTATCCATGTATACAAATGATACTAAAATATATAGAGTATAGATAGAAATTGTATAGCAATATTGCATATTGAGATGATTATAAATATAATACAATTCCCAGATGTTAACCCCCTGAGTGCCAGAGTGGCACGGAACGCACCGCAAAGCAATGCACTCCGTATCACTCCAGCACCCAAAGGGTCAAACCTAGGGAAAAGTCCAGTCAATATGTGGACATAATAAAAACATTATTACTGCAACGTTATGTTGGTTATTTAAAGGGCTATACACGCTTGAACTCGGACCATATGGAGAGTGTATAATAGAGCTGTATTTAAAGAATAATCACTGTGATGTCACAATCTCCTCATTGTACCTACAACACAGCGCTACATAAAATCATAACACTCACTCTTGGTACGTGTTCAATCAGTATCTTACTGTCTATAATGCTAAAATCAGGGCTATAGATATTAGTCCATAAAGCACTATAATATAACTTAAAAGGCCAACTCTAAGACAAGGTGGACACTCATCAGGGTAAACTACCACTGAAAAAATTATCAAAAGATAAACTCAAATAAACCCATCACATGGGTCAGCATAAGCATAGTATGCAACATCTATATCATCTTCATCTTGCCTAGCCAGCCAAAAGTTAATAATAAAGAACAGTAGTAAGAAAAAAGATATACACATGTATAACCATACTATCTAGATGCTAAACAGGTAAATCAACAATATACAACAAGTGCAGCAACCGTTGATTATGTCTGGATCCACGTGTAATCTGCACATCCAAGGCATTCACACCCCACTCAAAGGTGAAGCGGTATGCCTCAGATGCGCCACAACACATCAGAGCCGGGACCCAAAGATATTAACTACCAAAGATGAATTAACCCCCCGAGTGCCGGACGGGCGGGCAGGCAACGCACTGCAAAGCCCTGAGCCGCCAGCCCCCCAGGCACCCAAAAGGCCAAAATATCAAAGAGAGGGGAAAATTTATACGTATATTAACCAAAAGATGCATTATAAGCAATTGTGGCAATAATAAAAATATGCATCTGACTGTGAACCAAAAAGACAACACTATCTAATGATAAGTGTGGATTAATCAATAGTACATAAAGTCATTGTCCACAAAATCCTCTGGCTGTCAGATTTCAAGACATTGGACTGATTCATCATTGCACGATAAATGTCCAGATAGTAAAAAAATCCAAGTGTAGCCCATACAGTCTTCAATACTTCTGAAAATGCTGCAGATATCACTTCTCTATGAACATTCACAAAAATAGTTCAGAGCGGAAGTTCATTGGTTGAGACAAGGGGAGATATAGATATAACACTTATACTCATATGGATTTTTTCTGATAGTTCATTCCACTGATAACAAGTACACTTTATGTGTATCATAGCAGACCATAACGTCCTTTCCTCTGATCTGATCACTCTACCCAAAGTTATACATGACTAGGGACCGCAAAAAGACCAATACAATGGTCTGGTTCATCCTAAGTCAGAGACTGGTTCTCAATCAATCTTTAGAGGAAACTATGTAGAGACAATTTTTCATTCAATCCTTTGGGTGCAATCGTCTGGAGCTTATATATCCATCTGCTCTCCAATTGGTGTAACATTTTTTCTCTGTTACCCCCACGTCTCAAAGGAGGAATATGGTCAATCAGCATACACTTTACATCTGATGGAACATGTTTTTGCTCAACCCAATGTCTAGCAACCGGTTTGTCACTTTTCTTATCCACAATGGCTTTTGCTATGCTGGCTCTATGATTGGCCATTCTTTCTCTGAATGAGCATGTAGTGAGTCCCACGTATAGTTTTTTACAAGGGCAAATGATAAAGTAGATAACGTATACACTGGTGCATGTTAATCTATGTCGGATTGAAAATTCTTCACCTGTGAGTGGGTTCACAAAACTGTCTCCCGAGAGAAGACTTCTACAAGTAGTACAATTTGGGCATTTAAAGCACCCCATTTTTTTGGTAGTTAGCCAAGTTCCAGTTGTTTTTTTATAGCAGTGCTCAGGATCAGTCTGTACTAATAAATCTTTTAAATTCTTACCTCGTCTGTAACTTTGTAGAGGTTTATTCCGAAAACACTCTGGTAGGGATTCATCACAGGAAAGAATGTTCCAATATTGATGTACTTTCTTTCGGATTATAGTGCTGCCAGTAGAGTAGGTTGTAGGAAAAAAGGTGAATTTACTCACCGATATTTGTTTTTCCTCTGTGTCCTTCCACGGCATAGACTGTGGGCAATTAGCTCCGCCTTCCAGCTGGTAGGACTAATGCAAATCTTTAAAAGTCTCTTACTTCCTCCCCATGTCAGTTATACTGTTGTCCAAGCTGCAAGATACAGAGTGTTAGATATGATCATCATTAGTGATGAGCGAGCACCCCAATGCTCGGATGTTCGGGTGCTCTGACCGAGCACCCCCTGAGGCTCGAGTGCTCGGCCGAGCACCCGAGCCCCATTGAAGTCAATGGGAGGACTCGAGCATTACACCAGGCACCCCCTGCTCTGATGAGGGGAGGGTGCCTGGTCCATAGGAAAAGGGCAGAAAAAGATGGAAACACTACAGAAATGGTTCAGGGACAGCATAGGGAGGATGTCTGGATGCACCTTGGACTCCAACATCGCTGCTGGGAACGATCTTTCGCCCGTAGTACGCCATTTTTACAGACTGACCGTAAAACACACAAAAAGGAAAATAAAAACGACTTTAGGCGAAAAATTGTTACCAAACAGTATTTGCTGTATATTTACTTGTATATCATCTGCAAATTCTCCCAAAAATTTCATCGATTTTCTGAAGTGAGGCCATGATTAAGAGGGAAACGTGCGCAGAGGCAAATTATCCCAAAAATTTCCTTGATTTTCAGAACTGAGGCCATGATTAAGAGGGAAACGTGCGCAGAGGCAAATTCTCCCAAAAATTTCCTTGATTTTCAGAACTGAGGCCATGATTAAGAGGGAAACGTGCGCAGAGGCAAATTATCCCAAAAATTTCCTTGATTTTCAGAACAGAGGCCATGATTAAGAGGGAAACGTGCGCAGAGGCAAATTCTCCCAAAAATTTCCTTGATTTTCAGAACTGAGGCCATGATTAAGAGGGAAACGTGCGCTGAGCTGACCATCTAAAACATTATGGGTGAGGGTCTGCTGCAGAGCTGACCATCCTAAACATTATATGCGAAGGCCCGCTAGTGAGCTGACGCTATAAAACATTATATGAGAGGGCCCGCTAGAGAGCTGACCCAATAAAACATTATATGAGAAGGCCCGCTGGTGAGCTGACCTATATAAAAATTGGCAAACAGGGCCCGCTGGTGAGCTGGCCCTATATAAAAATTATATCACAGGGCCCGCTGGTGAGCTGGCCCTATATAAAAATTATATCCCAGGGCACGCTGGTGAGCTGGCCCTATATAAAAATTATATCCCAGGGCATATGGAAGAGGAGGAGGAGGATGAGAACATTAAGAGTCAACCATATACCCGTTTTTGGGGTGGAAGGGGTGAATGGGAATACAGAGTATTCCCATCATTGTAAATAACATATATAAAGTGAGTTTATGTTCCCCCGGGGCTTTCCTCCAGTGGAGTGGAGAAGTCAGGGGAAATCCAGGCCTTGTTCATTTTTATAAGTGTCAACCTATCAGCATTGTCGGTGGAAAGGCGGATACGCTTATCTGTTATGATGCCACCAGCAGCACTAAATACCCGCTCAGACAGAACGCTGGCGGCAGGGCAGGCCAGCACCTCCAAGGCGTAGAGTGCCAGTTCATACCACGTGTCCAGCTTGGACACCCAGTAGTTGTAAGGCACAGAGGGATCATTGAGGACGCTGACACGGTCTGCTACGTACTCCTTCACCATCTTCCAAAACTTTTCCCTCCTTGTGACACTAGGCTGCGCATCAGGGTGAGGGTGCTGGCGGGGTGTCATGAAGGTGTCCCACGCCTTGGAGAGTGTTGCCCTGCCTTTGTCGGAACTGCTGTGTGCTCCCCTTTTCTCCCCTTCTCGGTTGGCCAAGGTAGCACGTACTCTGCCGCCAGCGTTGTCAGATGGAAAATTTTGGAGCAATTTTTCAACAAGAACCTTCTGGTATTGCACCATTTTGCTTGTCCTCTCCACCGGAGGAATGAGAGATGAGAAATTCTCTTTGTAGCGGGGGTCCAGAAGGGTGAACACCCAGTAATCCGTGTTGTCTAAAATGCGTACAACGCGTGGGTCACGGGAAAGGCAGCCTAACATAAAGTCAGCCATGTGTGCCAGAGTACCAACAGTCAAGATTTCGCTGTCCTCACCAGGAGGATGACTCTCAATATCCTCATCCTCTTCCTCCTCTTCTGCCCACCCACGCTGAAGAGATGGAACTAAAGTTCCATGGCTACCCTCTGTAGCGGAGGCAACCGTGTCTTCCTCCTCCTCCTCCTCCTCCTCCTCCTCCGCCTCCTCCAATTGTCGCTGAGAAGACGAAGTGAGGGTGCTCTGGCTATCACCTTGTGTAAGCTCTTCCTCCCCCATTTCCACCTCTTCCACATGCAAAGCGTCGGTTTTAATTGTGAGCAGCGAGCGTTTCAGTAGACACAGAAGTGGGATGGTTACACTGATAATAGCGTTATCGCCGCTCACCATCTGTGTCGATTCCTCAAAATTGCGTAAAACCTCGCAGAGGTCTGACATCCATTCCCACTCCTCACTTCTGATTACAGGAAGTTGAACGGAGAGGCGACGACCGTGTAACAGCTGGTACTCCACTACTGCCCTCTGCTGCTCACAAAGCCGGGCCAACATGTGGAAGGTGGAGTTCCAGCGCGTGCTCACGTCACACAGCAGCCGGTGAGCTGGCAATTGTAAGCGCTGCTGCAGCTTCAACAGGCCGGCCGAAGCTGTAGATGACTTACGGAAATGTGCACACACGCGGCGCACCTTGGTCAAGAGATCATGCACATTGGGGTAGGTTTTTAGAAATCGCTGCACCACTAAATTAAATACATGCGCTAGGCATGGTACGTGTGTGAGCTTGCCGAGCTCCAAAGCCGCCACCAAGTTACGCCCATTATCACACACAACCATGCCTGCTTGCAGGTTGAGTGGCGAGAGCCACTGCTCGGTCTGGTGACTAATCCCCTGCAACAGCTCTGAGGCCGTGTGCTGTTTGTCCCCAAGGCAGATCAGCTTCAGCACGGCCTGTTGACGCTTCCCCACTGCAGTGCTACACTGCTTCCAGCTACTGGCTGATGGGGGAGTGGCGGTGTGTGTAGAGAATTCGGAGGTGGAAACGGAGGAGGAGGAGCCAATAACGTAGGTGCTGGTGGAAACCCTGATGGAGGTAGGGCCCGCAATCCTCGGCGTGGGTAGCACCCGTGCCATCCCAGGGTCCGAGTCGCTCCCAGCCTCCACGACATTCACCCAGTGTGCCGTCAGGGAAATGTAGCGTCCCTGGCCACAAGCACTTGTCCATGTGTCAGTCGTTAAGTGGACCTTCCCAGTAACTGCGTTGGTCAGGGCACGGGTGATGTTACGGGACACATGGTGGTGTAATGCGGGGATGGCACACCGGGAAAAGTAGTGGCGGCTGGGGACCGCGTACCGAGGGACAGCTGCTGCCATCAGGCTGCGGAAGGACTCAGTGTCCACAAGCCTAAATGGCAGCATTTCGATGGCCAGTAATTTTGAAAGGTGTGAGGTTAGTGCTATGGCCTGTGGGTGGGTGGCTGGGTATTTTCTCTTGCGCTCAAATGCCTGGGGTAACGACATTTGGACGCTGTGCTGGGACAGGGAAGTGGATGTGGTCGCTGATGGTGCTTCAGATGCTACAGGTGCAGGGCGGGAGGTATGCGGGCCTGCGCCTTCGACAGGCGATTGGCCGGCACCGAAAACAGGGGAAGAGGAGGCAGTGGTGTGGCCTGCAGACACAGATGGGCGATCCAGGCGTTCCTCCCACTTACTACGGTGCTTGGATGCCATGTGTCGGATCATGCTGGTGGTGGTGAGGTTTCTAGTGTTCATGCCTCGGCTCATTCTGGTGTGGCACAGGTTGCAAACTACAAATCTTTTGTCGTCCGTACTTTCCTTAAAAAAACGCCATACCGCGGAACACCTACCCCTTGGCAAGGTAGATTTACGCAAGGGGGTGCTCCGTGGAACATTTGCGGGCCGGTTTGGTGCGGTCCGCCTTCTTTCTGTAGCCACACCACTGCCTCTTCCAGCCTGTTGCGGTGCTGCAGATGGCTCACCCTCAGGACTGCTGTCATCGCTCGGCTCTACACCTTCCCAGGTGGGGTCAGTCACCTCATCGTCCACCAAGTCCTCCTCCACTTCCTCACTCTGATCATCCTCCTCAAGTCTTGATCCCACCACATACTCAGTCATTGACAACTGTATAACATTCTCCTCAACAAGGTCTTGAGACGGAAATAGTGGTTGATTTAATGGCAACTGTGTCTCATCATCATCATCATCATCATCCACTACTTCCTTTGACCTTAAATGCCGTTCACATCTGTCATCTTCTTGTGATTGGGTAGCCTCTAGAGGTTGTGAATCAGGGCACAAGATGTCATGTTCCTCTGCAAGCGTGCTTGGAGAGAGGGTCAAATGAAGGATTGGTGATGAGACGAGCTCATCACTATATCCCAGTGTGGGATCACTTCTTTGACCAGACCGTGTATGGTGGGAGGAAGGATGATCAGAGTGAGGATTATGTTGACCAGACTCTTGGCTACTGAGAGTGGACTTGGTGGAAGACAGGGTGGTGCTTAACCGACTGGAAGCAGTATCAGCTGTCATCCAACCGACCACCTGTTCGCACTGGTCGGACCTCGAGAGTGATGTCCTGCGACGCCCTGTGAAATCAGACATGAAGCTAGGTATGGTGGATGTCTTTCTTTCTTGTGCTCTGGCACCAGGCACAGTTTCTCCGCGTCCTGACCCGCGCCCTGAACTTTCAGGATCACGTCCACTTCCCCGTCCCTTTTTACCCGCCTTCTTCATCTTACACGATATATATGACTTTAATATATATGAGTTTGAAAACTTAACAGTATTTCTTACTATTCTGCAACTCTGCAGAGTACACAGAATAGGCTGCTAAACTGCGGTGACACACACTGAATGGAATAAGTGACTTTAATATTTGAGTTTGAAAAATTAACAGTATTTCTTACTATTCTGCAACTCTGCAGAGTACACAGAATAGGCTGCTAAACTGCGGTGACACACACTGAATGGAATAAGTGACTTTAATATTTGAGTTTGAAAAATTAACAGTATTTCTTACTATTCTGCAACTCTGCAGAGTACACAGAATAGGCTGTTAAACGGCGTTGAAACACACTGAATGGAATATGTGACTTTAATATTTGAGTTTGAAAACTTAACAGTATTTCTTATAATTCTGCAACTCTGCAGAGTACACAGAATAGGCTGTTAAACGGCGGTGAAAGACACTGAATGGAATATGTGACTTTGATATTTGAGTTTGAAAAATTAACAGTATTTCTTACTATTCTGCAACTCTGCAGAGTACACAGAATAGGCTGTTAAACGGCGTTGAAACACACTGAATGGAATATGTGACTTTAATATTTGAGTTTGAAAACTTAACAGTATTTCTTATAATTCTGCAACTGTACAGAGTACACAGAATAGGCTGTTAAACGGCGGTGAAAGACACTGAATGGAATATGTGACTTTAATATTTGAGTTTGAAAACTTAACAGTATTTCTTATAATTCTGGAACTGTACAGAGTACACAGAATAGGCTGTTAAACGGCGGTGAAAGACACTGAATGGAATATGTGACTTTAATATTTGAGTTTGAAAACTTAACAGTATTTCTTATAATTCTGCAACTCTGCAGAGTACACAGAATAGGCTGTTAAACGGCGGTGAAAGACACTGAATGGAATATGTGACTTTAATATTTGAGTTTGAAAACTTAACAGTATTTCTTATAATTCTGCAACTCTGCAGAGTACACAGAATAGGCTGTTAAACGGCGGTGAAAGACACTGAATGGAATATGTGACTTTAATATTTGAGTTTGAAAACTTAACAGTATTTCTTATAATTCTGCAACTCTGCAGAGTACACAGAATAGGCTGTTAAACGGCGGTGAAAGACACTGAATGGAATATGTGACTTTAATATTTGAGTTTGAAAACTTAACAGTATTTCTTATAATTCTGCAACTCTGCAGAGTACACAGAATAGGCTGTTAAACGGCGGTGAAAGACACTGAATGGAATATGTGACTTTGATATTTTAGTTTGAAGACTTAACAGTATTTCTTCCTATTCTGCAACTCTGCACAGTACACAGAATGTGCTGCTACACTGCGGCGAAGCACACTGAATGGAATATGTGACTTTAATATTTGAGTTTGAAAACTTAACAGTATTTCTTATAATTCTGCAACTCTGCAGAGTACACAGAATAGGCTGTTAAACGGCGGTGAAAGACACTGAATGGAATATGTGACTTTGATATTTTAGTTTGAAGACTTAACAGTATTTCTTCCTATTCTGCAACTCTGCACAGTACACAGAATGTGCTGCTACACTGCGGCGAAGCACACTGAATGGAATATGTGACTTTGATATTTTAGTTTGAAGACTTAACAGTATTTCTTCCTATTCTGCAACTCTGCACAGTACACAGAATGTGCTGCTACACTGCGGCGAAGCACACTGAATGGAATATGTGACTTTGATATTTTAGTTTGAAGACTTAACAGTATTTCTTCCTATTCTGCAACTCTGCACAGTACACAGAATGTGCTGCTACACTGCGGCGAAGCACACTGAATGGAATATGTGACTTTGATATTTTAGTTTGAAGACTTAACAGTATTTCTTCCTATTCTGCAACTCTGCACAGTACACAGAATGTGCTGCTAAACTGCGGCGAAGCACACTGAATGGAATATGTGACTTTGATATTTTAGTTTGAAGACTTAACAGTATTTCTTCCTATTCTGCAACTCTGCACAGTACACAGAATGTGCTGCTAAACTGCGGCGAAGCACACTGAATGGAATATGTGACTTTGATATTTTAGTTTGAAGACTTAACAGTATTTCTTCCTATTCTGCAACTCTGCACAGTACTCAGAATGTGCTGCTAAACTGCGGCGACGCACACTGAATGGAATACGTGACTTTGATATTTTAGTTTGAAGACTTAACAGAATGTGCTCTAATCTGCAACTTTGCACACTAAACAGAATGTGCTCTAATCTGCAACTTTGCACACTAAACAGAATGTGCTCTAATCTGCAACTTTGCACACTAAACAGAATGTGCTCTAATCTGCAACTGTGCACACTAAACAGAATGTGCTCTAATCTGCAACTTTGCACACTAAACAGAATATATATATATTTTTTTTTTTTTTTTTGTTTTTTTCCCCCCACACCAAATAACCTGCTGCCCCCACACACAGTAGTCCTAAAAAGGACTTTTGGTTCTTTTTTTTTCACAATTTTTGTTTTTTTCCTCCCTACACTGCCTTTCCCTTCCTATCCTCAGCTCTCCCTGGCTCAGACTGAGCCGAACTCGATGGTCAGGTGCTATACAGCACCTGACCACGGGTTCTGGCCAGCCAATCAGTGTAATGCCAGCAGCCAACATGGCTGCTGGCATTACACCGATGTCAGAGCCTCCCTGCACGTTTATTGGCTGCGCAGCAGCCGCAAAACGTGCGGGGAGGAGACCCGAACATGGCGGGCGAGCACATGCGGTACTCGTACGAGTACCGCCATGTGCCGAGCAGAGCGATGCTCGAGCCGATCCGAGCATCGGCCGAGCATGCTCGCTCAACACTAATCATCATCAGACAAATATATATCATAGATCAGAATAGATTGTGGAACGATACAATACCAATATAACCAAGGGAGGGTTGCCGTGGAAGGACACAGAGGAAAAACAAATATCGGTGAGTAAATTCACCTTTTCCTCTGTGTCCAATCCACGGCATAGACTGTGGGACTTACCAGAGCAGTACCTCATCAGGGCGGGATCAACCAACATTCAGATAGAAATGGCTGCTTCGAGCACCTTTCGTCCGAATTTTGCATCTGTTGATGCCTGGACATCCAGTTTATAGTGTTTAATAAAAGTTGATACCGAAGTCCAGGTGGCAGCTTTGCAAATTTCTTCTGGAGATGCTAGTGCTTTCTGGGCCCAAGAGGTTGATATAGCTCTGGTAGAGTGAGCCCTTATCCCCTGAGGAGGGGGCAGGTCTGCTGATTCATATGCAAGTTTGATACAATCTCTTATCCATCTAGCGATGGAAGGTTTTGAGGCTGGAGAGCCCTTAAATTTACCACAAAAGTGAACAAACAAGCTATCCGTCTTGCGGAATAACTTGGTCCGGTTAAGATAGATCTGGAGACAACGGATGAGGTCCAGATTATGAAGTCTATGTTCTGTTTCATGCACCGGTTGTGGGCAGAAGGAAGGGAGCACAATATCCTGGTTTAAGTGGAATTGTGAAACTACTTTAGAACGAAAACTCAACTTTGGTCTGAGAACCACCTTGTCCTGGTGAAATATCATAAATGGTGGGATAGAGACTAGTGCTTGTAATTCGCTAATACGTCTAGCAGAAGTAATAGCTACTAAAAAGGCAGTTTTGAGGGTGAGATGCTTGAGGGATACTGAATCCATGGGTTCAAAAAAAGGGATGTGAAGCTAGCTGTTGTAGCACAATATTCAAGTCCCAAGGTGGAAGGATTTCCCTAATTGTAGGCTTTATCTTGGAAATAGACTGAAAATATCTTTTAATAAGGTAGTGATCCGCGAAGGGAGTGGCTAGCACAGCTGAAATTGCGGACAATTGTACTCTAAGGGATGCGGGCTTTAGTCCCATCTGGAATCCTGCCTGAAGAAAATCTAATATTTTAGGTACTGAAATAGAGTTCCTGTCCAAATTTTGCGAGGTGCACCATTTGTGAAAGGTAGTCCAAACTCTATAATATATCCTGGATGAGGACGCTTTTCTTCCTCTAAGGATAGTGTCTATTACAGAATCCGAAGTACCTTGTAGTCTAAGGGATTGCCGCTCAGCCTCCAGGCCTTGAGCTTGAAGAACTGCGGGTCTGGATGGAGAAGAGGACCTTGTATCAGCAGATCCGGAATGTTTGGAAGAGACATAGGTCTCCTGACGGATAACTCCAGTAGATCCGTGTACCAGGACTTCCTTGGCCAGTCTGGGGCCACTAGGATAATCTCCACTTTGTCTCTCCTGATCTTTCGAAGAATTTCCACCATCAGAGGTAGAGGTGGAAATACGTATGCCAGAGGAAATGTCCATGGTATTTTTAACGCATCCTGCGCTAGAGCCTGCGGGTCTTTCCATCTGGACACGTAGACTGGACACTGACTGTTTTCTGCCGTTGCCATGAGGTCTACTACCGGTGTTCCGAACTTTTTTATGATGGTCTGGAATAATGTTTTGTTTAGACTCCATTCTCCGGGGTCTACTGTGTGACGACTCAGGAAATCCGCTTGAGTATTGAGTTGACCTGATAGATAAGTTGCGTTGAGGGCTATTAGGTTCTGCTCTGCCCAATTTAATATTTGTAATGCTAAACTGTTCAGGTGAGGACTCTTTGTGCCCCCCTGGTTGGTCAGATACTGGACAACAGACACATTGTCGGATCTTATTAGTACTGCTTTTCTTTGTAAATCTGCTCCGAAGTGTCTGAGAGTTTTCCATACTGCAAGTAATTCCTTTAGATTTATGTGCAATCTTTCTTCTTTTTGATTCCATATTCCCTGAATTGTCTTCATATTCCATATACCGCCCCATCCGGTATTGCTGGCGTCCGTGTGTATTATCATCCACTCCGGTTCCTTGAATGAGCGACCTTTCACAAGATTGAACTGCTTTGTCCACCAAGATAATTCTCTTCGGGTTGACTGAAAGAGAGGAATCTGAAACAATGGATTGAATGGGTGTTTTCTGTAAAAGGTGAGATAATTCTCCTGGGTCAGTCTGGAATGTGCCCTGGACCAAGGCAGAATCTGGTAAGCTGATGCTAGGTGTCCCAGTAGCTTCTGAAAGGAATGAATACTGAGTGTCTGTCCCCTGAGGAAACTTGTCACTGCATTCTGTATTCGGATCTGTCTGTCCTTTGACAGAGTTGCAATCTCTTTTCTGGTGTCGAAATTGATGCCCAGAAATAGAATCTGCTGACTGGGAGAAAGAGAACTTTTCTTCATATTCAAAAGCCAACCCAGTCTGGAGAGTAGGTTCTTGCAAAAACTGGTGCTTAACCTGGACTTTTGTTCCGAGGCTTCCACAATCAGAATGTCGTCCAGGTATGGGATAACTTTTATCTTGTTTAGTCTCATTTCTGCCATTACTAGGGACAAGACTTTGGTAAATACCCTGGGGGCTGTTGCCAACCCGAAGGGAAGAACCCTGAACTGAAAGTGACGTTGAAATATGTGAAAGCGGAGGTACATCCGATGTGATTCCCTTATTAACAGATGGTAATATGCATCCTGAAGATCCAGACGTGTCAAGTAAGCTTGAGGAGGTATTGACTTGAGGGCGGAAGATATTGTCTCCATCTTGAATCGCCTGATCTTCAACATAGTATTCAAGTCCTTGAGGTCTAAGATTAACCTCATTTCTCCTGAAGGCTTGATAACATGAAAAAGCATTGAGTAAAACCCTTGGAATCTTTGGGGTAGGGGAACTTCCTCCACCACCCTGTTCTGTAATAAAAGATTGAGAGCTATCTTCATTTGTTGGATCTTCTCTCTGTTTCTTACTACTGATGTCCGGAATCTTGGAATTCTGGGGGCAGTTTTGAACTCCAACGAATATCCCCTCTGAATTATGTCCAGGGCCCACTGATCGTGATGAATTTGGCTCCAAGACTGAAAAAACTCCACCAGTCTGCCCCCTACTGGAGGAGAAGGGGATAGACTGGCATCATTGTTGATATCTCCCTTTTCTCTGGAAATCCTTTTGATTTCCAGGTTTTTGGGTCTGAGCCCCCCTGGGCTTAGGATCATATCTTCTGCCTGGTTGGTATCTCTTGGCTTCCCGAAAGGACTGATGTTTGTACTGTCCGGCCCTATTGGGTGAGCGCCGAGCTCTCTTCTCTTGAGGTAGGAATAAGCTCTTGCCACCTGAAGACTTTTTAATAATTTCTTCTAAAGATTCGCCAAACAATTTTGAACCTGTAAATGGAAGGGATATTAATCGATTTTTTGAAGATGGATCTGCCTCCCAGGATCTAATCCAAAGTGCTCTTCTGGAAGTGATAGATAAGGCAGAAGCTTTAGCTAGTAGTCTAATACTATCTAAGGATGCGTCACATGAATAATTAATAGCGTCCTTAACCACTCCTAAATCTTTCAGAATGCGGCTTCTGGAAACTGAGGATTCTAGTTTTTCTTCAATCTCAGAAATCCATATACGCAAGGCACGGAACATGGAAGCCATAGCCGTGGTGGTTCTTAAATTGTGGCCTATTGTAGTAAACTGCTTTTTTAGAGCGCTATCCGCCCTCTTATCCATAGGATCACGCAGAGATGCTCCATCTTCCAGAAGAATAGTTGTGCGCCTAGATGTTTGGGATATGGCTGCATCAACTTTTGGAGGTGTATACCATGCACCTGTCTCCTCTTCCTGGAATGGGTACATTCTCTGAAAACGTTTAGATATAGTGCAGCGCTTATCAATCTGTTTCCATTCTGATTTGATAGTGTCCTGGATGGATGCATGAACCGGCATTTGAGGATATGATTTCTTAAATCCCACAAAGGCAGAGTCCATAATATTTAAATACTTCTGGACTTCTGTCAACCCCAAGGATTTTCTCATAGCCTTAATTAGAGGGTCTAACTTATCTAAAGAGAAACTGCCACTCTCGTCAGTAATCTCACCCTCCTCAGCAGATGAAGCTCCAGATTCTAATTCAATGAAACTCTCTTCATCCTCTTCTCTTCTCCTAGATGGCCCTTCATCCAGATCAGATTATCTATGACATTTTTTAGCAGATTCTTGCATGCAAGAAAAAGTTTCTTGCATTGAATCTTTCATCCAGGTTATAAAGTTTTGAAATTGCAATGGTACCTCCTGTCCAGCAGCTTTTCTGAGACAGTCTTCACATAATTTCCCTTGTTCACTTAAAGACAGAAGCTTTTCACATCCAGCACAGGATTTACCCTTAACTGATTTATCTTCCTTAGTCTCAGGTTTTGGCTTATCAGCCTTTTGCTCTTTAGAGGTAGACATGACTGAAAACTTATGCTGTAACTCCAAACAATTGCTTAGATAAACTTATATATAGTAAGTAGGTATATTTAATCGCCTTACCCCTGTCCACGGGTGCTCTTTCCTCCTCTGCTTAAATCTCCCATGTGTATTCCATCGCGTCCGTGTGTGTTTCAACGGTGGAACGCAGACGCGCATACTTCCGGTTTTCGGAACGATACTTCCGGTTTCTACAAGCAGCGTTTCTGAATGCTGAGCCTCAGTGTAGAGGCGTTCGGCTGGGCTCCAGAGGGTAGCAGCGAACTGGGACAGGGGACCATGTTCGGTTCAGGCAGAAATCAGAACAGAGGGTTCAGCAGGCAAAATGTGACCGCCTCTTAAGCAAGCCACATTGGGGAAAAAACAACAAACAAACAAGAAGGTACCAAAATTTTTTTTAAATTATAGCAGGAGAAGTCACTTCTCCGTCCTCCAGCTAGGTAGGACCAATATAACTGACATGGGGAGGAAGTAAGAGACTTTTAAAGATTTGCATTGGTCCTACCAGCTGGAAGGCGGAGCTAATTGCCCACAGTCTATGCCGTGGATTGGACACAGAGGAAATTAACCTATCAATTTTGTCCCTCTCTGGTTGTGAATTGCTAATCAAATCTTTTTGTTGAAATTGCAAGGCCCTTTGTAATTGTTTATCTAACACTTCACTGGGATATCCCCTGGCCCTAAATCGCTGGACCAAATCATCTAATTGTGCAACACAGTTAGACCATTCACTATTGTTCCTAATGATTCGTATCATTTGTGAATACGGTAAACTATCAATCATGTGTTTCGGATGATAGCTAGAATGGTGTAATAATTAGTGATGAGCGAGCACCCCAATACTCGGGTGTTCGGGTGCTCTGACCGAGCGCCCCCGGAGGCTCGAGTGCTCGGCCGAGCACCCGAGCCCGATTGAAGTCAATGGAAGGACTCGAGCACTACACCAGGCACCCCCTGCTCTGATGAGGGGAGGGTGCCTGGTCCATAGGAAAAGGGCAGAAAATGATGGAAACACCACAGAAATGGTTCAGGGACAGCATAGGGAGGATGTCTGGATGCATCTTGGACTCCAACATCGCTGCTGGGAACGATCTTTCGCCCGTAGTACGCCATTTTTACAGACTGACCGTAAAACACACAAAAAGGCAGATAAAAACGACTTTAGGCGAAAAATTGTTACCAAACAGTATTTGCTGTATATTTACTTGTATATCATCTGCAAATTCTCCCAAAAATTTCCTCGATTTTTCTGAACTGAGGCCATGATTAAGAGGGAAACGTGCGCAGAGGCAAATTCTCCCAAAAATTTCCTTGATTTTTCTGAACTGAGGCCATGATTAAGAGGGAAACGTGCGCAGAGGCAAATTCTCCCAAAAATTTCCTTGATTTTTCTGAACTGAGGCCATGATTAAGAGGGAAACGTGCGCAAAGGCAAATTCTCCCAAAAATTTCCTCGATTTTTCTGAACTGGGGCCATGATTAAGAGGCAAACGTGCGCTGAGCCGACCATCCAAAACATTATGGGTGAGGGTCTGCTGCGGAGCTGACCATCCTAAACATTATATGCGAAGGCCGGCTAGTGAGCTGACGCTATAAAACATTATATGAGAGGGCCCGCTAGAGAGCTGACCCAATAAAACATTATATGAGAAGGCCCGCTGGTGAGCTGACCTATACAAAAATTGTCAAACAGCGCCCGCTGGTGAGCTGGCCCTATATAAAAATTATATCACAGGGCCCGCTGGTGAGCTGGCCCTATATAAAAATTATATCCCAGGGTATATGGAAGAGAGTCAACCATATACCCGTTTTTTGGGTGGAAGGGGTGAATGGGAATACAGAGTATTCCCATCATTGTAAATAACATATATAAAGTCACTTTATGTTCCCCCGGGGCTTTCCTCCAGTGGAGTGGAGAAGTCAGGGGAAATCCAGGCCTTGTTCATTTTTATAAGTGTCAACCTATCAGCATTTTCGGTGGAAAGGCGGATACGCTTATCTGTTATGATGCCACCAGCAGCACTAAATACCCGCTCAGACAGAACGCTGGCGGCAGGGCAGGCCAGCACCTCCAAGGTGTAGAGTGCCAGTTCATACCACGTGTCCAGTTTGGACACCCAGTAGTTGTAAGGCACAGAGGGATCATTGAGGACGCTGACACGGTCTGCTACGTACTCCTTCACCATCTTCCAAAACTTTTCCCTCCTTGTGACACTAGGCTGCGCATCAGGGTGAGGGTGCTGGCGGGGTGTCATGAAGGTGTCCCACGCCTTGGAGAGTGTTGCCCTGCCTTTGTCGGAACTGCTGTGTGCTCCCCTTTTCTCCCCTTCTCTGTTGGCCAAGGTAGCACGTACTCTGCCGCCAGCGTTGTCAGATGGAAAATTTTGGAGCAATTTTTCAACAAGAACCTTCTGGTATTGCACCATTTTGCTTGTCCTCTCCACCGGAGGAATGAGAGATGAGAAATTCTCTTTGTAGCGGGGGTCCAGAAGGGTGAACACCCAGTAATCCGTGTTGTCTAAAATGCGTATAACGCGTGGGTCACGGGAAAGGCAGCCTAACATAAAGTCAGCCATGTGTGCCAGAGTACCAACAGGCAAGATTTCGCTGTCCTCACCAGGAGGATGACTCTCAATCTCCTCATCCTCTTCCTCCTCTTCTGCCCACCCACGCTGAAGAGATGGAACTAAAGTTCCATGGCTACCCTCTGTAGCGGAGGCAACCGTGTCTTCCTCCTCCTCCTCCTCCTCCTCCGCCTCCTCCAATTGTTGCTGAGAAGACGAAGTGAGGGTGCTCTGGCTATCACCTTGTGTAAGCTCTTCCTCCCCCATTTCCACCTCTTCCACATGCAAAGCGTCGGTTTTAATTGTGAGCAGCGAGCGTTTCAGTAGACACAGAAGTGGGATGGTTACACTGATAATAGCGTTATCGCCGCTCACCATCTGTGTCGATTCCTCAAAATTACGTAAAACCTCACAGAGGTCTGACATCCATTCCCACTCCTCACTTCTGATTAGAGGAAGTTGAACGGAGAGGCGACGACCGTGTAACAGCTGGTACTCCACTACTGCCCTCTGCTGCTCACAAAGCCGGGCCAACATGTGGAAGGTGGAGTTCCAGCGCGTGCTCACGTCACACAGCAGCCGGTGAGCTGACAATTGTAAGCGCTGCTGCAGCTTCAACAGGCCGGCTGAAGCTGTAGATGACTTACGGAAATGTGCACACACGCGGCGCACCTTGGTCAAGAGATCATGCAAATTGGGGTAGGTTTTTAGAAATCGCTGAACCACTAAATTAAATACATGCGCTAGGCATGGTACGTGTGTGAGCTTGCCGAGCTCCAAAGCCGCCACCAAGTTACGCCCATTATCACACACAACCATGCCTGGTTGCAGGTTGAGTGGCGAGAGCCACTGCTCGGTCTGGTGACTAATCCCCTGCAACAGCTCTGAGGCCGTGTGCTGTTTGTCCCCAAGGCAGATCAGCTTCAGCACGACCTGTTGACGCTTCCCCACTGCAGTGCTACACTGCTTCCAGCTACCGGCTGATGGGTGAGTGACGCTGCGCGCAGAGAATTCGGAGGTGGAAACGGAGGAGGAGGAGCCAATAACGTAGGTGCTGGCGGAAACCCTGATGGAGGTAGGGCCCGCAATCCTCGGCGTGGGTAGCACCTGTGCCATCCCAGGGTCCGAGTCGCTCCCAGCCTCCACGACATTCACCCAGTGTGCCGTCAGGGAAATGTAGCGTCCCTGGCCACAAGCACTTGTCCATGTGTCAGTCGTTAAGTGGACCTTCCCAGTAACTGCGTTGGTCAGGGCACGGGTGATGTTAAGGGACACATGGTGGTGTAAGGCGGGGACGGCACACCGGGAAAAGTAGTGGCGGCTGGGGACTGCGTACCGAGGGACAGCTGCTGCCATCAGGCTGCGGAAGGACTCAGTCTCCACAAGCCTAAATGGCAGCATTTCGATGGCCAGTAATTTGGAAAGGTGTGAGGTTAGTGCTATGGCCTGTGGGTGGGTGGCTGGGTATTTTCGCTTGCGCTCAAATGCCTGGGGTAACGACATTTGGACGCTGTGCTGGGACAGGGAAGTGGATGTGGTCGCTGATGGTGCTTCAGACGGTACTGGTGCAGGGCGGGAGGTATGCGGGCCTGCGCCTTCGACAGGCGATTGGCCGGCACCGAAAACAGGGGAAGAGGAGGCAGTGGTGTGGCCTGCAGACACAGATGGGCGATCCAGGCATTCCTCCCACTTATTACGGTGCTTGGATGCCATGTGTCGGATCATGCTGGTGGTGGTGAGGTTTCTAGTGTTCATGCCTCGGCTCATTCTGGTGTGGTACAGGTCGCTCGGCTCTACGCCTTCCCAGGTGGGGTCAGTCACCTCATCGTCCACCAAGTCCTCCTCCACTTCCTCACTCTGATCATCCTCCTCATGTCTTGATCCCACCACATACTCAGTCATCGACAACTGTATATCATCCTCCTCATCAAGGTCTTGAGACAGTAATAGTGGTTGATTTAATGGCAACTGTGTCTCATCATCATCATCATCCACTTCCTTTGACCTTAAATGCCGTTCACCTCTGTCATCTTCTTGTGATTGGGTACCCTCTAGAGGTTGTGAATCAGGGCACAAGATGTCATGTTCCTCTGCAAGCGTGCTTGGAGAGAGGTTCAAATTAAGGATTGGTGATGAGACGAGCTCCTCACTATATCCCAGTGTGGGATCACTTCTTTGACCAGATCCTCTATGGTGGGAGGAAGGATGATCAGAGTGAGGATTATGTTGACCAGACTCTTGGCTACTGAGAGTGGACTTGGTGGAAGACAGGGTGGTGCTTAACCGACTGGAAGCAGTATCAGCTGACATCCAACCGACCACCTGTTCGCAGTGGTCGGACCTCGAGAGTGATGTCCTGCGATGCCCTGTAAAATGAGACATGAAGCTAGGTATGGTGGATGTCTTTCTGTCTTGTGCTCTGGCACCAGGCGCAGTTTCTACGCGTCCTGACCCGCGCCCTGAACTATCAGGATCACGTCCACTTCCCCGTCCCTTTTTACCCGCCTTCTTCATATTACACGGAATATGTGCAGCAAATCTGCAACTTTGCACAGTACACAGAATTTGCTTCTTAACTGCGGCTACGCACAGTGAATGGAATATGTGACTTTGATATTTTACAGTTTGAACACTTAACAGAATGTTTTCTTATTCTGAAACTGTGCACAGTAAACAGAATTTGCTTCTTAACTGCGGCTACGCACAGTGAATGGAATATGTGACTTTGATATTTTTCAGTTTGAACACTTAACAGAATGTTTTCCTATTCTGAAACTGTGCACAGTAAACAGAATTTGCTTCTTAACTGCGGCTACGCACAGTGAATGGAATATGTGACTTTGATATTTTACAGTTTGAACACTTAACAGAATGTTTTCCTATTCTGAAACTTTGCACAGTACACAGAATTTGCTTCTTAACTGCGGCTACGCACAGTGAATGGAATATGTGACTTTGATATTTTACAGTTTGAACACTTAACAGAATGTTTTCCTATTCTGAAACTGTGCACAGTAAACAGAATTTGCTTCTTAACTGCGGCTACGCACAGTGAATGGAATATGTGACTTTGATATTTTACAGTTTGAACACTTAACAGAATGTTTTCCTATTCTGAAACTTTGCACAGTACACAGAATTTGCTTCTTAACTGCGGCTACGCACAGTGAATGGAATATGTGACTTTGATATTTTACAGTTTGAACACTTAACAGAATGTTTTCCTATTCTGAAACTGTGCACAGTAAACAGAATTTGCTTCTTAACTGCGGCTACGCACAGTGAATGGAATATGTGACTTTGATATTTTACAGTTTGAACACTTAACAGAATGTTTTCCTATTCTGAAACTTTGCACAGTACACAGAATTTGCTTCTTAACTGCGGCTACGCACAGTGAATGGAATATGTGACTTTGATATTTTACAGTTTGAACACTTAACAGAATATTTTCCTATTCTGAAACTGTGCACAGTAAACAGAATTTGCTTCTTAACTGCGGCTACGCACAGTGAATGGAATATGTGACTTTGATATTTTACAGTTTGAACACTTAACAGAATGTTCTCCTATTCTGAAACTTTGCACAGTAAACAGAATTTGCTTCTTAACTGCGGCTACGCACAGTGAATGGAATATGTGACTTTGATATTTTACAGTTTGAACACTTAACAGAATGTTTTCCTATTCTGAAACTTTGCACAGTAAACAGAATGTGCTGCTAATCTGCAACTTTGCACACTAAACAGAATGTGCTCTAATCTGCAACTTTGCACACTAAAAAGAATGTGCTGCTAATCTGCAACTTTGCACACAGAACAGAATGTGCTCTAATCTGCAACTTTGCACACTAAACAGAATGTGCTGCTAATCTGCGGCTAGGCACAGTGAACAGAATATATGAAGATTTTTTTTTTTTTTTTCTCTGCCCCCCCACACAAAATAAACTGCTGCCCCCACACACAGTAGTCCTAAAAAGGACTTTTGGGTTTTTTTTTTTTTTCACAATTGCTTTTCTTCTCCCTACACTGACTTTCCCTTCCTATCCTCATCTCTCCCTGGCTAAGACTGAGCCGAACTCGCTGGTCAGGTGCTATACAGCACCCGACCACGGGTTCTGGCCAGCCAATCAGTGTAATGCCAGCAGCCAACATGGCTGCTGGCATTACACTGATGTCAGAGCCTCCCTGCACGTTTATTGGCTGCGTAGCAGCCGCGAAACGTGCGGGGAGGAGACCCGAACATGGCGGGCGAGCACATGCGGTACTCGTACGAGTACCGCCATGTGCCGAGCAGAGCGATGCTCGAGCCGAACCGAGCTTCGGCCGAGCATGCTCGCTCAACACTAGTAGTAATGTGTTTCTATCAGTTGCTTTACGAAAATTAGTAGTTAGTATCTTGCCATTGACAATCTCAACCAAGATATCTAAAAATTCTATGCTCTGTTTGCTATATTTTGTAGTGAATCTGATTGGAGAGGGAATTTCATTCAGTTCTTGAAAAAAGTTAAGTAATGTACTCTCTTCACCCCTCCAAATCAGAAACATATCATCAATATAGCGAAAATAGCATTGTAGAAACGGTGCAAATTTACCCATGATGTATTCATTTTCATAGAAGTGCATTAAGGTGTTGGCATATGCTGGTGCTACGGCACTTCCCATAGCAGTCCCCGAAATCTGTCTGTAATATTTATATTCAAAGCGGAAGAAATTGAGAGTTAAACATAACTCCAATAACTCCAGCAAGAATGTGTCGGGGGGGCGGTCTATAGATGGATGAGATAGTAGTAACTTCTTCACCGCGTCAAGTCCCAACATCGTAGGAATAACGGTGTAGAGACTCGATACGTCCATAGTTACCAAAAAATATTGACCATCATTCAACTGTAAATTGTATATTTTTCTTATGAAGTCACCTGTGTCTTTTATATAAAAGGCAGTAGTCTGTACCAAGGGTTGTAGATAAAAGTCAACAAATTGTGCTAGGGGCTGTAATAATGAATTTCTTGCCGAGATAATCGGCCTCCCAGGCGGTTTTTGTACATTTTTATGTATTTTCGGCAGTGTATACAGTATTGGACATATGGGATGTTGTGTAGTTAGAAATTGAAAAGTTTTAGAAGAAATCCAATGTTGATTTTTTGCTTGTGTCAAAAGTCTATCTATCACTTTTTTATCCTCCCAAGTGGGATCTTTATCAAGCAACATATAGGTCTTTTCATCACTTAATTGTTCCAAAATATCCAATCTGTAATTACTGTAATCCATAATCACAATAGCCCCGCCCTTGTCGGCCTCCCTCACAACTATATTATGATCCTCTTTCAAAGACCGAATAGCCCAAAATTGATCCTTACTTAGATTAGGCAAACTTCTGACTTTACTTGCTTCCGCAACAACATCCTTCTCCATTAAATTAATAAAGGTTTTGATTGAAGCCTGTGTATTTATTGGTTCAAATGTGCTTCTAGGTTTAAACGGATTTGTTGTTGCTGTCTCAAGTTGGTCAGACTGTTTAAAATAATCTTTCAATTTCAGGTTCCTTTGAAATTTGAACAGATCAATTTGATATTGGAATGGGTCAAATGTATGTGTAGGGACAAAACTCAGTCCCTTAGACAGCACGCACATCTCAGCTGGAGTGAGTGAGTGTTGGCTCAAATTAAAAACTACTTGTTCTTGTGTTTTGGTGGTTTGTGTCTGTGATTGCCACTGTTTGTACTTGCGACCGCCCCTGCGAATGTGGGGTCTTCTGTGTTTAGGGTCTGTGACCGGGTAGTCACCCGTAAAAAAGAGTAGAAGATGCTGCCTGTGAGGTTGTGTCACTTTCTGAAAGAGACTAATTGGCTACAGAATCATCAATCGTATCTATAGTCTGATGTGTTTCCTTCTTACGTAATGGCCTTCTATGGGGAAATCTAGTGCGTGGTTGTGTGCCTGTTAACCATCTATATACTCTATGATCTTTATAATCACTTTTAACTTTTTCAAGTTTTTGATTTTTATATCTATGTAATTCTTCTTTGTAAGTGTTAACTTGCTTCTCCAATCTCTCAATCCACTTATTATTTCTATCTTCTCTTAGCTGAGTGATATTAGCAGTCTCAAAGGTTTGTAGTTCTATTTTAACATTATTGAGGTCTTTTTTGACCTCGTCAATAACCAATAGCATCAAATCCAGTGAACATTTATTCAATATTCCGCACCATTTTCTACAAAAGTCAGGATTGTTACGTCCTATAGTAGGAATATTAGACACTCTAAATCCACGAGGAATCTGCCTGCTACGAAAATAATCGGACAAATAGACTCCATGGAGATAGAGGTCAATTTCTCTCTTTTTTAAACGTAAAAGGTTGTGGAATATGTCAATGTTCCTGAATTTGGTTTCTGATGAAATGGCAGTATCTTCAAATAAAATTTCATTGGCCTCTATATCACTAAAACTCACTGTTTCAATAGGTGTAGTAAGTATCTCAGGTAAAAGGTGATCCTCCATACCAAAAAAGTCAAATACAATAAGTCTCCTTGTCCTAGGTAGAAATACTCTTCACAAAAAAGTCTCTTGCAGGGCAAAAAAATATATCATCCAAAAAACAGGGGTGCTCCAGGAAATAGAATAAATACCAAACATATAAGTCCTAGCACTCTTCCAATCAAAAGCAATGGCCTGGGTGCCTGGTTCCATCAAAGATACATACAGTTTTGTAGTTCAAGGACCGCACTCACAGGACTTCCAGATGTTTCAAAAATGTGCAAAGTTTATTATCAACGTTTCGACCCTGCCTTGGGCCTTTGTCAAGATAGGTTACAGAAAGAGTGTGAAAAGTACCCTTAAATACCCTAAGATGGCCTCTGAATGACATCATAGATCATGTGACATATATTATACAAAGAAACACGCTTATATTCATACTAAAGAATAAAGTTTAAACAGAAAAAAGAAAAAGAAAAAAAGAAGGAAAAGGAAAACCAATGTAAATGGTAGAGGAGCCTCTGTGTTAGGGGAGAGAATGCTAGGAAGCTTGGAGGAGCTTTTAAACTAGGAAAGGGGAGGGTGGGTATAGATAGCAAAAATGGGGTAGATAGAGCAGATAGGAACTGGGTCCAAGTAACTGACCAGGGGGGTGGAGAAAGGGTGGGGAGAAATTTAGTCAGTAGGGAGGAACTCCTAGTAAATGAAGGTGAAGAAAAAAGGCATGTAGGGATTAATATATGTAAAGACTTCAAAATCAATTGTATGCTAGCAAATGCAAGAAGTATGGTAGATAAAATAGGAGAACTAGAATTGCTGGCGGTTAATGAGCAATTGGACATAATTGGAATAACAGAAACATGGTGGAACGATGCACATGACTGGACTGTAAATATAGAGGGCTATTCCCTGTTTAGAAGAGACAGAATTAATAGAAAAGGTGGAGGTGTGTGTTTATATTTGAAAACAAAGCTAAATCCAGTTTTGCGAGGTGATATTAGTGAGGAAACTGGCCAAACTGTGGAGTCCATGTGGGTAGAAATCGAGACTAAATGTGGTGTGAATGGTAAAAAAAAGTTGTTGGTGGGCATATGCTACAAACCACCAAATATCGATGACAATGATGAGGCCCAACTGCTATTGCAAATGAGGAAAGCTGCCCAGTTTGGGCATACTATAATTATGGGAGATTTTAATTATCCAGATATCAACTGGAAAAATGAGACCTGTCAGAGTGCTAAGGGTAGCAGGTTTTTGAACACGCTTCATGAAAGCTACATGTCACAAATGGTGGGAGCGCCGACAAGAAATAACAATGTATTGGACCTAGTGATCACTAATAACACAGAAATGGTATCCAATATTAAGGTAAGAGAACATTTGGGAAACAGTGATCACAACATGGTTACATTTGAGATCTGTCTGGCAAAGCAAAAATGTATAGGTTCAACCAAAACTCTTAATTTTAAAAAAGCAAACTTCAAATTGTTAAGGGCCTCAATGCAACACATAGACTGGGATATGTTATTTAAAGGCAAAAATACTGAGGGAAAAATGGTCAGAATTCAAATTTAGGTTGCAGAAATGTACCCAACTGTATATACCAATGGGGAACAAGTGCAAAAGAAGTAAGTCACAGCCAATGTGGTTAACTGCACATGTAAAGAAGGAAATGGCAAGGAAAAAAAAAGCATTCAAATTATTTAAGTCAGAAGGAACTGAACAATCTTTCTTAAAATACAGGGAGAGCAACAAAGATTGCAAAAAGGCAATTAGGGTAGCAAAAATAGATAATGAAACTCGAATTGCAAGGGAAAGCAGGACTAATCCAAAAAAGTTTTTTAAATATATAAATAGCAAAAAACTTAAGAGGGAGTGCATTGGACCATTCAAAAATGAGATGGGTGAGTTGGTTAGTGAGGATAAGGAAAAGGCTGATGTTTTAAACACTTTCTTTGCATCAGTATATACAAGGGAGCAAGGAATGGTAGAAGAGCCTCCGCAAGTATCAAATAAAACAATACAATTAATAGATATTGGGTTAACTCAAGGAGATGTCATGGGAAGACTGAACAAAATTAAGACCGACAAAGCACCGGGTCCTGATGGTATACATCCAAGGGTTCTTCAGGAACTCAGTGCAGTGTTAGCAAAACCCCTATATTTACTCTTTAAAGATTCTATTACCACAGGCTCAGTGCCACAGGATTGGCGAAGAGCTAACATGGTGCCTCTATTTAAGAAGGGAACTAAAACAGAACCTGGGAATTATAGACCAGTGAGTTTGACCTCTGTAGTGGGAAAACTATTAGAAGGCATAATAAGGGACTATATTCAGGATTACAACACAAAAAATAAGATCATTAGCACGAATCAACATGGTTTTATGAAGAATAGGTCATGCCAAACTAATCTTTTCAGCTTCTATGAGGAGGTAAGCAGCAACCTTGACAATGGCAAGGCAGTAGATGTAGTATATCTAGACTTTGCAAAGGCATTTGATACAGTACCACACAGAAGGCTGGTGTATAAAATAAGGAAATTGGGGCTAGGAGATAACCTTTGCAATTGGATACAAAACTGGTTGAAGGATAGGGAACAGTGTGTGGTTGTAAATGGAAAATTCTCCAGTATAGTTAAAGTGGAGAGTGGAGTACCTCAGGGTTCAGTATTGGGTCCGCTGCTTTTTAACATGTTTATAAATGACCTGGAAATAGATATAGAAAGCAAAATAACAATATTTGCAGATGATACTAAATTATGCAAAGTCATTAATTCAGAACAGGATATTTTCTCTCTACAGAGGGACTTACATACAATGTCAGATTGGGCAAACATGTGGAATATGAAGTTTAATGTGGGGAAGTGTAAAGTCATGCATTTGGGAGGAAACAATCCCAAGGCTACTTATAAACTTAATGGAATAATTTTAGGTGACTCGTTGCTAGAAAAAGACCTGGGTATCCTTGTCAACTACAAACTTGGAAACAGTGACCAGTGTCAAACAGCAGTAGCAAAGGCAAACAAAGTCCTGTCTTGCATAAAAAGAGGTATTGAAGCAAGAGTGGATAACATTATTTTGCCATTATACAAATCATTGGTAAGATCTCACCTTGAGTATGCAGTGCAATTTTGGGCACCGGTTCTGAAAAAGGATATACTAGAACTAGAGAGGGTACAGCGGAGAGCAACAAAATTAATTAAGGGAATGGAGGACTTGACATATGAGGAACGACTAAACAAACTTGGTTTATTTACTCTAGAGAAAAGACGACTAAGAGGAGACCTTATCACATTGTACAAGTATATGAGAGGTCAATACAAGGATCTCTGCGGTGAGCTATTTATTCCAAGGCCTGCTCAGGTGACCAGGGGACACCTCTTGAGATTAGAGGAAAGGAGGTTTAAACTTCAGCAGAGGAAGGGTTTTTTTACGGTAAGGTCTGTCAAATTGTGGAATTCATTGCCCAGGGAGGTAGTTATGGCAGATACAATGGACACATTTAAGAGAAGATTAGATACATTTCTTTCAAAAGGGAACATACAGAGTTATACTGTTTATCAGTAGGCAGATCAGGAAGGTCTGATAAAGACTAATTTAATTGGTAGCAGGAAAGCTATAAAATTCTTAGTTACTGAGGTATGAAGCGAAGGTTGAACTTGATGGACTTGTGTCTTTTTTCAACCAAATTTACTATGTTACTATGTTACTATTAAGAAAAACATTAAAAAAAAACGGTGTTTAAAAAAACAACCCTAGGTAAAGGGTAGAGGTCAGAGGGCAATGTGGATAAACAAACAGCAAAGAAAAACATACACAAATCTTTTCAACATTAAATAAATGAATTAAGTCAGTATCCATGTATACAAATGATACTAAAATATATAGAGTATAGATAGAAATTGTATAGCAATATTGCATATTGAGATGATTATAAATATAATACAATTCCCAGATGTTGACCCCCTGAGTGCCAGAGTGGCACGGAACGCACCGCAAAGCAATGCACTCCGTATCACTCCGGCACCCAAAGGGTCAAACCTAGGGAAAAGTCCAGTCAATATGTGGACATAATAAAAACATTATTACTGCAACGTTATGTTGGTTATTTAAAGGGCTATACACGCTTGAACTCGGACCATATGGAGAGTGTATAATAGAGCTGTATTTAAAGAATAATCACTGTGATGTCACAATCTCCTCATTGTACCTACAACACAGCGCTACATAAAATCATAACACTCACTCTTGGTACGTGTTCAATCAGTATCTTACTGTCTATAATGCTAAAATCAGGGCTATAGATATTAGTCCATAAAGCACTATAATATAACTTAAAAGGCCAACTCTAAGACAACGTGGACACTCATCAGGGTAAACTACCACTGAAAAAATTATCAAAAGATAAACTCAAATAAACCCATCACATGGGTCAGCATAAGCATAGTATGCAACATCTATATCATCTTCATCTTGCCTAGCCAGCCAAAAGTTAATAATAAAGAACAGTAGTAAGAAAAAAGATATACACATGTATAACCATACTATCTAGATGCTAAACAGGTAAATCAACAATATACAACAAGTGCAGCAACCGTTGATTATGTCTGGATCCACGTGTAATCTGCACATCCAAGGCATTCACACCCCACTCAAAGGTGAAGCGGTATGCCTCAGATGCGCCACAACACATCAGAGCCGGGACTGAACTATTTTTGTGAACGTTCATAGAGAAGTGATATCTGCAGCATTTTCAGAAGTATTGAAGACTGTATGGGCTACACTTGGATTTTTTTACTATCTGGACATTTATCGTGCAATGATGGATCAGTCCAATGTCTTGAAATCTGACAGCCAGAGGATTTTGTGGACAATGACTTTATGTACTATTGATTAATCCACACTTATCATTAGATAGTGTCTTTTTGGTTCACAGTCAGATGCACATTTTTATTATTGCCACAATTGCTTATAATGCATCTTTTGGTTAATATTAGTGTTGAGCGAGCGTGCTCGGCCGATGCTCGGATCGGCTCGAGCATCGCTCTGCTCGGCACATGGCGGTACTCGTCGAGTACCGCCATGTGCTCGCCCGCCATGTTCGGGTGGCGGGGATCTGTGCCGGAAGAGGCACAGATCTGAAGACGCTCCGCTGGACCAGGGACCAGGGACTGGAGGTACGGGGGCATTGCGGAGATGAAGGGGGCATTGCGGAGATGAAGGGGGACATTGTGGAAGAGGGGCATAGACTCTATGCCCCTCTTCCACAATGTCCCCCTTCATCTCCGCTATGCCCCTCTTCCACAATGTCCCCCTTCATCTCCGCTATGCCCCTCTTCCACAATGTCCCCCTTCATCTCCGCTATGCCCCTCTTCCACAATGTCCCCCTTCATCTCCTCTATGGCATAGAGGAGATGAAGGGGGACATTGTGGAAGAGGGGCATAGCGGAGATGAAGGGGGACATTGTCGAAGAGGGGCATAGCGGAGATGAAGGGGGACATTGTGGAAGAGGGGCATAGCGGAGATGAAGGGGGCATAGCGGAGATGAAGGGGGACATTGCGGAGATGAAGGGGGCATTCGGAGATGAAGGGGGCATAGCGGAGATGAAGGGGGGCATTGACCAGGCACCCTCCCCTCATCAGAGCAGGGGGTGACTGGTGTAATGCTCGTGCCGCCCCATTCATTTAAATGGGGCTCGGGTGCTCGGCCGAGCACTCGAGCCTCAGGGGGTGCTCGGTCAGAGCACCCGAGCACCCGAGCATCGGGGTGCTCGCTCAACACTAGTTAATATACGTATAAATTTTCCCCTCTCTTTGATATTTTGGCCTTTTGGGTGCCTGGGGGGCTGGCGGCTCAGGGCTTTGCAGTGCGTTGCCCGCCCGTCCGGCACTCGGGGGGTTAATTCATCTTTGGTAGTTAATATCTTTGGGTCCCGGCTCTGATGTGTTGTGGCGCATCTGAGGCATACCGCTTCACCTTTGAGTGGGGTGTGAATGCCTTGGATGTACAGATTACACGTGGATCCAGACATAATCAACGGTTGCTGCACTTGTTGTATATTGTGGATTTACCTGTTTAGCATCTAGATAGTATGGTTATACATGTGTATATCTTTTTTCTTACTACTGTTCTTTATTATTAACTTTTGGCTGGCTAGGCAAGATGAAGATGATATAGATGTTGTATACTATGCTTATGCTGACCCATGTGATGGGTTTATTTGAGTTTATCTTTTGATAATTTTTTCAGTGGTAGTTTACCCTGATGAGTGTCCACCTTGTCTTAGAGTTGGCCTTTTAAGTTATATTATAGTGCTTTATGGACTAATATCTATAGCCCTGATTTTAGCATTATAGACAGTAAGATACTGATTGAACACGTACCAAGAGTGAGTGTTATGATTTTATGTAGCGCTGTGTTGTAGGTACAATGAGGAGATTGTGACATCACAGTGATTATTCTTTAAATACAGCTCTATTATACACTCTCCATATGGTCCGAGTTCAAGCGTGTATAGCCCTTTAAATAACCAACATAACATTGCAGTAATAATGTTTTTATTATGTCCACATATTGACTGGACTTTTCCCTAGGTTTGACCCTTTGGGTGCCGGAGTGATACGGAGTGCATTGCTTTGCGGTGCGTTCCGTGCCACTCTGGCACTCAGGGGGTCAACATCTGGGAATTGTATTATATTTATAATCATCTCAATATGCAATATTGTTATACAATTTCTATCTATACTCTATATATTTTAGTATCATTTGTATACATGGATACTGACTTAATTCATTTATTTAATGTTGAAATGATTTGTGTATGTTTTTTTTTGCTGTTTGTTTATCCACATTGCCCTCTGACCTCTACCCTTTACCTAGGGTTGTTTTTTTTAAACACCGTTTTTTTAATGTTTTTCTTAATACATTGGTTTTCCTTTTCCTTCTTTTTTTCTTTTTCTTTTTTCTGTTTAAACTTTATTCTTTAGTATGAATATAAGCTTGTTTCTTTGTATAATATATGTCACATGATCTATGATGTCATTCAGAGGCCATCTTAGGGTATTTAAGGGTACTTTTCACACTCTTTCTGTAACCTATCTTGACAAAGGCCCAAGGCAGGGCCGAAACGTTGATAATAAACTTTGCACAATTTTGAAACATCTGGAAGTCCTGTGAGTGCGGTCCATGAACTACAAAACTATATATATATATATATATACATCCACACACACACAATGCCCTCACCTGCACTTCTACTGTTGATCTTTTCAGTTCCAGAGGGGTAAGCAATGCATTCTTTGCAATGTATTGCAAACTAATCTGGCACTCCATGGGTAAAACATTTATAGACTCTTAACTTTCAGGGAAGTAATGTACAAGGGAGGGAGGGATGTTGGGCATCTGTGCTACTCAAATGGTTAACCCTTTGAGTGCCAGAGGGGTATGCAAAACATTGCTTTGCAATGTGTTGAGAAACCCTCTGCCACTCAAAGGGTTAAAAGGATAGTAATACTTAATTAAAGCTTAGCTCCAAGTCTTCTTTATAAAGGGACTTTAATGTCCCAGAAACATGTTTTACAGTTTTGTAGAGCTTAAAAAATAAGCTAAATGCCACAAATCTTATCTCTTAAACAGCTATGGTTTGAGAGAGATCATCCACTAAAGTTCCCCTCTAACTCCTCTTCTCCTGACATCAACTGTAAGCTGACAGCAGAAGTTCCTGGTCCGGGTACTGACAAGTAGGTTTTCAGCAGAGCCACAATAAGGCAATTTAACTCCTTGAGTGCAAGAGGGGTTGCGCACCCCTCTGGCACTCAAAGGGTTAAAAAGATTTACTTCTTTGGAATGGTCTACAAAGTGTATCTTGGTTTGAAGCACATTTTTTAGACCATTCCAAAGAAGTAATTATTTTTTAACCATGCTATTGAGGCTCTGCTGAAGTGTCTCCTCGTATCGGCCGACACAAATCTCCTTCTGTCAGTTGTAAAGGAGGAACATTAGTGGATGATATCTCTCAAACCATAGCAGTTTGAGATATAAGAGTTGTGGCATATAGCTCATTTGTTTAAGCTCTATAAAACTCTAAACATTTTTATGGGACATTACTGTTCCTTTAACATGTAGAGCTATATTTAATTACTTACAGTGTTGTAGTTCAAACTATATTCAAGCTGAAAGGATCCCCCTCTTGCCCCTTTCTCTTCATCACTGTGGTCCAGATGGAGCACGGTAAAGGGCAATCTTCAGTAAGCAAAAGGAAAATCCTGCCCTCTATCCTCAAGGGGGCAGCGTTTTACTTATACTTACTGAATGAGATTGTCCGTCACTGCATCTGTCCAGTCCAACAACCGGATTCCAGATCTAATGGGACCCGGCCAGAAGGCGCAGGAGTGGGATCATTTTGGCTTGAACAGAGTTTGAACTACAGCACTCTTAAGTAATAAAATGTAAGGTAATGTTATCAGAGATAAACTTTAATAAAAGTTTTTTCCAGTGTGACTATGTTGGTCTTTTTTACAGCACCTGCCAACCCCTAGGCTCTGGCCTGCTACCTCAGAATCAACAGCAGCTTCTTCCTCCCTTAATGACACTGGAACCAGACATTGCAAGTGTAATGGATCATACTCCGTTGATGGAGCCCTTGTTGGGGCATCAGGCTTATCAGCCCATTATACAAGGAACTGTGGACATTTCTTTGCCAAAAAGACTAACAACCATAGCCTGCTTGTTTGCTTTCAAGGGAATGGGCAGTTAGGGGTTAATTATCTGAGTTGGGAAAAGGTTACTTCAAATGTGTATTGTAGTCCCTAAAGCGTTTTACTTAATTGCTCAACCTCTGGCCATTGTTCATTGAATGTGTATTCACTCCCCTCAGTCCTTGCTGTCTATTGTCTACCCTAGTCAAGCCTTTTGTATGATAATGCAATCATGTCTGCCTTATTGTGCTGCCTGAACCATTTTGCTGGTTCTTTATCTGATGTGTTATGATTGTATTATCTCTGAAACTCACCCATTGTGTCACATCTGCATCATGTACTGTCAATGTGGTTGAAGTGTATAAATATGCTGTGAGTTCACATAATAAAGAGTTACTTCTTGTACGCACAAGAAGAAGAGTCCTGGTGTCTTTATGCTCTTGTGGTTTAAAGTATCCCCTTTGATACCCATCTGAGCCAAGTATCCTGTATCGTCAACTGCCTGCTGCCAGCTACCTGTGGATCTGATTCTGAGTTGGGACTTCTGGATTTCGTATGCTGTCAGGGATCGTCGTGGTCTCTGTTCGACGTCACTGTGGTTCCTGTGACATCCTTCAGTTGTCCTTCGACTGGGAGTAGAGGTCTCACTCTCTATGGCCCGTGATACCAGTCTGCAACCCAACTCTGGCTTAGAGTCCCTTCGACCTTTTCCTGTTTGACGAGACTTCCTCTGACTCTGACACAGAGTCAACGATGCTACCAACTTCATCCGACTCAGACACAGAGTTTGCGACACTACAAATGCTCGATCGAGCCGGTTATTGCTTGACCGGTAGGAACCAAGCTGTATAATCCGCCTTCGAGAAGGAGAAACCCGGAAAGATGGCTGAGGGCGACACAGTGACTTCCAGCTTCTGTTACAGCGAGCCGCATTGTGGGGAGAAGAGTGTCTCCGCTGTACTGGGGACAGTAACATGGGGAGCTGAATCTACATTATTTATGTCATTTGGACAACTTCTTTATACATTAACAGCACTCTGTTTACCCATTTGACTGCCAGAGAGGTAACTAATGCATTGCACAACATATTGGATTCCTTTCCAGCACTCAAAGGGCTAACTCTGACATGACATGACACATTGCTGTATACTGCATGACAATCTATAGCTTAACATGCTGGTATAAGTCTATCACATAATCTCCTTTTATTTTCTGCTTTCCACTTATACTTGCCAAACACACAAAGGCATAATTTTGCACTTTAATACAACATTACTACCTACACAACTCTGTAAAGCTCATACACTAATCCCAGGGTGGCCACGGCCCACACTTCTACACCCAGAACCTACAGATCCAGGGGACTAGCAAGAGCAGGAACCTCCACATCACTGTGTCAGTCTCCCCTCTGCATGTGTCTGTATGTCTGTTGCATGTGTGTGTATGTTGCCTGTGTGTGAGTATGTTTGTTGCATGCATGTTTGTCTGTGCATGTCTGTTGCATGTGTGTGTGTGTGTACATCTGTTAAATTTGTGTCTACATGTGTGCATCTCCAGTGTTTGCGCATGTCTTTTACATGTTCCTGCCGTTCAACATGTGTATGTGTCTGCCTGTGTGTTGCATTCGTCTATGTTTATCAGTTTGTCTACATATCAGACACATACTCCCAATGGTCATAAAATGACAGTTAACCTTGATCATCTGAAGTGGCAGTAAAAAATTGTGACTTATTTAGAATAATATAAAATGTTATATAGTTACTTCAAATTGCTCAATGGTCAATGCGTTTCAAAGCATATTTCTTCTTCTTCAGGCTTTTCTCTGGGTTGTGTCTTATAGACGCTAACTGAACATCTATGTTCCCGGGAGAAGGTGGACCCCAACATGCTAATGTCACCATGCCACCTGACGTGTGTGTCAACATGACACTCAAAGAACAATTCCTGTTATATCATGCATGCCCGAAACAGAGAAAACAATCCTCCAATTGGCATCAAACACGCGACTTGCGTGTCAGTGTGACATGCAAACATACCCTCAGTATGGCAGTATCAGCGTTCAAACGTCCACCGCTCAATGGAAAATGAATAAAGAAGAGTCATATAAGAGGTAAAAAATGAAGAATACCCAAGAGCAAACAGTCAGGACTATACACGCATTAAAAACATCTAAAAAAAATAAAAAATAAAATAAATTGACATACAGGGAATCATATTAAAATTAAATAATGCAAGTAAATGAAAAATTGTGAAATGTATATAAAATATGAAATGACAATGTGATTTGAGAAAGGTTATTAAGAATCCTTTTGCAACAAAGTAATACATTTAAATATTGATATACTGATATTAAATTGTACAATTGGATATGAAGCGCAACTGGTGAAGTTACAGAATCCAACAAGAAATAAGCAGCGTAATCACAAAACCACACTCCCAATGGTAAAAAATACTAAAAAAAACACAAAATCAGCACTATAAAATCCTGAAAGAATAAGGGATCCAATCAATACTTACATAAAAAATGGTTTATTACAAACACTTCTTAAACATCCGATCAAATTCTCTAGTAATTTAAATAACAATGTTTCAAAACATATAGGTGAGTACTCAAATCCAAATCATCAACACCATATACCTTCAGTGACTAGCCCAAATATACCTCAGTGGCTCCCCACAACGTGCTATACGCCCAAAAAGAGACCCTGCTGGACCCGTGCAAAAGATGGAAAATGCACACCATGTATCACTCTGGCCCGCTTCCCATCAAGCACAGTAAAACCCGTGCGAGAATAGAAAAACAGACACCATATGATACCTAAGCCCGTACACAGTCAAGCACAACTCCCCTTTACAGTGTCTCCTCACAAAACGCCTCTCCACAAGGGGAATCCCCTGAAGTCAACAGGCAAAGTCCTCCCCAGATATATAGTCTCAATAAACAATATTATACTAAAAACAACTACTCACTACAAAAGGTCCATTATGGCAACCCGCATGCCATTCAGACCCCAAAACTTAGTCCAATTACTAATATGTGATATACAACCTTCAGACAGACCCTATAAGGGAATCCTAAAGTTGCCAATCACTTTATTCTATATCTCCCAAGATAAAAACACATATACTATGGATGATCATCCCAAAAAAACATAAAAAATCATATACAATATAAAAATATGAACAATTTTAATAAAAAAAAACATAAAAAGAAAATTATTTAAAAATTCAAAAAAATCTTCAAAAAAGACAAAATGAAAAAAGGGAGAAATATATAGCTTCCGCTAAATGATCTCTTCCAACTTGAATACCATCCGTCAGAAAGAAAGTTCCAATATCACTCCCAATGTTTCAAACAACCCGTTCTTAATGCCGTTCACGATCTCTTGGAGGGTAACATATCTCCTTTCTCATCCTCATTATTCCTTTTTAACAAGAACACTGTAACTGATTATAATCTTAATATCAGCTGGAATATAATAGAAAGAGGTGGAATAAAAGATCTGCTACATATCGGTGTATTCTTAAAGGGATGTGAGTCGGCAGGATGATTATTAAACATCTTTAATCATCATGTTTTTGAGATCCTAAGCTGATATTAAGATTATAATCAGTTACAGTTACTATGAACTAAGATCTCACCCGCTTATAGTCTCCATAGAATAGCACAGGAACTGGAGAAGAGATATCACTGGAGAATTAATTTCCACTTTATCACCTCGTTATCACACCTTAGTGCATCTCCACCATGTGTTGGAGATGTAGCTAGCATAGAATGGGATAAAGTGTCATAATTCAAGAAAATAATGTATCTTTAAGAAAGAGGCCGCGACTAGTCATAGAACAAGACAGACCATTAGAAAGAAATTTAAAAGGTAAAGTAAAAACTTAAAGGGAACTCTTTCCTTGGAATAATTACTTTTTACTTTGTTTAATAGATGGATTTCTTTAGTAATTGATTCCTTCATGCTTAGGAATGTTTCTTGCATACTAGGGATAAGTGAAACAATTCTGAAAATTGTCATTTTGCACAAAAAGAAAAATATCTTGCAACATAGTTGCCATTTTAACAAATTAGATTGCAAGAGAAGGGATAACTTGACACTTGAAAAAAATCAAACAACAACCCACCTAAACTGAACTGGTTCCATTCCAGATCACAGATCTGAACAAGGTAGGACACCATCTTCTGTGGGTAAATAGGCAGAATGGATGGCTGGACAACTTTCACTGTTTCAGTCCCCTTTGCTATATACCTCTCCATCTTGTTCAGTTGCTCTCTGTCTCTGCGCTTCTGTAGTGCTCTGTCTCTCCCCTCTCTTTTTCTCTCGCCAATTTTACTGCATCCCCCTACCTTGCTCTCACTATCTCCCACATGCCTTAGTGTCAACATGCTCACTTCTTTCTCATCAGAGCTAGAGCTCCTGCCTCTCTCTATCACTCAGTCTCTTTAGAGCTCTTGCTCCTGCTGCCTTTCTTTTGAATTCTTACCATGCTTCTCTCTCTTCTAAGTTTCTAAACGGTTACTTGAATGGATATCGAATATTCTTTGGGTCCTACGAACTGGTCCATGAAACTAATTTCAGATGTTTCTCACCTCTACTTCACACTGCAATCTGTTATATTTATTTACTGTTTTCATTTAGACTTTGCTGTAGTCTATAAATGTACAAATATAAATTACTACAAAGAAAAGTTCTTCCTGACTTTTTAGACTCATGCGTGGGGCTGTCTCTCTTTATGGCTATTCTCAATTAGATTGATAAAACCTTTTGTTTATTGGGTGGAGGTGAAAAATAGATACAGATCTAAAATAGCACACAGCAAATACAAGAAACCACAGATGTATAGATAGATACACCTGACTGCTGTATGAAGGACTCCTAAACTTGGTAAGATCTTCTGATAAACACATTAAGAGACATTTATTTCCTTAGATTTCCTTTAAGACATTAGTGAAGAAATGTTCAATTTAAAAGTTTGGACATGACATTTGAAATGTAAGAAGAAAATTAAATGATTTGTAGAAATATATATTTTTTTATTTTCTTATTAAACCACATGATTGATTATACATAAATGAATATGGCATCAAATTAAACCACTTCTTAAAAAACATACACTCACACACAGACTGTCATTTTTTATATGTTCAGGGTTTTGCAAGGTTTTATTGTCCTTACCTGCTTGGTATGACAGAAGATGTCACTAAAAAACAAGTGATATATTTATTTTAAGCAATTCAGTGAAGATGTAAATCTGACATTTCCAGAAGGCAAATTAAAGCTCGATGAGTTGGAATGGGTTGACTGCTGTGCTTACGATGTTCTCTTGGGACCATTAAATATGACTCCATTTTTCTAAAGGCAATATATTAAAATAATCTTATGACATTTGTTTTATGTTACATACAGGGCTTATCATTTTAAGTCCTTTGCTACTAGACGACCTGAAAAGTTACTCGCCACTGCAAGCCAAAACATACCAACCAGGGCTGAATTTCTACTCGCCAGGGCTAAATTTTCACTCGCCCCTTGGCTAGAGGCGAGTGGAAATTTTGAGCCCTGGTTACATATATAATGTTACTGTAAGAAACTTGTCTTGATAGCTAAAGTAAATGGTCATCATTTCTCCGTTTTCTTTATGTTCAGTTCTCAATCAAAAGTTGAAGATGTGAGTTTAAATTTATATAAACTCCTCTGTGTGAAGCTCTTGCTGAAATTGTGAGAAGTCATTAAAATCCTCCAGTTTTTTTCTAGTAAAATGATTTGATACAGCAACAGTGGACAGTTTGTTTTATGTGTTTCTCTGATGAAACCAGTAATACATATATATATATATATATATATATATATATATATATATATATATATATATATATATATATATATATATTCACAATTCATGGGGAAATGAACAGGCACTTGCAGGACGTCTTCCAAATGAAAATGTGCAATTTATTAAATCAATGTTTCAGCCCTCATTTGGGCCCTTGTCAAGATTTTATCTTGAAAAGGATCAAAGGATGGTCAAAACGGTGAGGTAATAAATTGCACAAAAATAAACATGTTAATAGTTTATTTTTATCAGTTAACAAAATGTATAGTGAGTGAACAATCTAAATCAAATCAATATTTGGTGTGACTGACCACCCTTTGCATTCAAAACAGCATCAATTCTTCTAGGTACACTTGCACACAGTTTGTTAAGGAACTCGGCAAGCAGGTTGTTCCAAACATCTTCAAGAACTAACCACAGATCTTCTGTGGATTTAGACAGACTCAATGATGTTGTGATAAGGGCTCTGTGGGCTCCAGGAAACCTTGTTCTTCTTTGCACTGAAGATAGTTCTTAATGAGGAATAAAATTGGATGAGGAACTGCCAAACTCAGCTAACAAGGGGAGGTTGCTGGAGACAGTTTAATGTCAAAAGCCATATACAATGGCAAGACTGAGCAGAGCAATAAAACGCAAGGTAGTTATACTGCATCAGCTAGATCTCTCCCAGGCAGAGATTTCAAAGCAGTCAAGTGTTTCCCAGATATCCAGGTCAGCCAAGGAAACTTAGTGCAGCAGATGAAAGACACATCATCCTTACTTCCTTTTGCAATCAGAAGATGTTCAGCTGTACCATCATCTCAGCATTGGTAGAAAACAGTGGGATCCTGGTACACCTATCTACTGTCCAGAGAAGTCTGATCAGAAGTGGTCTTCATGGAAGACTTGTGTCCAAAAGGCCATACCTCCAACATGGAAACAAGGCCAAGCGACTCAACTATGCAAAAACCACAGGAACTGGGTTGCGGAAAAATGGCAGCAGGTGCTCTGGACTGTCAAATACAGTTGGGGATTTAGCCAGAATTAATGGTCTGTTCAATGCTGAGAAGTACAGGCAAATACTTATCCATTATGCAATAGCATCAGGGAGGCATCTGATTGGCCCCAATTTTATTTTGCAGCATGACAATGACCCCAAACAAGATGTTTGGGACAACCTGCCTGCCGAGTTCCTTAACAAACTGTGTGCAAGTGTACCTAGGAGAATTGATGCTGTTTTGAAGGCAAAGGGTGATCACACCAAATATTGATTCAATTTAGATTTTTCTTCTGTTCCCTCACTATCATTTTGTTAACTGATAAAAATACACTATTAAGATGTCTATTATTGAAAGTATTCTTACTTTACAACATTTTTTCACACCTGCATAAGACATTGCACAGTACTGTATATATCGCCCCCTCCCTGTGAATCAAACATTTTACAACAAGCACTGAAGATTATTTCTGATAGACCAGGTGTAACGGTTTGTACGACACTCAGACACAGTAGGTTAGAATAAAACACATTTTTATTAAAAGACACAATGAAAATACCCTTAGCGGGCTATAGCGTATCACAGCGGAATAGACAGGAAAATATAGGTCATAGACATATGCCCACACAGGCCCAGTATTACAATGAGTTGGATGATACAGATACTGTAACAGGTCAGGCATAACAAGGTAAACTCAGCACAGCATGGGTTAAAGTCCAATGATATAATCAGTCTCTGATGTGGTGTGTTCAGTAATGACCAGTATGATGGATAACAGCTATCAGGAGACTGTGGTGCGAGAATGGAGACAAGCACCCAGATCTGCAGAGCAGAGCTGAGACTTAAACCCTCTGCCGTAGCCGTAACGGAGGCCACACAATCCTCTGCAAGAGCTGAACGGACTTGAGCCATGGGCACCCGGCCGGTGCAGTAACGGAGGCAACAGTACCCTGCACAAGCTTAGTTAATTTGAGCCAATGGCACCCGACCGGTGCCGTCACGGAGGCAACAGTACTCTGCACGAGCTTAGTTAAGTTAAGCCAATGGCACCCGACCAGTGCTGTCACGGAGAGAGAGCGGATAGAAATGAGCCAATGGCACCCTGACGGTGCAGTAACATTGGCAACAGTACTCTGCAAGAGCTGAACAGAACGTAACCACGGGCACACTGCTGGAGCAGTAAAGGAGGCAACAATAGCTATGCAGGAGTTAACGGAAGGCTCAGCAGTAACGGATGCAACAATAGCTCTGCAAGAGTTAACAGAAGGCTCAGCAGTAACGGAGGCAACAATAGCTCAGCAAGAGTTAACAGAAGGCTCAACAGTAACGGAGGCAACAGTGGCTCTTACATAGACTGCGCTTTTCTTTCTACTTCAGCCTTAAACAAAGTGTCAGACTGATACTTTTTACCAAGGGTTTTCTCTGACCATTCCCCTCTAGTTACTTCTACCTGGGCAACTTCCATCTATCAAACAAATGGCAGCGCAACCCCATATGGATAGACATGGTTGATATAACCTTCATACGATTTTAAGCTATATTTTGAGGAAAAGTCAGACTTGGATGATTAACAATAACGTGACCTAATACGCAATCGGAACAGAAGGAAAGTACAATAATATGAAGTTGGGACAGAATGTAACAATTATTAACACTCTTATTTCCTATTTGGGCAATCACTGAAAACTAACACATAGAGCAAGATGGAATCAAGTCCTTCACCCTTATCTTACTATAAGGGAAAAAACTCCACTATATAAGCAGTTTCCCTCTACTCCATACAGAGAACCTCAGTCTTTTTCAGAAAGATTTTACCAGTTTATCATAGTTAAAGCACGTCTCATAGCTGTAACAGTTTCTTCTCAAAGATAATCCAAACTGATCTTAATCTGTACAGTGGAGCCGACAAAAGATCTTTCTTCTACAATACTCCTTAGAATAGCAAAAAAGAAAAAAATCCAGAGATAGTGTGATATCATCAGGTTTAAGGGAACTTTCCCTTCCCACTCATTATACTCACACTCTCATAGTGAGTAATGCATGTATCTCAATAAAATGACTTAGCAGCATCTTGGTAGGTCTTTAACTTAAAATAGACTTTATTTCTGTACTCTGTTGCAGTCAGCTTCTCTTCAGTGAGTCAATGTCTGCGCACCTTGAGCACGATGTCATCATGTTCTGCTGAGTTTACTAACTTCAAACTCTTTACACGTCTAGATCTAGTTCTGACTTCACTCACATGAGAGATTATTTACAACAGTGCTCTTTATCAACTAACACTACTGAGGATTGAAAAAGCTTACACTTGGGGCGTGTCCTGACTGGCAATGGAGCTGGTTGCTTAACTCAAGAGCTCCTGATCAACTGAGTTAAATATGTAATTTTAATTGGGATATCTGAATACAAATATTTTTGTAATCTTTTTGGGAGACCCACACATTACCAGTGTTCAATTTGAAAGGATACATTGTGCACTTAAACATAGAGAAGATGGAGTGCCTAGAGATGTAGTGATCTGCATCTCTAAGTTTGAAATCAAGGAGAGGATTATACAGAGAAGCAGAGAAGGTAATATACCTAACTGCGCTGGAGCCTCCATTCAAATTTTCAATGATTTGTCAACATACACTCTATATCTTCGCAGGCAACATAAACCTCTGACAGACCACCTAAGATATCTAAACATCAAATATAAAAGGGGTTTCCCTTTTGCACTTTCCTCCACACATAATGACAAGACCTTTTCACTTAAAACCCCTGAAGAGATCTTTACATTTTGCACAGAATTGGGGATCCTCCTTCCTCCTCAAGCTCAAACAATGGCAGCCATGCCACCAGAAAAGCCACAATGAAGATTGGAATGGTCACCGGGATCTCCGACTACTAAGAAAAAACTGAGAAGGCAAGATCAAGATAACCAGGCAACCCCATCCACATCCAATGACTGGTCCTGAACTTTAACAGACTCTCTACAAGATATTATCTTTTAATTGATTGTGATATTTTAGAAGGGAATGAAAACGCTCCACTTATTTCCTGCCAAAAGCTGGATTAAAAGTGTAGAAAGTGGAATATATGGGACATATATTAAGAACTTACTTCCTCGTTATGAATCAGTGGGTTTTATTTAAATCTCTATTAGTTTCACAAGTATTTCCACATTCCATTTGAATGAATGAATGAATATCTTTATTTATATAGCGCCACAAGTGTACTCAGTGCTTTACAATTTAAGGGTTTAAACAATACAGGGTTACAGGTGCTTTGTATAGTGAAACATCGGGCGCGAAGTCCCTACAATCTAAAGTGTTAATGGGAGACATACAGAGTACATAGGGGTCAAGTGCTGAATACAGTGCTAGTTCTGATGATGATAGAGGACATCAGTAAAGTAAGTAATTTATAAGAGCGTAATGTACCCTTTCAACTGTTAATTTATTATTCAAAGTTTATTCATGCACATAGTTTGTGCTCTCAATACTTCAAATAGAGTGCATTAGATTTTGTTTAATTCCATAAGCTCTGCTTTTAACAATTAACTCAAAGTGCACGAAGATGTCTCTAAAAGTAATACTGTGCTCTCACACAAGCCGTCAGACTAAGTATTTATTTAACAGCAGATAGATTTTTTTTTTTTAGTTTTATAAATTTTTATTAAAGAGCAAAACAGTAGTACAAAATCAGGTCTTATACACATCAGATACATACAATCTCAGTCAGCAATAAAACTAATTGTATAGGACATTGGATACAGAACTATAATGATCAATTGTAAGATAGAGAATATATAATGAGAGAGCAGGAGCAAGGAATAAAGAGCAGGTAGGGCGAGAAGAAAGCGGTAAGAAGCTGTGTCAGGCATGTGTCGATAGAGCGGGTAGTGAGAGTGGTAAGTCTGTGAAAGAGCTGCTGAACAGATAGAAAGCTTCAAAGGGGAGTGGGGAAGGAGAGTTAAGGAAAGGAGGGGGGAATGGGTAATTGTGGTCTAACCAGCGATGGGTGCATGGAAGAGGAGAATGTGCCAGCCTAAGGGAGACAAACATCTAGGAGCGGAAAGCGGGGAGGGGGAGCCAAGGGCTGTGTGGTGAAGTGAATTACGGGAGGACCGGAGTCGTCTGTGAGAAAGAGGATCGGTAGGTGAACCATGGGCACCAGATTTCTTCAAAGAAAGAGAGAGAATGTGTGGCAATAGCATGGCAGCGTTCCAAGTGAAGCCAGGAATCAATTGCGTCGAACCAAGTGGAGACCGTGGGAGGTGAGGAGGATTTCCATTTCATGGGGATTAGCGATTTAGCTAGATGGAGAAGAGAATGGAGCACAGAAGTGAGATGTGGAGGGTAGGAGGTACGTTGGTCCACTAAGAAAAGGCATAGGAGAGGGGAGGGGTGGAAAGTTAGCGATAAGGCAGAGATAATATGTGAAATTATTGCAGACCAAAAGGGGGTGAGTGTGGGGCAGGTCCACCATATGTGATAAATGTCACCTACAGCTGCTGAGCATCTCCAGCAAGAAGAGGACGTATGAGGAAAAGCTAGAGCTAGCTTGTGTGGGGTCATATACCAGCGTGAAATAAGTTTATAGTTAATTTCCCTAAACTGTGAACCTCTAGGGAGGCGGCAATTAAGAGAAAGAATCTTGGTCCATAGCTCAGACAAAATGAAAATAGATAAGTCATTCTCCCAAGCCGTGAAGAAATAGGGTTTCGTGGGGGAGACCGTTAACAGATTATACAGAAACGAGAGTGGTTGACGGGACCGAATAAATCCAGAAATCAATTTTTCAAACGTGGTAAGGTCACGAGGAAGAGAGCCATTAGAACAAGTGGTAAGGAACCAACTGCACAGCTGCTAGTAAGAGAAGCGCGAGAGAGAGTCGAGCAGGGTAGGGTTTGGTGTCGGAGAGGGACCCGGGGTATCAGAAGAAGAAAGAAGAGGAAAAAGATGGTCAAGAGTGTGAAGACCATTGTGTACTAGAGGTTCAAAGGAATCAGGAGTTAGGAGACCTGGGGGGAAGTCTGCATTTCTGAGTATGGAAATGAGAGGAGAAGGTGAATTGGAGAGGTCATGAGGACCTTTACATCGTCCCCAAACCAAGAGAATATATTTGAGGATCGGATGGGATAGAGTCGTCGGGGAGGAAGACCATAGAAGTTGAGTAAAGTCCGTTCCATTCAGCGCATGGGCAAGGGATTGAACCTAATGGATAGGAAAGGGAGAAGAAAAGTCTAAGATCTTGGCCAGGGCAACAGCCTCGTAATATCTACGGAAATCAGGGAGTCCTAGGCCGCCGAGTTTCCAATGTCTTCACAAGATATCCAGGCGGAGTCTAACGTGGGCCTGTTTCCAAATAAAAGCAGAAAGAATTGAGTTGAGGGGGGAGAAAAAGTGCTGAGGAAAGGAGATGGGGAGAGCGTTGAACAGGTACAGAAGGCGAGGAAGGACCATCATCTTGACAGTATTCACTCTGCCAAACCACAAAATAAATGTGTTCCCCCACTTAGTCAGGTCAGCCTCCAGTGAGGATAACAAAGGTTTAGTGTTGATATCAGCTAAGGTATGGAGATCCGGAGATAGTTTAATACCTAAATACCTTCGCTTGAGAGAAGGTCAAAAAACAGGCAACGGTGGTTTTGTACCTCAAGTAAGCAATGCAAATGTTCCCACTAGTAAGAAATAACGGCAGTTCTGAAGCACACATCGCCCGTCTCCAAAACATCAAAATCTCACCCATAGAGGACAATGTAGAAGCAAAGCCAAGAGCCATTCAAATGTTGGCGTTATGGCTAACACGAGTTAAATTGCAACATTTTCCTCCAGAAATCTAACACCTATTTTTTTTGCCGAACATCACACAAGACAGAGTAGAAAACCACCGTCGGGGAAAATAAAAGAGAGAGTTAGGGATAACATGAGTCTGTGCTTCCCTACCCAGCCAGTAGGGGAACACAGAGAAGGCTTTCAGAAACTTGGACAACATTGAATGCCAAAGGGATGTGCACTGCTCACCCCTTTGTCATTCAAAGGGTTACAATAAAGATAACTAGTATACCAAGCATTAAACAATGCCCCCTTCGACATCCCCGACCCTTAGTATGTCACATATATTGCATATATGCGACATACTAACTCCATCCACATTCACCTCAGGGACTGCCATGTAAGGTATGCAGTCCATAACTTACATATTAACCCTTTGGGTACCAGAGGTGTAGGAAACATGCTAAACAATGCTTTCCTACCTTTCTGGTACTCAAAGAGTTAAGTGTTGAATATCAGACAGATTTGTGGACTACATGGCAGTCCCTGAGGAGAATGTGGATGGAGTTAGTATGTCGCATATGTGCAATATATGTGACATACTAAGGGTGGGGGGATGTCGAAGGGGGCATTGTGTAGTGCTTGGTGTACTAGGTTTCTTTATTGTAACCCTTTGAATGTCACGGGGTGAGCAGTCACATCCCTATGGCATTCAACACTGTCCATGGTGCTGAAAGCCTTCTCTGTGTTCCCCTACTGGCTGGGTAGGGAAGCACAGAGAATACTGTTCAGAACTGTCGTTGGTGATTTTAGGTTTTCTGACTGAACTTTATACTATTGGAGTGCTGTGATTGGCTGTGGTGCTAGGTAACATTTTTATTATGTGTTTTTAGGTAAGATTTTCTATGCGACGCAGGTTTAAGGTGAACGTGTATTTTGTTGGCCATCACTCGTTAGCCTTTCTGGGTAAGGAAGATTTGAATCTCACGTTACCTGGTCTTGGCTATCTCGCGAAGGCAGTTTTTTCTTCACGTTGGTTTTAACTCCAACATGTGGATCGAGCCCTTAAACCTGCTGTATGTTTATTGTTTCAGTGGTTTAAAACTTAGGTCTTTCTTGCTTTTTCTATAAAATCTCCACTAGCTTTTGATCAATAATATAGAAGAAGATGGCGTTTGCAGTAGGTGCAAGTTTTATGATTCACACATTCCTACACCATTTTATATGATATTTACCTTGTGATTAGTTATATATTAGTAAAGTATAAAATGGTGCATACATACATGTTACAATATTCCCATATCACAAATAATCCCTATGAAGACAAGAATCATCTTCTGACCTTATTAGCTGCTTAAACTATATATGGCTTAGAAACATCCCTTCCTTTAATGTAATTGAGTACCTGTAACATCCAAAGTAACACTCTCCACACAAATTAAAACAAATTAGTTAGATTGACCTGCATAAGAACTTTCACCCACCATGATGTTTTAACGCATGTATTTATTGTTCAGAGGTTCACTCTGAAGTCTCTTATGTTAGACCTCTTGTTACCCCATCTAAGGAAAAAGATCTTTATTATGAAGACATACTCTAGATGGGTTTAATGGAGGAACGGATATATGATGTCTTATCTCCTATTCACTAAGTTTAATAATACAATATTCAAACATTAGGTTGTACTTCTTTACTAAAACCTAGAAGAGCCACACCTTGCCTTAAGGAGATTAATATCTATTATAATTCCCGTTATAAGTAGGCTACTTTTTTAAAATTAACCACATTGTAGATGGCAAAGAGAGATATTTAGCTGCAAATGTATAATGACGTCCTCCCCACTAGAAACTTTTTGATACCCCTGAATTCAACACAACATACTTCAGGAACTTTTGCCCTTAACGTCACTCCTAAATGATATCATTTAAAGTTTCACTTCATTCTTACCATTTCTAGTTCATATTATGAAAATAAAGTTCACTCTAAATATTAGACTTGTGCACGGGCAACATTTTCGGTAAAATTCGAATTCGGACGAATTTTTTTTTTTCTAATTCGGATGATCCTAATTTCGGACCGGGCCTATTTGATTCAAATGAAATTCTGATCCATTCCGAATTATTTGGCCGAATTTAACATGGTTTAAATTGTAGCAGTGCGCCTTCGTGCACGCTGCTATCATTCTTTGCAGACAGGGTGTGCATTTAGAAAAAGATCCATCTCAAAAACGGACATTGTTATACATTGCCAGTCTGTGCATGTCACCTCTACTCCAGCATGGGATGCCAGTCACAATGCAAACGTCGAACATCGAAAACCCATGCCTGTCATTCAATTTAGCATGTTCGAACATCGAAACCCCATGCCTTCCTTCAATATAGCATATGCTCGAACATCGAAAACCCATGCCTGTCATTCATTTTACCATATGCCTGTCACATCCTACTCAACATAAGTGGTCGACTCGAACATGGACAAACTACATGCCACATTCTATGTTAGTACATGGATAAAGATTAAGGTTTCATTTTCTGGTACCAGCCTCCTACCCTACTGTCCCTCTTTAGTACCCAAATTCCTCTCTCTCGTTTTCCTATCTTGATTGATTTTCCCTCATATCAGATAAGTCTATGTGTATATACATTGTAGTGTTTCATATTACATCAAGAATAAACATCAATGATTGTAATGTGATAGATATAATGTGTTAAAAAGAAAAATTGAGACATTCTGTTGTGATCGAACTGCAACACAGGAGAGAAATTAAAAAAAAAAATGCTTGACATCTATACAGCATTGTCTTAGTATAGCAATATCACAGTTTTCCGTGAATGTGCACTACAGGGCTCTACGGTAATTGCTGGGCATTTCCCAACGTCATAATGAAGGGATGATGGGAGTTGTATTCTAACTACTGTTAGGAAGCACATAAGTGATGCACATTCATCTCCCACCTAGAAATTATTTACACACGAGGCAACTCCCCCAAGTAATACCTAGCCCCTTTCCAAGTGAAAAGACTTTCGGAAAGGCTTCAGATCTCTTAGTGACTCACCTGTTATTGCCAGTCAGCGGGACCCGGAGAGTAGGAGGGGGTGATGCTATGGCTGCAGATTAAGTCTGGCACGGTGGCTCTTAGTTGGCCACTTGTCACAATGTTGAGGCTCAGCCCGGACAGGACCTTCCAGGTGGAGACACCTCACAACAATCCTGTTCAGGACACATCATGCACTGTCGTGCACTCATACTAGGGATCCCAAATGTTTAGACTCATTTCGTACAGGGGGCACCCTCCTGTATTTGTAAAACCTCTCTAGCAAATCTGGGATGGTAGACCTATTTACTCAAGTCTTGACTTTAGGTGGGCGATAAACAATACAAAATAGGCATAATGTTTGACTATCACATAATTCACGTCACTGAGGCAGCCAACAGGCATCGCCACTGAGTGAGCATAGGGCTGCCCGGCTGCTGACAGTCACACTGATGGGACACCCTGCAATACAGAACTGGTGGAAGCGCACAAAATAAACATGCTATGGGATGGCAAATTGCCGCCCCTGTCAAAGTGCCGCCTGGGACCATGGACCCACTGGGACCCATGTAAGGGCCGGCCCTGTATTCGAACAAATACCTAATAATTTTTTATATTTTGCACAGGAACAAATATTACTCGCTCTTGCAGTGGCAATAACTGGAACTAATGCTGGCTGCCTACCTATGCCTAGCCTAATGCTACCTGCCTGCCTACACAACAACTGGACACTCTCTAATCTCTTCTTCTCTCTCTGAGCTCCAACAACGCAATGAGGAAATGCAGGCTGTCTGTCTGTGTGACTGTGTCATTAGTCCAACCCCCATCATGAAAAGAAGAAGGCTATTCGAATACAGACAAAAGAGGGAAGTAGTGCATGAAACAGAGAATGGAATTGGACTAGAGACATGGAGGGAAAATTATGGAGGGAAAGTAATTGAGCACGCACAGGAAGTACAAAAAAGTCCTGGTCAAAAGTAGTCAAAACTTTTGGAAATGTGTCAATTGCCGAAACTTCCCAAAGTTTTGATGAATTTCGGCCCTGGGCTGTTCGGAGTCGGATCATTTTTTCCGAATGACCCTTGAGTTTCGGATTGGCCGAATGTCTCCAAATGACCCCATTTTCGACGAAATCCGAATGTCTCCGAATGTATTCGCACAAGTCTACTAAATATCCTGGGGTAAACGTTACCCTTTTACACCTTATGTAACCCTTGTCATATAACGCTTATATGACCCTCTCTGTCATAAATATAGACTATGGTGACATAATAAGATTTTTTTTTAACATTTTATTAAGTAATGGTTAGCGAGTTTAACAACTGATGCTAGAAAAATAAGGTGACTTCTATATTGTACTGGTCCTAAATATATATTTGTGTATCTAAATGCTTTTCCTCTTTTCATCTGATGTGTATAATATTCAATTTGTTAAAATATGTAATTCCTATAACATTTGATGGGGAGGGCTGTTTACGATGATTCAGTAAGCTGTAGTTTGTGGCTTAGTTGCCAGATTTAATTGAGTTTCTTTTACATACGAGTCTCTTAATGGAACATATAAAGTCTTCTGGAAACTTTATTTTCATTCATTTCAACACACATTGAAGTATTCTTTTCCTCCTATCTCTTCTATTATGCAATATCTCTCATTTTTTATAGTACTTTTCCCAATTTAGTGATCCTTTTTACATACTCAGTTTCAGGACACCTCCTGAGTAGGGTTATTCCACCCTGCATCACATCGAATCACCCCCAAGCTTTACAAAGGCACCTGCCGACTCTATACCATCTTAGATCTTTATTGATTAAACTACCAATGGTAATTCAGCACTTTGCTTGTCCTTTGTGTTTAATTTATTTGATGTTTTATGTAGGATTAATCAAACCCAAAAAAGAAACCATGACTCTCCTTTCACTGACCATCTAAGATGTTCACTATTTCTCTTTTTCTTTTTCCTTTCTTTCCATTCTCTTCCTTCTATATCATGCACCTGACCAGGAAGTTACATATCATGCTCTATGGATAATCCATGTCAAAGCTTAAGGTGACTTCTTTAAAAGTGAGAAGAGATCTATTTCCTTAGATTCTTTTACTCATTTACAATCTGACATAATACTAATCCAAGAAACTCACTTTAAATCTGATCACTTTCCAAAATGTTCAAATAAAACCTTCCCTAATACATATTTGCTTCAGCTACAGTAAAGAAAAGAGGGGTAAGCATACTCAAAAGAGCCAATGTTCCTTGGAAGCTATTGGAGAGCACATCTGATTCAGTAGGCAGATTCCTTTTTTTAAAGGTCTTTTATACAATAAACTTTATATAATAGTGAATGTCTATGGCCCTAATACTAAACAAATATCTTACCTTTTACATCTTCTGGACTCTTTGATTCCGGAGACAGAGGGCATATCATATTTGGGGGCAACCTCAATGTAGCTTTGGATCCTCTGTTGGACACGTCTTCACAGAAGTCCCCTTTCAAACTCTCCCACCTAAAGAAATTAAGAAACAAGTTAGCTGATCTTCAACTAATAGATGCTTGGAGATCACCCTAAGGAATTAGACTGCATGTTTTACTCAGCCCTTCACTCCACATTCAGTAGAATCGATTACATTTTTTATTTCACAGATCCTTCTCCATTCTACCACATCAGCATCTATCGACAGCATCTCTTGGTCCGATCACGATACAGTTTCTATTTGCGTCTCCTCCCCTGAAATACTGGAAAACATTTCAATTGGAAACTTAATGAAACTTTATTACAAGACAATGAAATATTGAAAAATCTAACAGTTGAAATGGAAGATTACTTTCTGAAAAATTCTAGTGGTGAAGTTCCTGATATGGTTGTCTGGGAAGTGCATAAATGTGTGATGAGAGGCTACCTAATTAAAGCTGGGGCTGTGACAAAGAAACTGAAATGGAAAAAAATTGATGAGGCCATTAAAAGACTCAGAGATCTCACCTCCTCTCACAAGAATTCTGAAACACCCCAGATTTTAGAAGAAATAGAGAAGACTCGAACTGACCTTAACAGTCTACTTAGGCAAAATGCAGTAAAATCTCAAATGTTGCTAAAATATCACAGGTATCTCTCTAGTAATAAATGCGGCCGCTCATTAGCTAGACTTATTAAACAGAAACGTAGACAAACGGCGGTGACACAAATACAATCCGAGTATGGTACTGTTAGAAAAACTTTCCCTCGGATAGCCAATACTTTCAAAGAATAGTATAGCAAACTATATAATATTAATACTGACTATAATCTTCAGGAAGACACTTGAGACACCTTAATTCACTTGTTTCTTTCTAAAGCCAAAATACCTACACTGACCTCCTTGCAGTCTGAAGCTCTGGAAACTGTTCACTGAAAAATAAATTTTAGTTTCGATACACTCCATGGCATCTGGTAAAAGTCCTGGACCAGATGGATCCTCCCTTCAATCCGCAAATTTAAAGTTACACTAATCCCTTTATCATGGTGCCTTCTGTCTGATTGGTCAGTATCCTTGTCACCACCCAGTGACAACCTTTATAACCCCCTGTCATGTCATCATTATGTTGCCCTTTTGTGGTGTACTAGTTCCTGACTTATGCTCCGTGATTGCTGTTCGTGTATGACCTGACTTGCTTGACGACGTTCCAGAAGTTTGCTGTTCTACTCCTGATTCCATTGCTGACCGTATCTGGCTGAGGACCCACTTCTGTTGCTGACCGTATTTGGCTGAGAACCCGCTTCTGTTTCTGACCATGTCTGGCTGAGCACCCGCTCTGTGCAGATCGTATCTGGCTGCTAATCCTCTCCACTACTGACCATTCCTGGCTGTCTCGCTGCTACATTGCCATCAGTGTCTAGCGTATTGTCAGTCCATCTATCCTACCGCTTGGTTGCCTCCGTTACTTGCGCTAGACTTCCTGTGGCCTTTCCGTTATCTAGTCGGTTGCGCCGCGTGGCGCTATTACTTTGTCGACCGGCTGCTAGCATTCGTGCTGTAGCTACTCTCTGACTGCCGTTTGCGGTGTGCACACGTGAAGTACAGGTACAGTGTTCTAGCACTGACTGAGTTACTCTGATCTCTCTGTGTCCACTTCCCTACAGCGCTGGGCTCACTCCCTTTGGGAGTTGCAGATACATACGGCGTTACCTATTGAGCCTTTGCGTGCCTGGTGTCTCCAGGTAGAGTCGTGCTTATTCCACTCTGCAGTAGCCTTGGGCTCTAGAGCCAGTGTTGTGCTATTACCATCCTCTGTGGAGGGGACACTGGTTGCCTATATATATTCCACTGTGTTATGATCCACCCCTAGCTTTCTAGGGTCCGCTTGAGAGTTGTCTCTGTCCATCGGCATCCGGTGCCAGGGTCAGTGTTACCTAGATCCGTTGGGTTCAGTGTTGCCCAGGCGTCAGGGCTGTGCCAGCCGTGTTGCCTCCCTCCTCTGGGTTCCGTTCCCCCCAGGCGTCTGGGTGGTGCCAATCACTTCCTCCTGGACCATCTGTGCCAAGGTCCTGTGGTCAGTGCTCCGACTGTGTTACCTGCCGCCTGCTTAGTTCCAGCCAGAACCTTCTTACCAGTGATTGTATCATTCATACAATTGTTCTTGTCACTACTTGCTATTTCTGTAATACCTGCCTATATTGCTATCCTGTTGGTTTGGGCCTAAGGCCTATTTACGTGTGTGACCTTATTTTCAATAAAGTCATTTTAACCTTATCAGTCTGGTCTGAGTGTTCATCAAAAACCGTGACACCCTTATATGCTGAAAACCTTCTACGCAATTCTTCAAGGCCAAAAATTCCCTTCTCAGTCTTTAGAAGCACATATTGTAGTGATACATACAGAAGGCAAAAATGCACCAACTATCGCTCTATTTCTCTTCTGAATATAGATGTAAAGATTTTCTCTAAAATGTTGGTGAACAGATTAAAACCCTTTCTCCCATATTTAATTGCTCCTGATCAGAGCAGAATTCTCCCAGGCCGAGAAGCACTCCATAACACAACTACAGCCATTTCCTTAATTCATCAGGTAAAATCTAAAAACATTTCTACCATTCTTGTGTCGACGGATGCGGGCAAGGTGTTCAACAGGGTATGTTGGAAATATACGAAGGAAGTACTGAAATATATCGCTTTAGGAGAATACATGTTGAGGGCCATACTATGCCTGTATTCAAACCCCTCTTCAAGAGTATTAGTTAATGGAACCCTATCAGACGCCTTTGCCATATCCAATGGCACAAGACAGGGTTGCCATTTGTCACCTATTCTTTTCATTATCACCCTGGAACCTGACTATCCCCTGTATTAGGTAAAAATGTTTTTAAAATTGCAGCTTATGCTGAAGACATTTTATTTTTTCTTGTCCTAGTCTTCTCTCCCATCACTAGTGTGAATGCTAAATGAATATTGTATACTATCTCAAGCCCTCATCAATTACTCGAAGTCTGAAATCTTAAATATTAACTCCCTGTTATGCAGGTTTTCCAGTCTTCTCAGACATCATAAATTTAAAATATCCACTTCTTCTTTGAAATTCTTTTAAATTCTCCTCTCCCCACACCTGGACAAGTTATCTGAAATGAATCTTAGTACCGCTATTGAATACAATTATGGAAGATCTAAAATCTTGGAATCATCTCCCCATCTCTTGGTTCGGAAGAACGAACATAGTAAAGATGAATATTCTGCCAAAGATCAACTATACAATAAATGCTCTTCCAAAAGCCTTTCCTATCCACCTTCTACAAGATATACAGACCAAAATATCTCACTTTATTTGGTGTGATAAGAAACCGAGGTTATGAAACAATATACTATATTTGCCCCACTGTAGAGGAGGGATTGGTTTACCTAATATATTGCTATATTACAGATCTGCAGTAATAGCGAAGTTTTTCGATATGACTTCACCAACCCCACTTAGATGGGTAGAATCACTGAGGGATTTGCTGGATCCCTATGACCCAATCCAAATAGGGTTGTCCTTTCCACAAATGAATGCGGAATTCTGAGTGAATGAGTTCATGGCACGATTCCGGGCAAACTCCGCCCACAGTAACAAGCTCCCCCAGTCATCGTGATGGTCCGAGATATAACAGAGCAAGAACTGTTCCAAGGCTTGGTTTGATCTCTCAGCCGCACCATTGGACTGTGGGTGATAGGTAGAGGTAGAGTTGGATACCCAATTGCGCACAAAAGGCTCTCCAAAATCGAGACGCAAACTGACTTCCCCGGACTCACACAATTACTTTGGGCACCCCATGGAGCCGAAAGACCTCCTTGGTGAAGATCTTAGCCAATTGCTGAGCGGTAGGCAGTTCTTTAAGGGGTACAAAATGAGCCAATTTCGAGAAACGATCTACAATCATCAGGATGACTGTGCAGCCCTCAGATACTGATACTTCTACCATAAAATCAATGGAAATGTGTGACCATGGATGCTCTTCATTAGGCACTGGAAGAAGGAGACCCACAGGAAGATGCCTAGGAGTCTTAGCTGTTGCACAAGTCTGACAGGCTGCAAAGAAAGCAGAAACATCTGTCCGCATACTAGGCCACCAAAATAGTTGGGCTACTGAACAGAGTAATTGGTCTCTTTAAATGTGCACTGCAGCCTTGTAAGAGTGATAGGACTCCAATAACTTAGCCCTTAAGCCCTCAGGCACAAAGCATCTCCCATGCAGTTTCTCGGATGGAGCCGTCCATTGGGCAGCCAAAATCTCTGTTCCCAATAGAGAGGTAATACTTGTGCGAATCATCGCAAGGATGTGATCCGGAGGAATCACAGGCATGGGATCGTAATCCTCCTTAGATAATACCCTGAAATAGCGGGACAGGGCATTAGCCCTCACATTCTTAGTCCCCGGCAGATAGGAAACCACGAAATCAAAGTGGGATAAAAACAGAGCCCACCTTGGGACAGGCGTTTAGCCTCGGAAAGGTAGGTCAAGTCCTTATGATCAGTGAGAATCAAAATAGGCACACAAGTACCTTCAAGTAAATACCGCCATTCATGTAAAGCCAGAATGATGGCTAACAGTTCGCGGTCACCAATGTCGTACAGAGTCTCAGGCTTCAAGAGTTTGTGGGAGAAGAAACCACATGGCAGTAGTGGCGCATCTGGAGAAGACCGCTGAGACAGGAAGGCGCCTACTCCTGACTCAGAAGCGTCAACCTCCAAGGTAAAAGGCAATTTGGGATTTGGATGCCTTAGTACTGGTGCAGCGCCAAAAGCCACTTTTAAGCATTCAAAAGCCTGCAGAGCCTTCAGGGACCATTTGGAAGCATTAGCACCCTTGTGTGTCATGTCTGTAAGAGGTTTGACAAAAGTAGAAAACCAGTTTATGAATTTTCGATAGTAATTTGTGAACCATAGAAAGAGCTGAATTGCTTTGAGTCCCATGGGGCCATTGTAGTATTGCCGAAAGTTTCCCAGGGTCCATAGCCAGCCCAGAGGAGGAGATCACATAGCCCAGAAAAGTCACTTGAGACTGGTGAAACTCACATTTTTCTACCTTGCAGAAAAGATTGTTGGCCCTTAAAAGTGACAACACCTTCGCAACATCAGTACGGTGTTGTTCCAGATTCGGGGAGTGGATGAGGATATCATCCAGGTAGACAACTACACAGCTCATCAAAAGGTCCCTTAACACATTGTTAATGAACTCCTGGAAGACAGTGGGAGCATTGCAAAGACAAAAGGGCATTACTAGGTATTCGTAATGCCCATTCCTGGTGTTAAATGATGTCTTCCATTTATCTCCCTTATGGATTCGCACCAGATTATAAGCTGCGCAAAGGTCTAGCTTGGTAAAGACCGTTGAACGTCGCAACCCCTCAAATAACTCAGTGATCAGAGGTATTGGGTAGGCATTCTTGACCATGAGTTTGTTAAGCCCTCGAAAATCAATACACGGCCTTAATTCTCCATCCTTCTTCTTTACAAAGAAGAACCCTGCCCCTGCCTGACATACACAGAACGGGGTAGTCAGACAGAGCCACAGGTCAGCACCAGATCAGGTAGTCAGACAAGCCAGGTAAAACATGGAGTGGATAGTCAGCCAGAGCCACAGGCCTGCACCAGGTTGGTTGTCAGACAAGCCTAGGGTCATGCACGGAGTGGGAAGTCAGACAGAGCCACAGGTCAGAACCAGATCGGTTAGCCAGACAAGCCAGGTAATACACAGAGCCCAAACAAAAACTGCACTGGAACACTATGAAAGGGCAACTGAAGTGGTGTCCATGCATTTTAAATACTGATTGCTCCACCTCTGAGAAGTGGAGCAATAATGTACTGTGCCTTTAAGAAAGCCTGGTCACTACATCATCAGGGAATCCCTGTGACACGCGCCCGATTAACAGATGCTGTAGGAGCCGCCAGGGGGAGCAGCAAGGAGATCGATCGCCCAGACATGTACCAGGGTGCACAGGTTCCTCCGATCATGCAAAGCGCGGCAACCCCGCGAGGACGCCACTAGGGACCGGCTGCTCACTGGGTAACCGCGGCCGTCCTTAGAAAGGTAAGCGGAATGCTTACATAAACTCATATATAATAGCTCTCCAACAGTGAAATTCTACTTTCTGAGAAACTGGGAACATGAATTAAATACGGAATTGGAAGTCTCAGAATGGCTTCAAATTTTCTCACTTCAGCTAGAGATGTAAAAACTCAAGAGGTGAATTGCAAGTTACTCAACAGATGGTACATGACACCACAATGGTTAGCTAACTTTAACAATAGCATCTCTCCTCTTTGCTAGAGATGTAACTCTGAAATAGGATCGATGTTTCATATATGGTGGACATGTCCTCAAATTTCAATATATTGGACTGAAATAGCATCTCAGATTAATATTGTTTATTACACATCACTCCCATTGCTTTTTCTATTCCATTACATGAGACATAGACTGAGATTCTTTACTCCCAGGAAATGGAAATGTATGCAAATGTTGTTCAATGCAAGAAAACGATTGATACCGATATATTGGAAACAGACTACTATTCCTACAAGACAGGATTGGATTAATAGAGTCAACGACTATGTTATCTTGGAATATTACCATGCCTTGGCGGAACATTCAGTAAATAGGCACACTAAAAACTGGTCTGAATGGAATGATTACTCCCCTATGAAGAACTCATGTATCTGTTAAATTTCTATGACAGTCAGTTCATGATGGGAATGGACTTGTCTCTCTTAAGGAAGTGGATGGGGATCTCTCACCATGTTAGATAGAATGGCAGGATATATCCATCTTGTAAGTTACTCATGGAAGGTTTGAGTGCCTTACTCCTCTTCTTTCTCCCCCTCCTTTTCTCTTCTTTCTTCTCATTCTCACTCCCTCTCTCCGTTATTTCTTAGCCTTCCCCCTTCGGAAGTTAAATTATACACATAGGGTATTAAATCAAATTATATCTAAATTTTACTTAAGTATGGATTCTTCTAGACTCCCCGCTAATGGTTATAATGTACCATTTTCTGATATTCATTATAGATGGTGAATTTTAAATGCTGTATAAAAAGTATGACTAATTTAATATAGTAAATGTGATGATTACTATTTCAATTATTTCTCTTATTCCCTCTATGGACTACTAGCAGCGTTTATTGATTCACATTTTAACATGCTTTTTCTGTATAAAATGTTCTTACATCTATTTAAAGATTTGCAATTGTTTAAAACTTCACTTTTAATCAATAAAGAAGTTAAAAATTAAAAAGAAAAAAAAAGTTAGACTCTCCCATAGAGTAATGGTAGAGGTGATTAAACAGCTACCCACAGCAGGGCCGGATTTACATCTCAGGAGCCTGTAGGCACAGAAATCTGAAGCGCCCCCCCCCCAATTGGCCATTCCCACAATGCTCCAAATCTCCACATTACCCCCATATCCATATTGCCCTCACATTTACCCCCATCAGCTCCATATTGCCCCCATCAGCTCCAACTTATCCCCCATCAACTCTATATTGCCCTCACATTGCTTCCATCAGCTCCAACTTGCCCCATCAGCTCCTTCTTGCCCTAACATTCCCCCCCCATAATCTCCACATTGTCCCCATCAGCTCCAACTTGCCCTAACAATGCCCCCTATAATCTCCACATTGCCCCCGTCAGCTCCAACTTGCCCTCACATTGCCATCAGCATCTTCACTTTGCCCCCTATCCGTTTCCTACCTCCCTAGTGGTCCAGCGGCAGGAGATGTCTGTGCTTCTGCACAGACCTGTAGCTACTGTTGCACCCCGCGCGGTCTTCTATTTAGGAATGCAGAGTGCTGGAAGATGATGTCGTCTCCCACCGATCTGCATTAGAGCCGACAAGGGGGTGCAACAGCAGCTACAGGTCTGTGCATGCGACAGGCGGGCCGGGGCGGCAGGGTACTGTGCGCAGCACAGGCAGCCAATGCTGGCCCAAGACATTGTGCCGCCTGGGTCCAAGGATGAAATGCTGCCCCAAAAAAACACGCCCACATCTATTACGTGATATTTTAGAACTCTCCATTTTTTTACAATTGCAGTAGTGTTAGATGGCAATCTTTCACAGACAACACCACTGTAACCCTTTAATAACCTGGGCAATCAGGGACACTTGGTCACCCTACCTTAGAAACATCTCTAACTAGTAATATGAATATGATACAACATATATGAATGCTCTGAGAGCAAGAGGGGTATGAAATGCATTGTGCACCCCTCTATCGATGCAGTAACTGCATGAAGAACACAAACTTGCTGTTAACCTTTTAAAGACCAAAGGGGTGCACAGTGAGTTGCCCCCTCATCTGGTCCTTACAGGTTTAAATTAAATGCCACTGATTCCTAATGACCAGAGTCTTTTTAAACTAATTGTTATATCTTTACTAGGAGCAAAACCCAGCTAATGCATAGGTCTGTTAAAAGTTGCTTTCTGCATCAAACATTGTGATGGTAATCCTTTGAGTGCCATAGTGGGTATACTCTGGCACTCAAGGGGTTAAACCTCCCTTTGCATTGCACAGCCCCTTTGGGCTTTGGACTAGTTAAGCAGTGTGCACACAGGGTAAGTTGTTGTTGTCCTGCAGTGACAGTATCAGGCTCCTCCTCCTCTTTCTTTCCTGATCGCTGTCAGCTCTCAGATACAGAGCCTGGGGAAGGGAGAGCAAACACAAACACTGCCCTATATCCAGCACATGGTAAGTGACAGGCTGGCACAGTGGCAAACAGGAAGAGAATGAGATACTCGTATTAACAGACAGGTAAAAGCATTCCAGTGCTAGGAGAAGTGAACTATGATGGCATGTGCAGTGACTGTAGTGTGGAGACCGCAGCACAGTGAGAGCAACATCATACGCAAAACAAATGATCTCCAAGTGCAATAACCTTTCTACTAATCCTTTCAAGACATGCATTTTACAGTTCTGTCTATTTGTATAGCAGTAATAGAAATGTCCAAATAAACAAATAAAATGTTACGTTACACCTGACAATAGTAATGCACTAGATTTGTTAGACTGTTTAGATTTTAAACAATTTGGTTTGGGTTTTGATTGCTTCTTCACGGCTCACCATGCCGTTTCATACAGGGCAAAGGTGCAGCATGTCACGTTGTTTTGTTAACCCTTGAGGAACAGGAGACGCATAAGGTTACATACACCTCTGGTCCTCAAGGGGTTAAGAGGGTTCGGCAGGTACTTGATCCTAAAATAGATCTACAAATTCAGGACTAAAGGGACTAAGCCAGTCCAGATGTCTCCTCTTCTGTAACAACAAGTTATGTGACCCATCTTCCTAATCCTTCTGCACCTGCAGCTGCCTCGCTGTTCCCAGAGACGCTGTGTCAGTCTCACTGCTGCTCTCGCAGCGCAGCGATGTGAATATTAAAAACAAAGTAAAAAAAAAAAAAAAAGTGTTGTGAATAAATATTTAAGAAAAATGATTTCAATGACAGGCGCCCCTCTGTGGGGTGCGCCTGTAGGCAGGTGCCTACTCTGCCTTATGGCAAATCCGGCCCTGACCCACAGGGAAGTCCACGGGATGAGTTGGCCTTCCTGAGTAGTGGCATGGTAAATTTGTTTCTGAAAGCTTTCTATGTGGCCCTGGACTCCATTTCTCTGCCTACGTCTCTTAATGAGACACAAATCATTTTTATTCCAAAGCCCATTAAGGATCCACAAAAATTATAGTCATATTGTCCTATTTCACTGCTTAACACAGATGTCAAGATACTGGCAAAGATATTAACTAATAGATTGGACTCAGTGATATCTACGCTTGTGTACTCAGACTAGACTGGATTCACTCTGGGCAAGTCCACCTTTCATAATCACAGACACCTCTTTGGATATGTGTATGTTGATTATCCCACTGATTGTGATGAAATATGTGTCTCATTGGACTCAACCTAAGCCTTTGATTCGGTCAAATGGAATTTACCTCTGCTACACTCTGGAGCAAAATGGTTTTGGTCCTACCTTTGTTGAATGGGTTAGGCTCCTATATACTTCATCTAGAGCTAGGATCTTGATTGGAATGGGCTGCTCATCAACATTCTCAACAGAGGTATGAGGTAGGGGTGCCCCGTCTCACTGAGACTTTTTGCTTTGGCCTTGTAGCCGTTGACCTTGAGAATTAGAGGGGACCGACATGTAATGGGATTCTCAGTGGTGAGATGGTGAGGTGATGCTTGCATTATGTAGGGACGACATTTTCCTTTTCCTCAGAGATGGAGGAAATTCTCTTGTCAGTGCTCTCCAGCTGGTGGAGGAATTTGGTTTCTCCTCAGGCTTCACTAAAAAATGGTCGAAGTCATCTTTATTGCCACTTACTCATTTAGCGAAATACAGAAATGTTGTTGATATACCGATATGTCCGGTGAAGTAATTTTAGTATCTGAGCTTGATTGTTTCGGCTTCCCCAGGTGACCTGCTAAGTCATAATTTAGATCCCCTAATAAATACATTTCAAACTAAATCTAAAGCCTGGAAAAAACTTCCTCTTCCTCGGTACAGTCAACCTGATCAAGATGGTTTTCTGACTTAGATTTCTCTATGTCTTTCAGAGTACACTGGTCACCACCCCAAAATAGTACTTCAAAACAAATTGACAAAATCATGGCATCCTTCTTGTGGTGTGGTGTGGAAACCTAGAATCAGATTATCATCTCTTAAGCTACGTGCTGAGAGACGAGGAATTGCCCTTCCTGATTTCTACAAATACTATTTATTGGCCCAAGGACAATTTGCTCTAGCATTTGCATTTGCAGATTCTACGCATTGGTTTCCAAATATTAATAAATTTCTCCTTTTGGGGGACCATATAAGTTTGTCTCCCTCTACTCCCAATAAAACTCTATGCAAAGTTTGGTCAGACATTAAAATCGTAACTATTTATTCAGCTGTTGATCTGGAAACACCTCTTTGGGGGAAGGCCAGGTGGACCATTTGACTGACCTGCACTTTGGACCATAATGGACAGGATATGGCATAACAACATTTGGACAAATCTATCAAGATAATGTCCATAAACCATTTGAACAGCTACAACTGCAATAGAATATCCCTAACAGCTATTTCTTTTCATATCTAAGATTATGTCATGCCCTAAATGCCTTTTGGGGTGATCACCCACCACAAATATAACCCTTTGCACTACTTTCCAAGGTAGCTGAGAAATGATCCCCTAGATTAGTATCCTTTTTATATAACTAAGAGACACATCCTTGATAGATGATACTAAACTTATACAACGATGAGAGGATGACTTGGGTGAGAGGGAGGAGTAGGAGTGGTTTGAGGCAAAAAGGAGCAAAAAAGCAGTCTCTATTCATTCTAAACATTGACTGATACACCTCAAAATTCTCAATAGAACCTACTATACCTCTGTCCTCCCACTGACACATATTAAATGCAAAAGTGACCAGGGGACGTTTTGTCATCTACTGTGGTCATGCCCTTTACTACAGACATTCTGGCAACAAGTGGTTAAAAATTCTACTATTTCGAATAAACCAATCCCAAGACAAAGCTCTGTATATTCTCAATTCTACCGATGGCCTACAACCAATCTCTCATAAAAAACTAATTAGAGAACTCCTGATCATAGCTAAGAAAACTGTGGCCCTGAATTGGATGTTTAACAAACTCCCTACATATAATGCTTGGGTATATCTCATCAATCAGAACATCCCCCATTAAAAGCTGAGTTATGTCCATAGAGGATCTCCTCAACAATTCCACGAGATATGGGGGCCCTGTCTCTCAGATATCTAAACCTATAGTACACACTTCCATTCATTCACTGCCTTTGCATACTGCTACACAAGGAGTTCTGGTTTGCTTTGGGGGGTGGGAGCCCTCGACTCACATGGAGTGTTATTAACTTTTTCTTTTCTCTAGTTAAGGTTTAGTTGGTATTAGCATTAGGGTATAGAGAACTATCTCTAGTAGCCAAGGGGTTAAATAATAGACATATAAAGGGGTATAAAAATGGTACAGGGACAATTACATTGTTCTAGCCACACCCATAATTCAGAATGTGGTTGTGGATAGCACACCTTTGGCAACCCCCAAAATTTGGAGCTCTAAGCAGTTGCCTGATCTTCTTTTGGAAAATCCAGCCTTCCATATAGAGAGAACTAATGCAAAATGTTTCCTTTTTTCTGCACATGATATAGGGGTGTGTCATGTTCTGCCCCTTTTTCTTTGTCTTCTGTGATTCCTTGTCTGGTTTTCTGGTTGTTTGCCCTAGTTAGCTGGATCCTGTTTCCTCGTCTTGTGGTTTCTCTGAGTCTTTATAGAGCCTCTGTGCTTTTGGGCACTTTCAAGTCACATTCAAGTGTTGATGATGATGGCAACAGCATAATAGAGGAAGGTGTAGCAGCTGATCTGCCTGCTGCATCAGACAGTGAGACACCAAAACACCTGTCCTCAAAGTAGTAGTGAATTTTGTTATAGTAAAAGTAAAAAGAAATTGTTTTAGACCTCAAAAGCTTAGAGGAATATAAGGGTAGTAATGGGCAAAAGCTGCCAGGTGATGCTGATGCTGCTGAGGATGATGATGAATGATGATGATGCAGATCTAGAATATATCCCTGAAGCATCCTTCTCTTGTTCAGATACAGATGACGTTGAGAGTGAGTATGATGACAGGGCTATAAGGTTAGCTGAAAGTCAAAGGCTGTATATTCCACCACTTTAAAGGAGCACTGTGCCTGTCTATAAACTGTTTGAGAAAGCCTTTGGAAAGTCTTACCCTGGACAAGTACAGATGTCAAAAAGCACACAGTCACCCTATCAGTCATCCTCAGCATGATCGCCTCTTCAAAGTCCAAGTACCACTCAGCCACACACACCTGTTTTAAGTACCCAGCAACACAGGTTGTGTTAGATGTGACGAGTACCTCTGGTGCTGCTGCTGTAAGTGCTGCACCTTTGACACCAAGTAGTAGTGGCAGTAGAATTACATCAACATCCAGCTCCAGTAGTTGTAGTAGTAGCAGAAACCACACATGACAGACAAAGCCAGGACAAATATATTAACAGCAGCACAGATGAGGAGTTGGAGGACAGATGTGAAGAAGGGTTGCCACCATCTACCCCACCTGGGACCACTACTATGACCGATAAGTAATATATGTTAATAATCTGAGGAGGATGGAGTATGACATTGGTAAAAATACATACACAAATCACACCATGCCAGTCCCCCACCACCACCACTACAATACATATCTGCCACATTCATCTTGAATATGTGCCAGTGTCACTTAAACAAGAAAGTGTTGTGGGCAATGGACAAATGCATTCTGCATGCTAACACATTTTTCAAGCCATATTTTGCTGTAGGACTCACAACTTTGACTTTCAGCCACTTATTTCTAAACTTCAGCCCTCAGAAGAAGTAATATTACAGTGGGAAATGTAGTACCTATAGGAAATATAGGCGAAAAATTTGTGAAAATAGTTGAAAAAGAGGAAATTTTTATATAGGCAGGAAGGCAAAAGTTTTCGTGGGAAAAGTGAAAAATGGGCACGGTTTTGTGAAAATTTTCATGGGGAATTTTTCACACTTTTCGCCCACCCCTATTATTGGAATGCCATCAAACTTTTAATCCTTGTGATACCAGAAGGGTATGCATTAATGTGGGTCAAAGGGCCCCATTACCTTATATTCCTCTAAGCTTTTAGAGGTGTCAAACAATTTATTTTTACTTTTATAAAGTTTGCTACTAGTTTGAGGACAAGTGTTTTGGTGCTTCTTTGTCTCACTGTCAGATGCAGCAGATGGTTCAGCTGCTACATCTTCCTCTATTATGCCATTGTCATCATCAACACTAGAATGCAATTTGTTGCCATCTTCAGTGTTCTTACATGTTATCCAAGTCTGTCCAAACAAAATTGTAATTAAGAGACAAAACCAACAACTTCTTTCTCCTGACTTCCCCAGCACAGAGACAATAACAGCATGAACAGCAAGCAAACTGGACCCCAGATGCCTGTGTCTTGCCAGTCAGTCACACTGAATTTTGGGGTCATCCTCCTTCCTCCCTTCTCCCCCATAGTGCTCCCAGACTCCCTTAATACAGAGAACAAATGTCCTACCTAAAAGACTCCCTAAACTAAGCTTCAAACACATGCTGTTTTCTCCTCTCACAAACAAAATGGCATGCTGTGAGAATCTGACACCCTTGTATTTGCCTGCTGGAAAAGCAGATACAACTGCTATGTGATGTATAAAAAATGGCACTTTTCACTGGAAATTTTTCAAAAAGCAGGAAGTGACATTTTTTGCCGATTTTGTTTTGAGGCAAAAGTGTTCTCCCATCCCTACTTGCGAGACATGCAAGACCTGCTTCTTAGTGCAGCTAAATGTTAATGCCGTATGGCAAAATGTGATGTTATGTCAATCACTCAAGCCATATGGAAGGATTTCATGAGGGCACATCTGTTTCTGCAGAATGGAACAAAGGAGAGACAGGAAAAATCCCCAATGGTCCATTCATATGTGTTGGCCATGAAACAAAGTTATTGTATCAAAGGTCATCCACACTATGAAAAGCAAGGTGTTGAGGACCCGCGCAACATCCATATGTTGGAAAATCTATGTGACATCATCAACATGTCCCCTTTTAGGAATATCGACAGCCATAATATGCACCTCCTTATCTCAGGGTAATTGTGTAGGAACCCATCATGAACAGTGTCGTTTGACTGGTTCTTCTGTCATGACAACATGTGGATCTTGCATATGTTCAACCAACCTGTACTTTGGAATGCCAGAGAGGTGCACAACACATATATGTATGATGCAGTGTGCCCCTGGCATCCTAAGAGTCTATCTCTACCACCCACAAGCACACATTTGATGAACACAGACCCTAGAGGATGCACATTCATTGCTGAAAGGGATATGATAGTGTCTGAGACACTGTGTATTGCGAGAGTGGAGTCCGTCTCAGTGTGATCTGTGTGCTACATGCCTGACATAACACAACGTAAAGGAGGTGTACCTTTGTGTTGTGTTATGTCTAACTATTGTTATATTTTTAACTCACTGAATGCTTTGCAATGTGTTTAACATCCATATGGCATCCAGAGGGAAGGATTAAATGTTAAGGACCATATTTAAGAATATAAAGAACAGCAATTCTGGATCAAAACAGGTGCACCATAGAAGACAAATACAAATTCTCAATTTAAATGGGGATTTTAATTTGTTGAATGCTAGATAGGTCTTCATTGTGTTCAACACATTCAAGATAGTCTGCTTACATCCCTTCTTTCGCTGAGCAAATAGGATTAATAGCTGAGACAAAGAGGATATTCACAAAATCATCTCAGTCTCTGCACATAATCCTTTTAGTAAATCCAGCAAACTAGAATATGACCAAAAATGTACTTCCATGCCTATTTCAAGAAGCATTTTGTGACTTAGTAACTACCACCAGCAATCGATGTACACAAATTTGTTTATTTTGTAATATTTCCCTTTACCAAAATAAGAGTGCTCTGAAAATAGACTACTGATGCTCATTTACATGTCAATCCACCGATCTGTTGCAGATATTGTGTATATTGATTATTTAACCCCTTGTTTCTCAATGTGTTTCGCACCTTTATGATCCTTAAAGGGTTAATAAGACATGTGTGTTGTATAGATCAAAGATTTGTTTTTTATCACTGGACTGTTTTAGAGTAGGGAAAAAATTGAAGCTGTAGCTACACCTAGTGGTTGTTTTCAGTTATACAGAGCAACAAAGAAAAGGTTCTTCACAAGATTTCCTTAACCTTTTAACATTTTGAGTGCCAGCAGGGTATCCAACTCAATACACTGGCTATCCTGCTATCACTCAAAGGCTTAACCCTTTAAGGTCAAGAAAGACGTGCAACACTTTGCTTTGCAATGCACTTCTCACCTCTTGGGTCTTTAAAGGTTAAACGTTTGGCGCCAGAGAGATACCCAACACATTGCAGTAGACAGTTCTTTAATATATAACCCTTTATAACCCTTTAAGGATCAGAGGGGTGTGCAATGCATGAGAAGCAATTAGTTGTACATACCTTTGGCTCTTAAATGGTTTAAGAATAAAATCCTTTGGTTCTTTAAGTTCACTCTTGTGGTTTCACACAAAAGATTTTTGTCTGACTTTTATATTTGTATATCATACTAGTGTAAAGCCCGTGTGCACGGGCCATGGAGCAGTGAGGTTACGGCAGTACACAGAGCAGGACTGGCCCCTTAACCCTCTTAGTGCCAGAGGGGTATGCAACGCATTGCAAAGCAATGCGTTGCATACCCCTTTGGCTCTGAAAGGATTAACATTAGCTGGACCTGATCTGCGTACTGCCGTTACCTCACTGCTCCACGCGATTGCGCTGCCTCACTTACTCGAGTCTATACTGTGCATGACTGCATTGTGACAAACTTTCTGGCCTTTTATTATTTAACTAGTTGAAGAGCCCGTGTACACAGGCAACAGTGTCTCCCAGGAACAGCCGCAATGCAGTCATGCACTGTAGGGACTGCCCACGCAGCGGCTGATACGGAGCGTCGAGCTCTGAATTCAGACTGTGGTCCTCTCTGTGCACCGAAGGACTATGGTCTGAATTCGGAGTCCCACTCCGTTATCAGCTGCAGAGTGGGCAGCCTGTACTGCACATGACTGCAGCTCGCGCAGCTGTCTCTACTGCGCATTATGGCTTCTGACAAACACACACTTAGCGAATTATTAAATAGGATATATAAGTATAAGTGTTTCTGGTTTGCTATCAGCCACACCCCTGGGCTGCAAAGGAGTGGCATTAACCAGCACTGCAGCCAATTGCCAAGGGAAATTTTTGTGATTTTTGCATGCAGTTGGCTACTTTACCTACTCGATTTAATCTAAACCTCTATAGCACTTACAAAGTTAAACACATACACTTCCTCCCTTCTTCTCTTGACTGTGTCCTCCTCAACCTCTTTGTCTACTTTTTCCTCCAATAATTTCAGAGGTTCACTCATCATTCTCTCCAATGTCATTATATACATAGTAACATAATAAATTAGACACAAGTCCATCAAGTTCAGCCTTTGCCTCAGAGTCATCATAACCAAGAGAAATTAGAATTATATAAGCTTTCCTGCTGCCAGATAAGTTATTCTTTATCAGACCTTCTTGTCTCACTTACTAATGCACAGTATAACCCTGTATGTTCCCTTTTGAAAGAAATGTATCTAATCTTCTCTTAAATGTATCCATTGTATCTGCCATTACCACATCCTCGGGCAAAGAATTCCACAATTTAACAGATCTTATTGTAAAAAAAAACCCCAACCCTTCCTCTGCTGGAGTTGAAACCCCCTTTCCTTTAATCTCAAGGGGTGGCCCCTGGTTATTTGATCAGGCTTTGAAATGAATAGCTCACCAGAAAGATTCTTGTATTGACCTCTCATATACATTTTGATAAGATCTCCTTTTAGTCATATTTTCGTTTGAGAAAATACACCAAGTTTGTCTTGAAGTTCCTTATACGTCAAATCTTCAATTGCCTTAATTCATTTTGTTGCTCTTCGCTGTACTCTCTTCAGTTCTAGAATATCCTTTTTCAGAACTGGTGCCCAAAACTGAAATGTATATTCAAGGTGACATCTTACTAATGATTTGTACAATGGCAAAATTATGTTATCCACCCTTGCTTCAATACCTCTTTTTATGCAAGACAGGTCTTTGCTTGCTTTTGCTACTGCTATCTGACACTGGTCACTGCTTCCAAGTTTGTTGTTTACAAGGATTCCCTGGTCTTTCTCTAGAAAACCGTCCCCTAAAATAATTACATTAAGTTCATAAGTAGCAGTGGGATTTTTTCTTCCCTAAAACATGACTTTAAACATTCCTACATAAATCTTCATATTCCATTTGTTTGCACAATCTGCCATTTTATGTAAATCCCTCTGTAGAACAATTATCCTGTTCTGAATGTATTACCCTGCATAATTTAGTGGCATCTGCAAATATTCATATTTTGATTTCTATATCTATTTCCAGGGGATTTATAAACATGTTAAAAATCAGAGGCCTGGGTACTGAACCCTTAGATAGTCCACTCTCAACTTTAACTGTAATGAAAAAATTTCCATTTACAACAACACACTGTTCCCTATCCAATTTCAAAGGCTATCTCCTAGCCCTTATTTTGTTTTATACCCCAGCCTCCTGTGTGCCACTGTATCAAATGGCTTTGCAAAATCTATATATACTACATCTACTGCTTTACCATTATCTAGGTTTCTACTTACTTCTTCATAGATCTAGTCCTCAAACACATGTTGATTACTGCTAATAATATTATTTTCTGCTGTGTAATGCTGAATATAACCCCTTATTATCTCTTCATGCATTTTTTTGCACTCCAGAGGTCAAACTCACAGGTCCATAATTCCCAGCTTTGGTGTTAGTTCCCTTCTTAAATAAAGGCACTACATTAGCTTTATGCCATTCTTGTGGCACTGAGTCTGTGGTGAGACAATCATTAAAGGGATAGTAATGTTTCATAATAAAACAGCTATAATTAATCATCATATTATTTGGACTTTGGAGAGTGTTATTTCAATTCTGTCAGAGTTGTAGTTCAAGAGTAATTCAATGACCAGGTATCCCCCTCCTGCCACTTTTACTGATGTAACACTGTTCAGCCAGATCAGAAGAGAGGTGCCCAAGTAGATTGCAGAGAGGGACAATCTTCAATTAAGATAAGGGAAAAACCTGAAAAACTTGTCAAGGGGGGCAGGGCCTTCATTGTTCTCATAGGAAGGATATTGTCCCCTTCTATTATCTGTCTCGTCTTACAACCAGATTCCACATCTGAGAAGAGATGGCTTACACTAGGTAAAAGGGGCGGGAGGGGAAACTTTGCTTGTGAATATCTCTCAAACCATCAAGGTTTGAGAGATAAGACTTCTATCGTTCTTCATGTTTTTTTTAATGCCTACAAAATAAAATAAAGATAAAGCAAAGTATTACTATCCCTTTAAAGAGTAGAAGTGGGGTCTTGCTAACACTGCACTGAGTTCCTGAAGAACCCTTGGAGGGATACCATCAGTACCCAGTACTTTGTCAGTCTTAATTTTTTACTGTCTTCCCATGACCTCTTCTTGCGTTAACCGTATCTCTGATAATTTATATGGTTTCACTTGTTACCTTTTGTGGCTCTTCTAGCATTTTTTGTTCCCTGGTATATAACAATGCAAAGAAAGTGTTTAGAACATCAGCCTCTCCAATCAACTCACCCATCTCAAAATTGAAAGGTTGAATGCACTCCCTCTTCAATATATTGCTACTTATGTATTTGAAAACATTTTTGGGATTAGTCTTGCTCTACCTTGAAATTTGAGTTTCATTATGTATTTTTGCTAACCTAATCACCTTTTTGTAATCTTTGTTGCACATCCTGTATTTCAAGAAATAATTTTCTGTTCCTTCAGACTTAAATAGTTTCATTGCCTTTTATTTCTTTGCCATTTCTTTCTTTAAATTTGCACTTAACCACACTGGCTGTGATATACTTCTTTTGCATTTGTTCCACACTGGTATATACGTTTGAATACAATTCTGCAACCCAAATTTAAATTCTTTCCAAACTGATCTCAAATGTAACAATGTTGTGATCACTGTTTCCTAAATCTTTATCTACTTTAATATTTGACACCGTGTTTATGTCATTTATTATCACAAGGCCCAATAGATTGTTATTTCTTCTTGGAACCTCTACCATTTGTGACATGTAGCTAATCCTAAGCATGCTCACAAACCTCTGTACTACATTCAGAAAATAACAATAGTGGTCACATGGTCCAAATGTAGCAATACCAGTGGTAGATATAAGTTTAGTTCACTTTTCCAGTGTTGTTAAAGTTATTGCAGCTAAGATCCAGTAAGGGTGAATGCTTAATTAGTGCATGCCAGTAGATTTGTGTTACGCTGATGCCAGGGACCACATCCCAACTCCAATGCCATAAATTATTTTGTGAATATTTTCTCAAAGATTAATACAAGGTAAAACAGAGCTAAGCATTAAATACATAATCTCCTGTGGCTATCCACTCAAAGCAAATTTCATTGATAGGTCCTTGATGCAGGCCAGACAATCCTTACCACTATGGCAACAGGTACCACACCGCAAAGCCAATGTCATTGAAATCAATTCAAAATGTTGAGTCCATGTGTACTTCAAAACACGGATAGGCAAAGATAAAGGTGTTAGGTGCATATTCTTGTGGAAATATTCACAGAGAAGGGCCATAGAACACACTAATATAGAAGCTGGTGCATCATATTAGTGTCGCTGGAGCATCTAAAAAATACATAACCATCTCAAGCCAGTCAGATCCTCTTCAAAATATAGATCAGACAAGATACGTATAAGGAAAAGAAGCAGAGGTCCATAGGATGCTAGGCTCTTGATTCCGTGGATATTTCCACAGGGAGGGCCCATATTGTGCAATCTCATGGACATAGCTGCTTTACTCAAAGAGTAAAGGAATTGATGACTGCCACATTCATGAACAATCACAGGTTGTAACTGGTCAAAGAACAGGAACCAAGACACCAGGCACATTCTCCTTCACTGGCTGGGGCAGAGGATGATGTTGCTGCTGTTGCTACTACTGCCTTCAATCGGCACTACAACTAGGACCAGGAGTATTGCTGCTGGCAAGTGGAACCTGTCCTAGTCCCGCATCCCTGTGTTCTATTCCCATTGTGTCCACTGTGGCCTTTGGCATCATTGTGCTGCCCTTGCAACATAACAGCAGCAGGAATTACACCAGCGGCAAGCTACATAAATTTACCAATCTCATTGCTGGTGTATCACAGTGCTCTGATTGCCTCCAGTGTTTAGTGGCTGTAACAGTGACCTTGTTACTTCGCTGTTCTTATAGGTCACTGGTTAAGTGATGTTGTCTCTCCACCCACCTACTAAGCCTTAAAGGCCTCAGCATTTCCAGTTACCAGTGCCCTTTCGTGGTATACCTGAGCCTAGTGCTGTGTTGGTCCATTTGCTAGTTCCTGTATATTACTCCTGCTTCGTCTGACTACCCGATCCATCTCTGACTCCTGGCTTCATCTGACTACCCGATCTGGCTCTAACTCCTGGCTTTGTCTGACTACTGATCCGGCTCTAACTCCTGGCTTTGTATGACTACCCGATCCGGCTCTGACTCCTGGCTTTATCTGACTACTCTTCCTCTGTTGCACTCTGGCTTGTTTACTACTAGCTTCGGCTACCCAGCCCCGGCTATTGTTATCTTTGTTGCCTGAGCCTACCGTTATCACCTCACTCGGTACCCCCGTAACAGTGCTTGTCAGTCAGTCCATGTCACTGACCTCCTGTGGTCTAAGTCCGGTTGGGTTGTTGCCTCACCTAGCATTCTAGGTACCGAATTCCCTTTCCTCTGGTATACCCTAGCTGTAGGATATAGTTGTGCTATTCTTAACCTGCCTGGTGAAAGATTGAGGAAATGCCGTGCACTGTCCTCCTATCTAGTCTTGTGAAGGTTATTAAGGGCCGTTCGGATTCTAGCTACTCCTGCCTAGTGAAGGGTTGAGGAAATGTCCTGCACTGTCCTCACACCTGGCCTCGGGAAGGTGGTAGAGTGTGAGACACTATAGTGTTGCTCCAGTGTTCTGGAGATCCTCGCTCCTGTTGCCTGGATTTACCCTAGCATTAGGGTACAGACATGGGTCATACCACACTTGCCTAGTGAAGGGTGAGGAAAGTGTGTGCACTGTTCTTCCCTGGCCTCGTGAGAGTGTATTATCATTGCTGCTACTATTGTGTTAAGTAAAGTTTTACTCAATTTTATTTGTACTCGCCAAGTGTCTTTATTTCTTAGTCACTCCGTGACAGTACGACAAGGCCATGAACACTGACGGTACAGATACCAGTAGTGGGCAGCCACTTAATATCATGTCCAGGATGGATATGCAGGAACAACGTCTTGATCAGTTGTCGGTAGTGTTGCAGACACTCCTAGACCGAACTGTGCATCTTGACAAAATTGGGCAACCACTGATGGCCTCCTCTGTATCGGCATCAGTAAGAACTAGTGATGAGCGAGCACCCCAATGCTCGGGTGTTCGGGTGCTCTGACCGAGGACCCCCGGAAGCTCGAGTGCTCGGCCGAGCACCCGAGCCCCATTGAAGTCAATGGGAGGACTCGAGCATTACACCAGGCACCCCCTGCTCTGATGAGGGGAGGGTGCCTGGTCCATAGGAAAAGGGCAGAAAATTATGGAAACACCACAGAAATGGTTCAGGGACAGCATAGGGAGGATGTCTGGATGCATCTTGGACTTCAACGTCGCTGCTGGGAACGATCTTTCGCCCGTAGTACGCCATTTTTACAGACTGACCGTAAAACACACAAAAAGGAAGATAAAAACGGCATTAGGCGAAAAATTGTTACCAAACAGTATTTGCTGTATATTTACTTGTATATCATCTGCAAATTCTCCCAAAAATTTCCTCGATTTTTCTGAACTGAGGCCATGATTAAGAGGGAAACGTGCGCAGAGGCAAATTCTCCCAAAAATTTCCTTGATTTTTCTGAACTGAGGCCATGATTAAGAGGGAAACGTGCGCAAAGGCAAATTCTCCCAAAAATTTCCTTGATTTTTCTGAACTGGGGCCATGATTAAGAGGGAAACGTGCGCTGAGCCGACCATCTAAAACATTATGGGTGAGGGTCTGCTGCGGAGCTGACCATCCTAAACATTATATGCGAAGGCCCGCTAGTGAGCTGACGCTATAAAACATTATATGAGAGGGCCCGCTAGAGAGCTGACCCAATAAAACATTATATGAGAAGGCCCGCTGGTGAGCTGGCCCTATATAAAAATTATATCACAGGGCCCGCTGGTGAGCTGGCCCTATATAAAAATTATATCCCAGGGTATATGGAAGAGAGTCAACCATATACCCATTTTTTGGGTGGAAGGGGTGAATGGGAATACAGAGTATTCCCATCATTGTAAATAACATATATAAAGTGAGTTTATGTTCCCCCGGGGCTTTCCTCCAGTGGAGTGGAGAAGTCAGGGGAAATCCAGGCCTTGTTCATTTTTATAAGTGTCAACCTATCAGCATTTTCGGTGGAAAGGCGGATACGCTTATCTGTTATGATGCCACCAGCAGCACTAAATACCCGCTCAGACAGAATGCTGGCGGCAGGGCAGGCCAGCACCTCCAAGGCGTAGAGTGCCAGTTCATACCACGTGTCCAGCTTGGACACCCAGTAGTTGTAAGGCACAGAGGGATCAGTGAGGACGCTGACACGGTCTGCTACGTACTTCTTCACCATCTTCCAAAACTTTTCCCTCCTTGTGACACTAGGCCGCGCATCAGGGTGAGGGTGCTGGCGGGGTGTCATGAAGGTGTCCCACGCCTTGGAGAGTGTTGCCCTGCCTTTGTTGGAACTGCTGTGTGCTCCCCTTTTCTCCCCTTCTCGGTTGGCCAAGGTAGCACGTACTCTGCCGCCAGCGTTGTCAGATGGAAAATTTTGGAGCAATTTTTCAACAAAAACCTTCTGGTATTGCACCATTTTGCTTGTCCTCTCCACCGGAGGAATGAGAGATGAGAAATTCTCTTTGTAGCGGGGGTCCAGTAGGGTGAACACCCAGTAATCCGTGTTGTCTAAAATGCGTATAACGCGTGGGTCACGGGAAAGGCAGCCTAACATAAAGTCAGCCATGTGTGCCAGAGTACCAACAGGCAAGATTTCGCTGTCCTCACCAGGAGGATGACTCTCAATCTCCTCATCCTCTTCCTCCTCTTCTGCCCACCCACGCTGAAGAGATGGAACTAAAGTTCCATGGCTACCCTCTGTAGCGGAGGCAACCGTGTCTTCCTCCTCCTCCTCCTCCGCCTCCTCCAATTGTCGCTGAGAAGACGAAGTGAGGGTGCTCTGGCTATCACCTTGTGTAAGCTCTTCCTCCCGCATTTCCACCTCTTCCACATGCAAAGCGTCGGTTTTAATTGTGAGCAGCGAGCGTTTCAGTAGACACAGAAGTGGGATGGTTACACTGATAATAGCGTTATCGCCGCTCACCATCTGTGTCGATTCCTCAAAATTGCGTAAAACCTCACAAAGGTCTGACATCCATTCCCACTCCTCACTTCTGATTACAGGAAGTTGAACGGAGAGGCGACGACCGTGTAACAGCTGGTACTCCACTACTGCCCTCTGCTGCTCACAAAGCCGGGCCAACATGTGGAAGGTGGAGTTCCAGCGCGTGCTCACGTCACACAGCAGCCGGTGAGCTGGCAATTGTAAGCGCTGCTGCAGCTTCAACAGGCCGGCTGAAGCTGTTGATGACTTACGGAAATGTGCACACACGCGGCGCACCTTGGTCAAGAGATCATGCACATTGGGGTAGGTTTTTAGAAATCGCTGAACCACTAAATTAAATACATGCGCTAGGCATGGTACGTGTGTGAGCTTGCCGAGCTCCAAAGCCGCCACCAAGTTACGCCCATTATCACACACAACCATGCCTGGTTGCAGGTTGAGTGGCAAGAGCCACTGCTCGGTCTGGTGACTAATCCCCTGCAACAGCTCTGAGGCCGTGTGCTGTTTGTCCCCAAGGCAGATCAGCTTCAGCACGGCCTGTTGACGCTTCCCCACTGCAGTGCTACACTGCTTCCAGCTACCGGCTGATGGGTGAGTGGCGCTGCGCGCAGAGAATTCGGAGGTGGAAACGGAGGAGGAGGAGCCAATAACGTAGGTGCTGGCGGAAACCCTGATGGAGGTAGGGCCCGCAATCCTCGGCGTGGGTAGCACCTGTGCCATCCCAGGGTCCGAGTCGCTCCCAGCCTCCACGACATTCACCCAGTATGCCGTCAGGGAAATGTAGCGTCCCTGGCCACAAGCACTTGTCCATGTGTCAGTCGTTAAGTGGACCTTCCCAGTAACTGCGTTGGTCAGGGTACGGGTGATGTTACGGGACACATGGTGGTGTAAGGCGGGGACGGCACACCGGGAAAAGTAGTGGCGGCTGGGGACTGCGTACCGAGGGACAGCTGCTGCCATCAGGCTGCGGAAGGACTCAGTGTCCACAAGCCTAAATGGCAGCATTTCGATGGCCAGTAATTTGGAAAGGTGTGAGGTTAGTGCTATGGCCTGTGGGTGGGTGGCTGGGTATTTTCGCTTGCGCTCAAATGCCTGGGGTAACGACATTTGGATGCTGTGCTGGGACAGGGAAGTGGATGTGGTCGCTGATGGTGCTTCAGATGGTACAGGTGCAGGGCGGGAGGTATGCGGGCCTGCGCCTTCGACAGGCGATTGGCCGGCACCGAAAACAGGGGAAGAGGAGGCAGTGGTGTGGCCTGCAGACACAGATGGGCAATCCAGGCGTTCCTCCCACTTATTACGGTGCTTGGATGCCATGTGTCGGATCATGCTGGTGGTGGTGAGGTTTCTAGTGTTCATGCCTCGGCTCATTCTGGTGTGGTACAGGTTGCAAACTACAATTCTTTTGTCGTCCGCACTTTCCTTAAAAAAACGCCATACCGCGGAACACCTACCCCTTGGCAAGGGAGATTTACGCAAGGGGGGTGCTCTGTGGAACATTTGCGGGCCAGTTTGGTGCGGTCCGCCTTCTTTCTGTAGCCACACCACTGCCTCTTCCAGCCTGTTGCGGTGCTGCAGATGGCTCACCCTCAGGACTGCTGTCATCGCTCGGCTCTACACCTTCCCAGGTGGGGTCAGTCACCTCATCGTCCACCAAGTCCTCCTCCACTTCCTCACTCTGATCATCCTCCTCATGTCTTGATCCCACCACATACTCAGTCATTGACAACTGTATATCATCCTCCTCATCAAGGTCTTGAGACAGTAATAGTGGTTGATTTAATGGCAAATGTGTCTCATCATCATCATCATCCACTTCCTTTGACCTTAAATGCCGTTCACCTCTGTCATCTTCTTGTGATTGGGTACCCTCTAGAGGTTGTGAATCAGGGCACAAGATGTCATGTTCCTCTGCAAGCGTGCTTGGAGAGAGGTTCAAATGAAGGATTGGTGATGAGACGAGCTCCTCACTATATCCCAGTGTGGGATCACTTCTTTGACCAGATCCTCTATGGTGGGAGGAAGGATGATCAGAGTGAGGATTATGTTGACCAGACTCTTGGCTACTGAGAGTGGACTTGGTGGAAGACAGGGTGGTGCTTAACCGACTGGAAGCAGTATCAGCTGACATCCAACCGACCACCTGTTCGCAGTGGTCGGACCTCGAGAGTGATGTCCTGCGACGGCCTGTAAACTGAGACATGAAGTTAGGTATGGTGGATGTCTTTCTGTCTTGTGCTCTGGCACCAGGCGCAGTTTCTACGCGTCCTGACCCGCGCCCTGAACTATCAGGATCACGTCCACTTCCCCGTCCCTTTTTACCCGCCTTCTTCATATTACACGGAATATGTGCTGCAAATCTGCAACTTTGCACAGTAAACAGAATTTGCTTCTTAACTGCGGCTACGCAGAGTGAATGGAATATGTGACTTTGATATTTTACAGTTTGAACACTTAACAGAATGTTTTCCTATTCTGAAACTTTGCACAGTAAACAGAATGTGCTTCTTAACTGCGGCTACGCACAGTGAATGGAATATGTGACTTTGATATTTTACAGTTTGAACACTTAACAGAATGTTTTCCTATTCTGAAACTTTGCACAGTAAACAGAATTTGCTTCTTAACTGCGGCTACGCACAGTGAATGGAATATGTGACTTTGATATTTTACAGTTTGAACACTTAAAAGAATGTTTTCCTATTCTGAAACTTTGCACAGTAAACAGAATTTGCTTCTTAACTGCGGCTACGCACAGTGAATGGAATATGTGACTTTGATATTTTACAGTTTGAACACTTAACAGAATGTTTTCCTATTCTGACACTTTGCACAGTAAACAGAATGTGCTTCTTAACTGCGGCTACGCACAGTGAATGGAATATGTGACTTTGATATTTTACAGTTTGAACACTTAACAGAATGTTTTCCTATTCTGAAACTTTGCACAGTAAACAGAATTTGCTTCTTAACTGCGGCTACGCACAGTGAATGGAATATGTGACTTTGACATTTTACAGTTTGAACACTTAACAGAATGTTTTCCTATTCTGAAACTTTGCACAGTAAACAGAATGTGCTTCTTAACTGCGGCTACGCACAGTGAATGGAATATGTGACTTTGATATTTTACAGTTTGAACACTTAACAGAATGTTTTCCTATTCTGAAACTTTGCACAGTAAACAGAATGTGCTTCTTAACTGCGGCTACGCACAGTGAATGGAATATGTGACTTTGATATTTTACAGTTTGAACACTTAACAGAATGTTTTCCTATTCTGAAACTTTGCAAAGTAAACAGAATTTGCTTCTTAACTGCGGCTACGCACAGTGAATGGAATATGTGACTTTGATATTTTACAGTTTGAACACGTAACAGAATGTTTTCCTATTCTGAAACTTTGCACAGTAAACAGAATTTGATTCTTAACTGCGGCTACACACAGTGAATGGAATATGTGACTTTGATATTTTACAGTTTGAACACTTAACAGAATGTTTTCCTATTCTGACACTTTGCACAGTAAACAGAATGTGCTTCTTAACTGCGGCTACGCACAGTGAATGGAATATGTGACTTTGATATTTTACAGTTTGAACACTTAACAGAATGTTTTCCTATTCTGAAACTTTGCACAGTAAACAGAATTTGCTTCTTAACTGCGGCTACGCACAGTGAATGGAATATGTGACTTTGATATTTTACAGTTTGAACACTTAACAGAATGTTTTCCTATTCTGACACTTTGCACAGTAAACAGAATGTGCTTCTTAACTGCGGCTACGCACAGTGAATGGAATATGTGACTTTGATATTTTACAGTTTGAACACTTAACAGAATGTTTTCCTATTCTGAAACTTTGCACAGTAAACAGAATTTGCTTCTTAACTGCGGCTACGCACAGTGAATGGAATATGTGACTTTGATATTTTACAGTTTGAACACTTAACAGAATGTTTTCCTATTCTGAAACTTTGCACAGTAAACAGAATGTGCTTCTTAACTGCGGCTACGCACAGTGAATGGAATATGTGACTTTGATATTTTACAGTTTGAACACTTAACAGAATGTTTTCCTATTCTGAAACTTTGCACAGTAAACAGAATGTGCTTCTTAACTGCGGCTACGCACAGTGAATGGAATATGTGACTTTGATATTTTACAGTTTGAACACTTAACAGAATGTTTTCCTATTCTGAAACTTTGCAAAGTAAACAGAATTTGCTTCTTAACTGCGGCTACGCACAGTGAATGGAATATGTGACTTTGATATTTTACAGTTTGAACACTTAACAGAATGTTTTCCTATTCTGAAACTTTGCACAGTAAACAGAATTTGCTTCTTAACTGCGGCTACGCACAGCGAATGGAATATGTGACTTTGATATTTTACAGTTTGAACGCTTAACAGAATGTTTTCCTATTCTGACACTTTGCACAGTAAACAGAATGTGCTTCTTAACTGCGGCTACGCACAGTGAATGGAATATGTGACTTTGATATTTTACAGTTTGAACACTTAACAGAATGTTTTCCTATTCTGACACTTTGCACAGTAAACAGAATGTGCTTCTTATCTGCGGCTACGCACAGTGAATGGAATATGTGACTTTGATATTTTACAGTTTGAACACTTAACAGAATGTTTTCCTATTCTGAAACTTTAAACAGTAAACAGAATTTGCTTCTTAACTGCGGCTACGCACAGTGAATGGAATATGTGACTTTGATATTTTACAGTTTGAACACTTAAAAGAATGTTTTCCTATTCTGAAACTTTGCACAGTAAACAGAATTTGCTTCTTAACTGCGGCTACGCACAGTGAATGGAATATGTGACTTTGATATTTTACAGTTTGAACACTTAACAGAATGTTTTCCTATTCTGAAACTTTGCAAAGTAAACAGAATTTGCTTCTTAACTGCGGCTACGCACAGTGAATGGAATATGTGACTTTGATATTTTACAGTTTGAACACTTAACAGAATGTTTTCCTATTCTGAAACTTTGCACAGTAAACAGAATTTGCTTCTTAACTGCGGCTACGCACAGTGAATGGAATATGTGACTTTGATATTTTACAGTTTGAACACTTAACAGAATGTTTTCCTATTCTGACACTTTGCACAGTAAACAGAATGTGCTTCTTAACTGCGGCTACGCACAGTGAATGGAATATGTGACTTTGATATTTTACAGTTTGAACACTTAACAGAATGTTTTCCTATTCTGAAACTTTGCACAGTAAACAGAATTTGCTTCTTAACTGCGGCTACGCACAGTGAATGGAATATGTGACTTTGATATTTTACAGTTTGAACACGTAACAGAATGTTTTCCTATTCTGAAACTTTGCACAGTAAACAGAATTTGCTTCTTAACTGCAGCTACGCACAGTGAATGGAATATGTGACTTTGATATTTTACAGTTTGAACACTTAACAGAATGTTTTCCTATTCTGAAACTTTGCACAGTAAACAGAATTTGCTTCTTAACTGCGGCTACGCACAGTGAATGGAATATGTGACTTTGATATTTTACAGTTTGAACACTTAACAGAATGTTTTCCTATTCTGACACTTTGCACAGTAAACAGAATGTGCTTCTTAACTGCGGCTACGCACAGTGAATGGAATATGTGACTTTGATATTTTACAGTTTGAACACTTAACAGAATGTTTTCCTATTCTGAAACTTTAAACAGTAAACAGAATTTGCTTCTTAACTGCGGCTACGCACAGTGAATGGAATATGTGACTTTGATATTTTACAGTTTGAACACTTAAAAGAATGTTTTCCTATTCTGAAACTTTGCACAGTAAACAGAATTTGCTTCTTAACTGCGGCTACACACAGTGAATGGAATATGTGACTTTGATATTTTACAGTTTGAACACTTAAAAGAATGTTTTCCTATTCTGAAACTTTGCACAGTAAACAGAATTTGCTTCTTAACTGCGGCTACACACAGTGAATGGAATATGTGACTTTGATATTTTACAGTTTGAACACTTAACAGAATGTTTTCCTATTCTGAAACTTTGCAAAGTAAACAGAATTTGCTTCTTAACTGCGGCTACGCACAGTGAATGGAATATGTGACTTTGATATTTTACAGTTTGAACACTTAAGAGAATGTTTTCCTATTCTGAAACTTTGCACAGTTAACAGAATTTGCTTCTTAACTGCGGCTACGCACAGTGAATGGAATATGTGACTTTGATATTTTACAGTTTGAACACTTAACAGAATGTTTTCCTATTCTGACACTTTGCACAGTAAACAGAATGTGCTTCTTAACTGCGGCTACGCACAGTGAATGGAATATGTGACTTTGATATTTTACAGTTTGAACACTTAACAGAATGTTTTCCTATTCTGAAACTTTGCACAGTAAACAGAATTTGCTTCTTAACTGCGGCTACGCACAGTGAATGGAATATGTGACTTTGACATTTTACAGTTTGAACACTTAACAGAATGTTTTCCTATTCTGAAACTTTGCACAGTAAACAGAATGTGCTTCTTAACTGCGGCTACGCACAGTGAATGGAATATGTGACTTTGATATTTTACAGTTTGAACACTTAACAGAATGTTTTCCTATTCTGAAACTTTGCACAGTAAACAGAATGTGCTTCTTAACTGCGGCTACGCACAGTGAATGGAATATGTGACTTTGATATTTTACAGTTTGAACACTTAACAGAATGTTTTCCTATTCTGAAACTTTGCAAAGTAAACAGAATTTGCTTCTTAACTGCGGCTACGCACAGTGAATGGAATATGTGACTTTGATATTTTACAGTTTGAACACGTAACAGAATGTTTTCCTATTCTGAAACTTTGCACAGTAAACAGAATTTGATTCTTAACTGCGGCTACACACAGTGAATGGAATATGTGACTTTGATATTTTACAGTTTGAACACTTAACAGAATGTTTTCCTATTCTGACACTTTGCACAGTAAACAGAATGTGCTTCTTAACTGCGGCTACGCACAGTGAATGGAATATGTGACTTTGATATTTTACAGTTTGAACACTTAACAGAATGTTTTCCTATTCTGAAACTTTGCACAGTAAACAGAATTTGCTTCTTAACTGCGGCTACGCACAGTGAATGGAATATGTGACTTTGATATTTTACAGTTTGAACACTTAACAGAATGTTTTCCTATTCTGACACTTTGCACAGTAAACAGAATGTGCTTCTTAACTGCGGCTACGCACAGTGAATGGAATATGTGACTTTGATATTTTACAGTTTGAACACTTAACAGAATGTTTTCCTATTCTGAAACTTTGCACAGTAAACAGAATTTGCTTCTTAACTGCGGCTACGCACAGTGAATGGAATATGTGACTTTGATATTTTACAGTTTGAACACTTAACAGAATGTTTTCCTATTCTGAAACTTTGCACAGTAAACAGAATGTGCTTCTTAACTGCGGCTACGCACAGTGAATGGAATATGTGACTTTGATATTTTACAGTTTGAACACTTAACAGAATGTTTTCCTATTCTGAAACTTTGCACAGTAAACAGAATGTGCTTCTTAACTGTGGCTACGCACAGTGAATGGAATATGTGACTTTGATATTTTACAGTTTGAACACTTAACAGAATGTTTTCCTATTCTGAAACTTTGCAAAGTAAACAGAATTTGCTTCTTAACTGCGGCTACGCACAGTGAATGGAATATGTGACTTTGATATTTTACAGTTTGAACACTTAACAGAATGTTTTCCTATTCTGAAACTTTGCACAGTAAACAGAATTTGCTTCTTAACTGCGGCTACGCACAGTGAATGGAATATGTGACTTTGATATTTTACAGTTTGAACACTTAACAGAATGTTTTCCTATTCTGACACTTTGCACAGTAAACAGAATGTGCTTCTTAACTGCGGCTACGCACAGTGAATGGAATATGTGACTTTGATATTTTACAGTTTGAACACTTAACAGAATGTTTTCCTATTCTGACACTTTGCACAGTAAACAGAATGTGCTTCTTATCTGCGGCTACGCACAGTGAATGGAATATGTGACTTTGATATTTTACAGTTTGAACACTTAACAGAATGTTTTCCTATTCTGAAACTTTAAACAGTAAACAGAATTTGCTTCTTAACTGCGGCTACGCACAGTGAATGGAATATGTGACTTTGATATTTTACAGTTTGAACACTTAAAAGAATGTTTTCCTATTCTGAAACTTTGCACAGTAAACAGAATTTGCTTCTTAACTGCGGCTACACACAGTGAATGGAATATGTGACTTTGATATTTTACAGTTTGAACACTTAACAGAATGTTTTCCTATTCTGAAACTTTGCAAAGTAAACAGAATTTGCTTCTTAAATGCGGCTACGCACAGTGAATGGAATATGTGACTTTGATATTTTACAGTTTGAACACTTAACAGAATGTTTTCCTATTTTGAAACTTTGCACAGTAAACAGAATTTGCTTCTTAACTGCGGCTACGCACAGTGAATGGAATATGTGACTTTGATATTTTACAGTTTGAACACTTAACAGAATGTTTTCCTATTCTGACACTTTGCACAGTAAACAGAATGTGCTTCTTAACTGCGGCTACGCACAGTGAATGGAATATGTGACTTTGATATTTTACAGTTTGAACACTTAACAGAATGTTTTCCTATTCTGAAACTTTGCACAGTAAACAGAATTTGCTTCTTAACTGCGGCTACGCACAGTGAGTGGAATATGTGACTTTGATATTTTACAGTTTGAACACTTAACAGAATGTTTTCCTATTCTGAAACTTTGCAAAGTAAACAGAATTTGCTTCTTAACTGCGGCTACGCACAGTGAATGGAATCTGTGACTTTGATATTTTACAGTTTGAACACTTAACAGAATGTTTTCCTATTCTGAAACTTTGCACAGTAAACAGAATTTGCTTCTTAACTGCGGCTACGCACAGTGAATGGAATATGTGACTTTGATATTTTACAGTTTGAACACTTAACAGAATGTTTTCCTATTCTGACACTTTGCACAGTAAACAGTATGTGCTTCTTAACTGCGGCTACGCACAGTGAATGGAATATGTGACTTTGATATTTTACAGTTTGAACACTTAACAGAATGTTTTCCTATTCTGACACTTTGCACAGTAAACAGAATGTGCTTCTTAACTGCGGCTACGCACAGTGAATGGAATATGTGACTTTGATATTTTACAGTTTGAACACTTAACAGAATGTTTTCCTATTCTGAAACTTTAAACAGTAAACAGAATTTGCTTCTTAACTGCGGCTACGCACAGTGAATGGAATATGTGACTTTGATATTTTACAGTTTGAACACTTAAAAGAATGTTTTCCTATTCTGAAACTTTGCACAGTAAACAGAATTTGCTTCTTAACTGCGGCTACACACAGTGAATGGAATATGTGACTTTGATATTTTACAGTTTGAACACTTAACAGAATGTTTTCCTATTCTGAAACTTTGCAAAGTAAACAGAATTTGCTTCTTAACTGCGGCTACGCACAGTGAATGGAATATGTGACTTTGATATTTTATAGTTTGAACACTTAAGAGAATGTTTTCCTATTCTGAAACTTTGCACAGTAAACAGAATTTGCTTCTTAACTGCGGCTACGCACAGTGAATGGAATATGTGACTTTGATATTTTACAGTTTGAACACTTAACAGAATGTTTTCCTATTCTGACACTTTGCACAGTAAACAGAATGTGCTTCTTAACTGCGGCTACGCACAGTGAATGGAATATGTGACTTTGATATTTTACAGTTTGAACACTTAACAGAATGTTTTCCTATTCTGAAACTTTGCACAGTAAACAGAATTTGCTTCTTAACTGCGGCTACGCACAGTGAATGGAATATGTGACTTTGATATTTTACAGTTTGAACACTTAACAGAATGTTTTCCTATTCTGAAACTTTGCAAAGTAAACAGAATTTGCTTCTTAACTGCGGCTACGCACAGTGAATGGAATATGTGACTTTGATATTTTACAGTTTGAACACTTAACAGAATGTTTTCCTATTCTGAAACTTTGCACAGTAAACAGAATTTGCTTCTTAACTGCGGCTACGCACAGTGAATGGAATATGTGACTTTGATATTTTACAGTTTGAACACTTAACAGAATGTTTTCCTATTCTGACACTTTGCACAGTAAACAGAATGTGCTTCTTAACTGCGGCTACGCACAGTGAATGGAATATGTGACTTTGATATTTTACAGTTTGAACACTTAACAGAATGTTTTCCTATTCTGACACTTTGCACAGTAAACAGAATGTGCTTCTTAACTGCGGCTACGCACAGTGAATGGAATATGTGACTTTGATATTTTACAGTTTGAACACTTAACAGAATGTTTTCCTATTCTGAAACTTTAAACAGTAAACAGAATTTGCTTCTTAACTGCGGCTACGCACAGTGAATGGAATATGTGACTTTGATATTTTACAGTTTGAACACTTAAAAGAATGTTTTCCTATTCTGAAACTTTGCACAGTAAACAGAATTTGCTTCTTAACTGCGGCTACGCACAGTGAATGGAATATGTGACTTTGATATTTTACAGTTTGAACACTTAACAGAATGTTTTCCTATTCTGACACTTAGCACAGTAAACAGAATGTACTTCTTAACTGCGGCTACGCACAGTGAATGGAATATGTGACTTTGATATTTTACAATTTGAACACTTAACAGAATGTTTTCCTATTCTGAAACTTTGCACAGTAAACAGAATTTGCTTCTTAACTGCGGCTACGCACAGTGAGTGGAATATGTGACTTTGATATTTTACAGTTTGAACACTTAACAGAATGTTTTCCTATTCTGAAACTTTGCAAAGTAAACAGAATTTGCTTCTTAACTGCGGCTACGCACAGTGAATGGAATATGTGACTTTGATATTTTACAGTTTGAACACTTAACAGAATGTTTTCCTATTCTGAAACTTTGCACAGTAAACAGAATTTGCTTCTTAACTGCGGCTACGCACAGTGAATGGAATATGTGACTTTGATATTTTACAGTTTGAACACTTAACAGAATGTTTTCCTATTCTGACACTTTGCACAGTAAACAGAATGTGTTTCTTAACTGCGGCTACGCACAGTGAATGGAATATGTGACTTTGATATTTTACAGTTTGAACACTTAACAGAATGTTTTCCTATTCTGAAACTTTGCACAGTAAACAGAATGTGCTTCTTAACTGCGGCTACGCACAGTGAATGGAATATGTGACTTTGATATTTTACAGTTTGAACACTTAAGAGAATGTTTTCCTATTCTGAAACTTTGCACAGTAAACAGAATTTGCTTCTTAACTGCGGCTACGCACAGTGAATGGAATATGTGACTTTGATATTTTACAGTTTGAACACTTAACAGAATGTTTTCCTATTCTGAAACTTTGCACAGTAAACAGAATGTGCTTCTTAACTGCGGCTACGCACAGTGAATTGAATATGTGACTTTGATATTTTACAGTTTGAACACTTAACAGAATGTTTTCCTATTCTGAAACTTTGCAAAGTAAACAGAATTTGCTTCTTAACTGCGGCTACGCACAGTGAATGGAATATGTGACTTTGATATTTTACAGTTTGAACACTTAACAGAATGTTTTCCTATTCTGAAACTTTGCAAAGTAAACAGAATTTGCTTCTTAACTGCGGCTACGCACAGTGAATGGAATATGTGACTTTGATATTTTACAGTTTGAACACTTAACAGAATATTTTCCTATTCTGACACTTTGCACAGTAAACAGAATGTGCTTCTTAACTGCGGCTACGCACAGTGAATGGAATATGTGACTTTGATATTTTACAGTTTGAACACTTAACAGAATGTTTTCCTATTCTGAAACTTTAAACAGTAAACAGAATTTGCTTCTTAACTGCGGCTACGCACAGTGAATGGAATATGTGACTTTGATATTTTACAGTTTGAACACTTAAAAGAATGTTTTCCTATTCTGAAACTTTGCACAGTAAACAGAATTTGCTTCTTAACTGCGGCTACGCACAGTGAATGGAATATGTGACTTTGATATTTTACAGTTTGAACACTTAACAGAATGTTTTCCTATTCTGACACTTAGCACAGTAAACAGAATGTACTTCTTAACTGCGGCTACGCACAGTGAATGGAATATGTGACTTTGATATTTTACAATTTGAACACTTAACAGAATGTTTTCCTATTCTGAAACTTTGCACAGTAAACAGAATTTGCTTCTTAACTGCGGCTACGCACAGTGAGTGGAATATGTGACTTTGATATTTTACATTTTGAACACTTAACAGAATGTTTTCCTATTCTGAAACTTTGCAAAGTAAACAGAATTTGCTTCTTAACTGCGGCTACGCACAGTGAATGGAATATGTGACTTTGATATTTTACAGTTTGAACACTTAACAGAATGTTTTCCTATTCTGAAACTTTGCACAGTAAACAGAATTTGCTTCTTAACTGCGGCTACGCACAGTGAATGGAATATGTGACTTTGATATTTTACAGTTTGAACACTTAACAGAATGTTTTCCTATTCTGACACTTTGCACAGTAAACAGAATGTGTTTCTTAACTGCGGCTACGCACAGTGAATGGAATATGTGACTTTGATATTTTACAGTTTGAACACTTAACAGAATGTTTTCCTATTCTGAAACTTTGCACAGTAAACAGAATGTGCTTCTTAACTGCGGCTACGCACAGTGAATGGAATATGTGACTTTGATATTTTACAGTTTGAACACTTAACAGAATGTTCTCCTATTCTGAAACTTTGCACAGTAAACAGAATTTGCTTCTTAACTGCGGCTACGCACAGTGAATGGAATATGTGACTTTGATATTTTACAGTTTGAACACTTAACAGAATGTTTTCCTATTCTGAAACTTTGCACAGTAAACAGAATGTGCTTCTTAACTGCGGCTACGCACAGTGAATGGAATATGTGACTTTGATATTTTACAGTTTGAACACTTAACAGAATGTTTTCCTATTCTGAAACTTTGCACTGTAAACAGAATTTGCTTCTTAACTGCGGCTACGCACAGTGAATTGAATATGTGACTTTGATATTTTACAGTTTGAACACTTAACAGAATGTTTTCCTATTCTGAAACTTTGCAAAGTAAACAGAATTTGCTTCTTAACTGCGGCTACGCACAGTGAATGGAATATGTGACTTTGATATTTTACAGTTTGAACACTTAACAGAATATTTTCCTATTCTGACACTTTGCACAGTAAACAGAATGTGCTTCTTAACTGCGGCTATGCACAGTGAATGGAATATGTGACTTTGATATTTTACAGTTTGAACACTTAACAGAATATTTTCCTATTCTGACACTTTGCACAGTAAACAGAATGTGCTTCTTAACTGCGGCTACGCACAGTGAATGGAATATGTGACTTTGATATTTTACAGTTTGAACACTTAAAAGAATGTTTTCCTATTCTGAAACTTTGCACAGTAAACAGAATTTGCTTCTTAACTGCGGCTACGCACAGTGAATGGAATATGTGACTTTGATATTTTACAGTTTGAACACTTAAAAGAATGTTTTCCTATTCTGAAACTTTGCACAGTAAACAGAATTTGCTTCTTAACTGCGGCTACGCACAGTGAATGGAATATGTTACTTTGATATTTTACAGTTTGAACACTTAACAGAATGTTTTCCTATTCTGAAACTTTGCACAGTAAACAGAATGTGCTTCTTAACTGCGGCTACGCACAGTGAATGGAATATGTGACTTTGATATTTTACAGTTTGAACACTTAACAGAATGTTTTCCTATTCTGAAACTTTGCACAGTAAACAGAATTTGCTTCTTAACTGCGGCTACGCACAGTGAATGGAATATGTGACTTTGATATTTTACAGTTTGAACACTTAACAGAATGTTTTCCTATTCTGAAACTTTGCACAGTAAACAGAATTTGCTTCTTAACTGCGGCTACGCACAGTGAATGGAATATGTGACTTTGATATTTTACAGTTTGAACACTTAACAGAATGTTTTCCTATTCTGAAACTTTGCACAGTAAACAGAATGTGCTTCTTAACTGCGGCTACGCACAGTGAATGGAATATGTGACTTTGATATTTTACAGTTTGAACACTTAACAGAATGTTCTCCTATTCTGAAACTTTGCACAGTAAACAGAATGTGCTTCTTAACTGCGGCTACGCACAGTGAATGGAATATGTGACTTTGATATTTTACAGTTTGAACACTTAACAGAATGTTTTCCTATTCTGAAACTTTGCACTGTAAACAGAATTTGCTTCTTAACTGCGGCTACGCACAGTGAATGGAATATGTGACTTTGATATTTTACAGTTTGAACACTTAACAGAATGTTTCCCTATTCTGAAACTTTGCAAAGTAAACAGAATTTGCTTCTTAACTGCGGCTACGCACAGTGAATGGAATATGTGACTTTGATATTTTACAGTTTGAACACTTAACAGAATATTTTCCTATTCTGAAATTTTGCACAGTAAACAGAATGTGCTTCTTAACTGCGGCTACGCACAGTGAATGGAATATGTGACTTTGATATTTTACAGTTTGAACACTTAACAGAATATTTTCCTATTCTGACACTTTGCACAGTAAACAGAATGTGCTTCTTAACTGCGGCTACGCACAGTGAATGGAATATGTGACTTTGATATTTTACAGTTTGAACACTTAACAGAATGTTTTCCTATTCTGAAACTTTGCACAGTAAACAGAATTTGCTTCTTAACTGTGGCTACGCACAGTGAATGGAATATGTGACTTTGATATTTTACAGTTTGAACACTTAAAATAATGTTTTCCTATTCTGAAACTTTGCACAGTAAACAGAATTTGCTTCTTAACTGCGGCTACGCACAGTGAATGGAATATGTGACTTTGATATTTTACAGTTTGAACACTTAACAGAATGTTTTCCTATTCTGAAACTTTGCACAGTAAACAGAATGTGCTTCTTAACTGCGGCTACGCACAGTGAATGGAATATGTGACTTTGATATTTTACAGTTTGAACACTTAACAGAATGTTTTCCTATTCTGAAACTTTGCACAGTAAACAGAATTTGCTTCTTAACTGCGGCTACGCACAGTGAATGGAATATGTGACTTTGATATTTTACAGTTTGAACACTTAACAGAATGTTCTCCTATTCTGAAACTTTGCACAGTAAACAGAATTTGCTTCTTAACTGCGGCTACGCACAGTGAATGGAATATGTGACTTTGATATTTTACAGTTTGAACACTTAACAGAATGTTTTCCTATTCTGAAACTTTGCACAGTAAACAGAATGTGCTCTAATCTGCAACTTTGCACACTAAAAAAGAATGTGCTGCTAATCTGCAACTTTGCACACTGAACAGAATGTGCTCTAATCTGCAACTTTGCACCCTAAACAGAATGTGCTGCTAATCTACGGCTAGGCACAGTGAACAGAATATATGAAGATTTTTTTTTTTATATCTCTGCCCCCCCACACAAAATAAACTGCTGCCCCCACACACAGTAGTCCTAAAAAGGACTTTTGGGTCTTTCTTTTTTTTTAAATAGCTTTTCTTCTTCCTACACTGACTTTCCCTTCCTATCCTCATCTCTCCCTGGCTAAGACTGAGCCGAACTCGCTGGTCAGGTGCTATACAGCACCCGATCACGGGTTCTGGCCAGCCAATCAGTGTAATGCCAGCAGCCAACATGGCTGCTGGCATTACACTGATGTCAGAGCCTCCCTGCACGTTTATTGGCTGCGCAGCAGCCGCGAAACGTGCGGGGAGGAGACCCGAACATGGCGGGCGAGCACATGCGGTACTCGTACGAGTACCGCCATGTGCCGAGCAGAGCGATGCTCGAGCCGAACCGAGCTTCGGCCGAGCATGCTCGCTCAACACTAGTAAGAACCACTCAGGTGGAGAATGTGAGTTATAGAGGGTTGTCTAGTACCGCTCTACTTCCTGGGTTCATTAAGCAACTCGGAAATTTTTTGGAACTGGTACCCCATGCGTTTGAAAATGAAAGAAGCAAAGTAGGCTTCATGATTTCCTTGTTGACCAGCAAAGCATTGGCATGGGCCAATCCGTTGTGGGAGATGGCTAAACCCATAACTTCTAATTTCACTCAATTCATTGAGGCCTTCTGCAGGGTTTTTGATGTTCCAGGTCGGTCAATCTCTGTTGCAAAAAAACTTGAAGACGATTCAACAGGGTGCCCGTACAGTAGCAGAATATGCTATAGAATTCAGTACACTAGCAGCAGAAGTAGGCTGGAACAATGAAGCTCTGGTGGCAGCCTTCTCGCAAGGGCTGAATGATGCGATTAAGGATGAGACAGCAGCCCATGAGCTGCCAGTAGATTTGGATCAGTTGGTTTCATTCATCATACTGAAACCCGTATAAGAGAAAGGTCCACATATAAGAACCACATGTGAAGGCATGAGTCACGATTGTCACCAAACTGGGAGTTCCTGCCCATGCCTCCCTTGCCTCCCTTGCCACCTAGCATGGAGATCAGTAAGGTTGAGCCTATGCAGGTTGGCTTTACACGTTTGTCCAGGGAGGAGTGGTCCTTCCACTGTAGGGAGGGGCTATGCCTGTAATGTGGAAAGGCTGGACATATGTTATGGGCTTATCAGGTACGTCTAGGAAACACACCCACCTAGGATCTCTAAGGAGACAGATCCTAGGTGGAGTCAGTTGGTCCCCAGGTCAGGATCAAAGCAAACCTATCTTACAGGTGGCTATTTCTTGGGCTAACTCCTCAGTGGCTACCCCAGCCCTGATCGATTCTGGTGCTGCAGGCTATTTTATTGATGGTGAGTTCACTAAGACACATAATATTCCTGTGATGCTCGGGGAATCTCCATTGGATGTAGAGGCTATTGATGGTCATCCACTAGAACCATCCCATGTCACACATGAGACTTGTCCACTATCCCTAAGGGTAGGAGCTCTCCATGTCCAGACTCTACAATTTCAGGTTATTCAGTCTCCACACCATACCGTCATTTTAGGATTCCCTTGGCTCCAGAGGCATAATCCCAAAGTGGACTGGGAGACTTGTGACATACTATCTTGGTCTGACTATAGTAAAGGGGCCTGTCTACAGCAAACTATTAAGATATGTTGTTCCTCCTACTCTTTACCCTCAGAGAACCAGTCTTTCAGTGAGGTGTTCAGTAAGGGGTAGGCTAGCACTCTGCCGGAACATAGACCGTATGATTGTGCTATTAATTTGATGCCAGGCTCGATACCTCCAAAAGGCCGCACCTACCCCCTGTCGGTAGAAGAAAACCGGGCCATGGAGGAATACATTACTGACACATTGTCCAGAGGCATAATTAGGAAATCTTACTTGCCCGTGGGGGCTGGATTTTTTTTTTGTCAAAAAAATGAATGGAGAGCTTAGACCCTGCATCGACTATAGAGGTCTAAATAAACTGATGGTGAAAAACATTTACCCCATCCCGTTAATTACAGAATTGTTCGATCGCCTGTGTTTATGAAACTTGATTTAATGGTGGCTTTTAGAATCAAGGAGGGCAATGAGTGGAAGTCCGCTTTTAACACTCGTAGTGGCCACTATGAGTATTTGGTCATGCCATTTGGGCTATGCAATGCCCCAGCGGTCTTTCAGGCTTTGGCGTTCATAAACAATGTTTTGAGAAGTCTACTACAGTCCTGTGTAGTGGTTTACCTGGACAATATCTTGATACACTCTCCTGATATTGAGACTCATAGGAGAGATGTTGCTACAGTACTGCAAAAACTGAGGGAGAACAAACTGTATTGCAAACTTGAGAAATGTGAATTTCATAAAGACCAAGTGCCCTTCCTGTGTTATGTTCTCTGCAGAAGGTATTGCTATGGATATAGAAAAACTCTCAGCAGTTCTGCAATGGCCACGTCCGGTGGGTCTGAAGGCCATACAAAGATTCCTAGGATTTGCAAATTATTATAGAAAATTAATTTGAAATTTCTCTACTTTGGTCAAACCCTTGACTGATTTAACTTATAAGGGCGCTAACCCATCAGTTTGGTCCCCTGAGGACAACAATGCTTTTGAAGCCTTGAAATCTGCCTCCTTGGTGGCCCCAGTATTGGAACATCCTAACACCGCACTGTCTTTTACCCTGTAAGTGGATGCATCTGAGACAAATGCAGGGGCAGTACTGTCTCAAAGATCCGAGCCTGGCAAGACTGTGATGACCTGTGGATTCTTCTCTAAAAAAATGACTAAGGCTTAAAGCCTATATGATATAGGGGACCGTGAACTGCTAGCCATTATCCTCGCTCTTTGTGAATGGCGTCACCTCCTGGAGGGGACTAAGGCTCCTATTCTGATCTTAACGGAGCATAAAAACTTGACATACTTGTCTGAGGCCAAGAGACTGTCACCAAGACAAGCCAGATGGCATTGTTTCTGTCTAGATTCAATTTTGTAGTTTCGTACCTCCCTGGTTCCAAGAATATTTGTGCAGAAGCCCTATATAGACAGTTTGGCTCAGAATGTGAGACAGAAAGTGAACCCCTTCCGATCATTTCCCCAGATCGCATTTTGGCCACAATACGCACTAGCATTACGTTTCCCTTGGGCGAAGGGATTCTGGCATCGCAAGGTAATGCTCCTGTAGAGAAACTCAGTGGCAAATGTTTTGTAGCAGAGAATCTCCATACTAAGCTATTCGAAACCTATCATTTGTCCAAGGCTGCTGGACACATTGGTTGGGACCAATTAATTTGGTCAATCTCACTGCTCTTCTGGTGGCCTAGGTTAAGAGCGTATTGTGCAGCCTTTGTGGAGGCTTGTTCCATTTATGCTCATGGCAAAGCTCCCAGGCATCTTCCACTAGGGCTGCTCCAGACAGTTCCAAATGGTGAGCGCCCATGGTCACACATTTCTGTAGATTTTATGGTGGAACTACCTAGATCCAAGGGCTGTACGGTCATACTAATGATAGTGGATCGATTTTCCAAAATGGCACATTTTGTCCCACTCCAGGGACTACCTTCCTTTAAGGAGTTGGCTATGGTATTTGCCAGGGAGGTATTCAGTCTCTACGGAGTACCCCGTGTCTTGGTTTCTGATCGTGAAAGTCAGTTTGTATCAATGTTTTGGAGGACCTTCTGTGACCAGATGGGCATCAAACTGTAATTTTCCTCTGCCTACCACCCCCAGACTAATGGTGCTGCAGAAAGAGCCAATCAGGGGTTGGAACAATTCCTGCGCTGCTTCACTTCTGACCATCATGATAATTGGGCTGACCTGTTGCTGTGGACTGAGTTTGCCAGGAATTGTGCCATAAACTCCTTGTCCGGGAGCTCTCGTTTCCTGATTAACTATGGGTTCCAACCATCTCTTCTCCTGGATTCATTTCAAGCACAGGATATTCCAGCTCTGGATGAGCATATTCGGCAGCTCCGCTCCACATAGGCACAGTTTCAGAATGCCTTATGAAGGTCCTCAGAGTGCTATCAGAGACACACAGATCTCAGGAGGCATCCTGCTCCTGTCTTTCAGGTGGGGGATAGAGTCTGGTTGGCCTCCAAAAATCTGCACATGCAAGTACCCTGTCATAAGATGGCTCCACACTTCATAGGACCTTTCCAGGGGCTTCGCAGAATAAACCCTGTGTCTTATGCTTTAGACCTTCCAAGGAACATGCACATTCACAACGTCTCACTCCTGAAGCCATTAGTCTGTAACCGCTACTCATCCGCTCCTGTAGTACATGGTCCACTGCGCATTCAAAATCAGGATGAGCATGAGATTCAAAGCATTTTAGACTTCCGCAAGGTCTGGGGGCGCATCCAATATTTTGTCCATTGAAAAGGTTATGGCCCAGAGGAGCGTTCCTGGGTAAATCAGTGTGATATTCACTCTCCTAGATTGCTGCGCAGATGTCATATGAAATTTCCCAATAAGGTATAGTCTCATCCGTGGGGGGGGGAATCGTTGAGTGGGGGGTACTATCACGGTGCCCGTGATTGCCTCAAGTGTTTAGTTGCTGTAACAGTGACCTTGTTACCTCCTGGGTGTCGCTCTATGCAAGTCGCTGTTCTCACTGGCTAAGTGATATCATCTCTCCACCCACCTACTAGGCCTTAAAGGTCTCAGCATTTCCAGTTACCAGTGCCCTTTCATGGTGTACCTGAGCCTAGTGCTGTGTTGGTCCATTTGCAAGTTCCTGTGTATTACTCCTACTTCATCTGACTACCCGATCCGGCTCTAAGTCCTGGCTTTATCTGACTACTCTTCCTCTGTTGCACTCCAGCTTGTTTACTACTAGTCTTGGCTACCCAGCCCCAGCTATTGTTATCCTAGTTGCCTGGGCCTACCGTTATCACCTCTCTCGCTACCCCTGTAGCAGTGCTTGTCAGTCAGTCCATGTCACTGACCTCCTGTGGTCTAAGTCCGGTTGGGTTGTTGCCTCACCTAGCATTCTAGGTACCGATTTCCCTTGCCTCTGGTATACCCTAGCTGTAGGATATAGTTGCGCTATTCTTAACCTGCCTGGTGAAAGATCGAGGAAATGCCCTGCACTGTCCTCCTATCTAGTCTTGTGAAGGTTACTAAGGGCCGTTTGGATTCTAGCTACTCCTGCCTAGTGAAGGGTTGAGGAAATGTCCTGCACTGTCCTCACACCTGGCCTCGAGAAGGTGGTAGAGTTTGAGACACTATAGTGTTGCTCCAGTGTTCTGGAGATCCTCACTCCTGTTGCCTGGATTTACCCTAGCGTTAGAGTACAGACGTGGGTCATATCACACTTGCCTAGTGAAGGGTGAGGAAAGTGTGTGCACTGTTCTTCCCTGGTCTCGTGAGAGTGTATTATCATTGCTGCTAAGATTGTGTTAAGTAAAGTTTTATTCAATTTTCTTTGTACTCGTCAAGTGTCTATATTTCTTAGTCACTCCGTGACATGGTAATGATGATCATCCCATATCTGTCTCCCATTCTTTCTCAGTTTGGGCTAAAAAGACCATTAATGTCTCTTTCACCCCAGCTTCTCCACTGTCATCATCACCACCACCACCAGTCCTTCCTTGTTGCTGCTGCTCTATTAGAGTCTCACCGGTTGGAGGTGATGACAAATTTGACAGAGTGTCCCCTATTGCCATGCTTACCATCTCTTCTTGAGCTGAGGAAGGAAGACTGGTAGCACTAGCAGCAGACACAGGCAGCTGATGTGTGCTCATGGTTATGGTGGTGGTGGTTTTATTGCTGCTAGCCACAGGATCATGTTCCATAGGGACATGTCATGAGGGGAAGGGAACTCACATGGTCAGGGGAATGTTGTGGGCTTCCTTGAATGCTTCTCTGGCCACTCCGCATCACTTCACCTATCACCACAGCATCAGCAAGAGGCTCTACTGCAGTCATGCTAGACCAACCAGCTGCTTCACTATCACTAACACCAACCACATCAATTTCAGTCCCTTAGTCTTCCTCACTACTAGTATCATGCCCTTCCTCACCCCTAACACTCTGAGTCTGTAGCTGCTGGATCTTAGCAGTTGTAGTGGCAGGACTGCTTGGGGATGGCAAGTGTGACTTATGGTCCCCTGCTATCATACTTGACATCATCTCCTCCCCCTCCTTAGAATCACAAGACACACTGACAGGTGCAGCACAAGCAGCAGGTGCAGCACTGGCAGCAGGCACAGGTAGCTGACCTGTCCTGCTCCCAATACTACACTCTTCATCCTCTACCCATGACCCACATTTCCCCAAGATCCCTAGGGGTGATGTAGGGGGACTGGCCATCATTGGGTATGGGGAATCAGGGCATTCAGATACTTCAGTTACAGTAGTGATCACTTCCTCCTCCTTAGACTCAGTGGATGCATAACAGTCCTTCCAGCTTCTCCTTTTATTTATATTCCAGGTGCTCATAGTGATAGCACACTGTCACAATTTTTAAGAACTCTCAGACAGTTTGGTAAGGTAAAATCAGCTTTATTGAGAATAATAAGGAACACAGTGTCCCCTTCACATGTCCAGATCCGGACAGTACCGTGGCACTTCCCAAATCTGACACAGGTCAGGGTACAGAATTACGCAACACAGAACAATACAATATGGTCAGGAACAGACGGCAGGAACTTGGAACAGAACCTCAGCAGTACCACCTAGGAAGCGGCCCAAGTAGCTAGACGGTAGGTGACTGCAGGGCAGAATCCCCAGAAACTAGGGAAGGAATAGCGGACAACCAGGACACTGGAGAGTGACCCAGTCCAGGTAACCGGAGACAGCACTGACAGACACTAACCTGCGCTAGGCCTGGAGGCTAAGGTGCCCGGATGTAGTACTGGCACACTTGGCAGGGAGTAATCCCTGGAGACTGGTTAATCGGAGGCAACATACAGACACAGGACCAGCCACAGAGGGCTGAGGTAACCAAAGGCAACACTGACAGGCTCAGACACAGGCTCAGGAGATAGAGGTAACTGAAGGCAACACTGACAGGCACAGGCTCAGGCTCAGGAGACTGAGGTAACCGAAGGAAACACTGACAGGCACAGGCTCAGGCTCAGGAGACTGAGGTAACCGAAGGCAACACTGACAGGCTCAGGCACAGTCTCAGGAGACTGAGGAGCAGAAGGAGTTACTGACATACACTGGCTAGGCACTAGTTTAGGAGACTAGAATAACGGGAGGCCACGAATCGTAAACAGCCACGGCCAGGATCGATGTACTAAGCACTGTCAGCCAAGCCAAGATAGGTACACAGAGAGCGGTAGTCAGCCACAGCCAGGATCGGTACACAGAGAGCGGTAGTCAGCCACAGCCAGGATCAGTACACAGAGAGCGGTAATCAGCCACAGCCTGGATCGGTACACAGAGAGTGGCCGTCAGCCACAGCATGGATTGGTACACAGAGAGTGGTAGTTAGTCACAGCCTGGATCGGTACACAGAGCGGTCGTCAGCCACAGCCTGGATCGGTACACAGAGAGCGGTCATCAGCCACAGCCTGGATCAGTAAACAGAGTATCAGTCAGATACAGCCAGGTTCGGTACACAAAGCGTAGTCAGTCACAGCCATTATCAGTACACAGAGCGAATCAGCCACAGCGAAGATCAGAACCCAGAGAGCGGTAGTCAGGCAGTCCAGGTCAGCAAAGGAATCAAGGCAACGGAGACAGGAGCAAGGTCAGGCAAAACCGGATCATACACGGAGCAGGAATCAAAGCAACAAACTCCAGATACAAGAACACCACGAAAGGGCGCCAAAGAAATGACAGGACAGAGTATAAAAAGGCTCACACTGGGCGGAGCAGAACCCAACAGCCAATAAGGGCCCAGCAGGAAAGAAGCAGGAAGTAGCAATGTCGCCTACACAGAATATCACGGGCACCGTGATACACACACTATGACACTTTCCTGGACCAATTTCTCTATATCACAGAACAACAGCCTAGCACCCTGTTTCTCTCTCTAGCTGCTTGTATTGTGTTTCACTTCCTGGAAACATCACGTTTTTATAGTGAAAACATGATGAACGCGTAAGTAAAGGAATGAAAATTTGAATCCATTGGGAAAAAGAAAAAGCTAAACATTTTTGGCAATGGCCGAAAACAGCGAAAATTTTTATCGCTTTATTTAAAATGGATTTTCCTGTGAAAAAGCAAACAACCACATGGTTTTCGCTGATTTTTTCATGGGAGCACAACTGGACCTTTCATCCACCCCAAACACAATACACAGTATCTTCACCAGCCATTAGACAGATAGTCATGAAAAATTGCCACATCCTACAGGGGGATAAAAAAAAAAATGGGTCATATTTTTAATAACCCTCCTTTGTTTTGTTATCAGAGAGGTAAAAATATAGGTGATTTGTTGGCTAGAAATGATCTTATTGAGAAATATGAGCGTTAGTAAAAGTTATTTGTATCCCTGGACTGGCCAGATTATATAAATCAAAGACTTTCACGATTGTGAAAGTAAATGTATAGTTTACATGATTTGCTGGACTTTTTTACATTGGTAAGACAATCAGGATGTTAAAGGACCACATAAATAATCACACATCACCAATCAGGGAGGCTATTGCTGGAAATTTGGACATGAAAGAGAGGATTACCCAAATTGTGGCTAGACATTTTTTGAGTTTGCCAGTCATACTGATCGATTCATGCCTATCTGTACACCAGTAAGAGGAGGAAACTACCACAAACTTTTGTTACACTGGAAAGAGAGACTAATTTATGATTTTGGGACTAATGGATTAAACCATGAATTACTACTTGCATGTTTTCTATATGCTTCTGTTTGCCCCCCCCCCAGCCTTCATTTGTCCTTAACCCTCTACGTAGCCACACACACACACACACACACACACACACACACACACAAATATCCCTTTTTCCCCCCTTTTTCTTGATTGTACCTTACTCTGAAAATTGGTGAGTGTCACTGTAAATTTATGGCATCCATGTGCCTGGCATCTCGGTCGCTGTTCTTAGACCAAATACTAATCATGATTGTTCATGTATGTGGTGATTGTCAGCTACCTTATTATTTGAGTAATGTAACTATGTCCATGGAATTGAAGTATATGAGCCCTCCCTATGTTCCAGAGTCACTAATGTGATGCACTAGACTATATATATAGTTGTATTCTATGGATAGTCTCTTTGGATAATTCCATGAGAAAATGCACCTAAGATCCTTATCTTTGCCTATCTGTGTTTTGAAGTACACATGGACTCAACATTTTAAATTGATTTCAGTGACATTGGTTTTGCGATGTGGTACCTGTTACCATCATGGTAAGGATTGCCTGGCCTGCATCAAGAACCTATCAATGAAATCTGCTTTGAGTGGACATCCACAGGAGAATACGTATTTAATGCTTAGCTCTGCTTTACCTTGTATTCATCGGTGAGAAAATATTCACAAAATAATTTATGGCATCGCACTGGGATGTGGTCCCTGGCATCACTGTAACACACACACATATATATATATATATATATATATATATATATATATATATAGTACATCCATACTAAAAAACAAGAATTAAAGGCAAATGACAGCAGCACAATCCTCAAACTACTTATAGGCCTTATTGGTTCATTTATTTATTTATTTATTTATTTTTTAAAATCCATATAGCTTCTATAAATGCTTACTTTCTATGAAATGATATGCATTATAAAGGGCCAGTAGTGGCCCAGAATATTTTTTATTTTGTTGAAGAGCTACTCAGAAGTTATATACTAAAGCATGATTGGGTACCATGAGGCCTTCCAGCTTTTGCTGGACTACAACTCCCAAGTCTCCAGGGTACAAAACAGCAAATAAAAGTGCACCCTATGTAAAAAGGTAAAACTGGAATAATTCTGGGCAAATAATTGCACTTTATAAATTTAAAAACATCACTACTTTGGATTTTGGAATCTCATTGAAAATAATGAGATTTTCTTATTCTCCACTTGAGGATTTGTTCAAAAGAAAAGTGGGGGGATTCTGGGGCAAACCCACTGCAACATATAGGACAAATATACATTCTAACTATTCCCTTTGAGTCACCCTTATGGTCCAGTGGGTTTGCCCCATAATTCCCCCAATTTTCTTTTGAACATTGAGCTTATATCCAATTTATCAAAGCATGTATGGGTGTTACCAAGCAACAGAATTATCATGTTTATGTCACTTCCAGGCTACAGCTTGGCTGTCTATTTAAATTTATTAGTTTTGTGCACTTGTGTAAAGCATAAAGAAGAAATAAACTTTTTTTCCTGCCAGGTAAAACAAGAATATTCCCACCTTTGTTAGCTGTTTTATTCAAATGTTATAATTGTTCATGGAATTAGGAAATTCATTTACATAACATTTAGTTCCTGAAATGTATAACAGACTGCAAGTCTCAGCAGTTTCTATAACATTCTATAGAGAACTGTTTATCAGTGATTTTCCTCTCAAATAGAAAATAGAATGTACCAGAATAACATTGAAATCTGACCACTAGATGGCATGGTTTATGTAAAAAACACAATATTAATAGCTTTATTTTATTCAACAGGAAAAGCCCTATAGTACATATTTTTCAGAACAAAGAGTGGTCATACCAAATATTAATTTGATATAGTTTTTTCTTCTGTTCAGTCAGTATGCATTTTGTAAATTGATGAATATAAAATATTAAAATGCCTTTTGTTAAAGCATTCTTACTTTACAGCATTTTTTCACACCTGCTAAAAACGTTTGCACATTACTGTGTATATATATATACACAGTGGATGAAAAAAGTCTACACACCCCTGTTAAAATGCCAGGTTCTTGTGATGTTAAAGAATGAGACAAAGATAAATCATGTCAGAACGTTTTCCATCTTTAATTTGACCTATAACGTGAACAATTCAGTTGCAAAACAAATTGAAATCGTTGCTAATCGTTGATAAACATCCACCGCCCGCCCCTTTCTGGCACGTCACTCTGAAGATGCAGACTGGTCAGTAGGGATGGGCGAAAATTTCCACCTCAAACTGAAATTGGCAAAAAATGGCACTTTCCACTTGGCAAAAAATTTTCCATGAAAAGTGCAGATTTTCCTTTTTCCCCCTTTTTTCCGCCTAGCTCATGCCATTGAAATCAATGGGAACATTGAAGTTATACACAACACATAACAAATGGAAGGCTTGCCTGAATTTGTGGGAGGGGCTGCAAGCCATTATAAGCAGGCAGCAGCCCCTGCCACCGGGTCTTGCTCAGCAGTAAGCTCGTGAGAACACAGGATTACCTTATCATCAAGCGACATTTTCGGCACATGCGCATTAGACCAGTCTGACGTGCAGCACCTCCAGACGCAGGTACTACGCCATAGCCATTAATCCGCTTATTATGTCCTTTAATCCGCTTATTATGTATTACTATCAGTACAGATTTTTATGATTCATAGCCAAGTCTCAATTGCTTTAAGGGTGATTAACAGGTATGTCAACAATGCACATGTTCTCCCTAAATAACCTTCAGCTAGTTATTAGTTTTATGTTCAATCCACAGGATCATCGTTATATACATTTACAATATCAGACCAGAAATCTCTCTATACAACCAACACTCATAAGAGGTAATCAGTTACCTCTTGTTTAGAGGGGGTTTCATTAATCCTTCAGTTACATGCTTATATTTAAATATTTATTATTTCCATTAGATACTTCTGAAGATTGGAAACAGATTTTGGTTACTCACACTCTGAATACTTCAGGTATCTAAAGTTCAAACCTCTATATATTGCATATTCCATTTCAAGTTTATGGGGCGTTCACAGCATGTTTAAAAATGTTTAATTTTAGTAACCTACATTTCTTCTTTTATACTATACCCGCAGATACTGTTCTCACTAGTTCACTGCTTATTCCAGGTATATTATTTACTTATAGTAAGAGTGGTTGTTTTCCTCACATACGTGAGCACTGCTAATCAATAAGCTATGAATCACTCATCATGCACCTATCACTGCACGTTATAATCATCCCCCTTGCTGCAGCAATAGGAGAAAGAGAAGAAGAGAGAAAAAAAATTATATATTTTACCATCATACTAATCTAGGTGATCAAAAGGGGACACCTCAGGATGAGCATGGGCCTCCCACAGAGGTAGAGGACATACCAAGAACAACTAGTTTTCTTGGAGTATTGATGCCTAGTCTCAGTGGGAGTGCTTAGGTTGCACCTGGGATACTTTTTCTACCTTCATGAAAGTATAAGTATATATATATTAATACTCTTACGATAGTGACCTTATCTATAGAAATTACATTTATCTTCATTTTATCCTCACCTCTTCATAGAGGCCGAAGGTGAAGGAAGCTACATTTCATGTCAAGATCTTACCTCCTCGTAGAGGCCGAAGGTCAGTTAGATTCATTTGTAACCAAACCTTACCTCTTCACAGAGGCCGAAGGAAATTAGTTAATCACAGCTTATCTGCTAAATACATCAACCTTGATTCCCTTCTACCTTACTTCCTCACAGGGACCGAAGGCATCAAGCTCCACTTACATATCAAGACCTTACCTCTTCTATGAGGCCGAAGGTCAGTCAGGTTCATTGACATTCAGTCCTTACCTCTTCATTGAGGCCGAAGGAAATTAGTAAATCATAACATATATTTTTCAATTACAGTTAACCCAGATCCCCTTCTTTCCTTACCACTTTACAACTGCTGGAGATACAAAGATTAATTTACCCTAGACCTTAGATTGTATAGAGGTAAAAGGTTTAAGAAATTCCTTTCTACCCTACCTCCTCATAGAAGCGTAAGGAATTTATTAAGTCTCTAGTACCTGCCTAGGTCAAAAGCTTTGAAACTTTTGCAAAATTCACATGTCAACAGACTATTACTCATCAAATGCATCAACTTACCTCCATAGAACAGAAGCGCATCAAGTGCAGTAATCTTACCTCATCACAGAGGCCGGAGGTTAATCAATCACGCCTTACCTCTTCAATGAGGCTGAAGGTTTATGCGAAAATGACCTTACCTCAACATAGAGGCCGAAGGAATCAAGTCAGGCTCATTCGTATCATCTCGAAGACATCTTCTCAAGAGATAGTACTTAGATTCTAATACACGATATCTATATATACAATCCTGATTTGTTTAATCAGCAAACTCTTTCAAATATATCTCCAACAGCCATGGCAATGGGATTAAAGTTTTAGCTTATACTAATTAAGTTACTCTCCAGCTATAACTGCACTACATAGTTCAGCACGTCAGATCAAATATATCACGGTATTTCCCAATAAATCACTTACACATAAGTGTACTGAAGCACATAATTTTGCTCTCTTACCTTAATTTAATGCCATTCTTTGTTTAGATTCTTCAATGGAAGTTCAAGGAGACAAAATCCTGGCTGAAGTTGTAGCCCCTGTGGCAGAAACCCCAGCAATCCCCTCTAAAAGAGGAAACACTCTAAGAGATTGGACAGTCGCTCAAATAATGGAGGAATTAATTAAGAGGCACATCTCTTACCCAGCATCAGCCAGAAAGGCAGAGCTTTACCATCTACTATTTCCCAATACTCCTACTTCAGCGTCCACTAGTTCTCATACACCCAGGTCCCCTCGATCCCTGTCAGAGGACCAATTTCCTCACATGTCTCAACTCATGAGTAACTTTGGGTCCACCATGTCAGAAATGCAAACCAGGTTGGCCGCCCTGGAACATTCCTCTTCTCAGGCTGTCGGGTTCGCCCCCATGAGCGATACGCCCTCATCTCCAGGTACCTCATTGACTCCTCCCCCTCATATTTTCCCAGCTCATATGATTCCCCGGCACATCCGGAGGGACATCCTGGAGGGGAGGGATGTCAATTTGGTATCTCTCCTGATTGCATCTCAAGATTTGACCAAACTAAGGACGGTCAGCTGTGGGGACGTATCTGTCACCCTGAGATCCAAAGACCCCAGGTTGGCCAAAAAGCTGTCAGTAACAGAATTCGTTTTATCCTTCAGCATATTTAGAGTCATTCTTTGTGCCAGTTTTCCACACCGTAGGCAAGAACTGGACCTATACTTATATCTAGTGGTAGACCTAGCCTACAAATACGGCAGGTCTGCTTTCTATGAATGTGATAGGTCCTTTTCGGCAAAGGCTGCGGCAAGCTTGGCACAATTCAATTTCATTATGGATTGGATCCAGTTAGATAACAAACTCTTCTGCAGGCATTTCGCATGTCTAAAGGTTCCTACATGCCCATCATGCCAAGCTGGTTATCATTCTCCTAATTTATGCCCAGTCACCCCCACTGAAGTAGTAACAATGCCTGCCCTGCCAGTATACTTAGCCCCAAGTCAAGCTTCTTCATCAGCACAACCCAATAGACCAACCCGAGATAAGTTAGGAAGGCCTATCTACTACATTGGTTCCTCCGCAATATGCAATAACTTTAATTCTAAAGGTTGTTTTTATAGCAATTGCAGAATGACGCACCTGCATTCTCATTGCCATCAAGCTCATTCTAGGGCCATGTGTCCCAAGATTTCTTCCTCTAATAAATGACTACGTTCAGTGAACTTGTCTCTTTTAGAATCCTTGCTGTCTAGCCACCCAGACAAGAACATCATTAACTTTCTGGTTACAGGTTTTAAGGAAGGTTTTAATACAGGAATTCTGGCATGTCCTTCAGAGTCACTCGAATGTCCCAACTTGCTTTCAGCATTAAAAGATCCTGACATTGTTTTTGATCTAATAGCCAAAGATTTTCAGGAAGGTTTTTTGTTAGGCCCCTTTCCATCACCACCATTTTCTAAGTGGCGTATTAATCCCATAGGCCTAGCCAATTGGAAATTTTCTCTAAGTAAACGATTAATAGTAGATTTTTCAGCTCCTCACTCAAGTCTTACCCCAAGCATCAATAGCTTAATCCCATTAGAATCATACACATTGCAGTACGCTAAAATTCAAGATGGTATGACAGTAATAAAACAAGCAGGAAGAGGTTGTCTGTTATCTAAAACCGATATATCTAATGCGTTTAAATTGCTGCCAGTACACCCTTCCCTGTGGCATACACAAGGCATCAAATGGAACCAACAATATTATTTTTATAATCATATTACATTTGGTTCCAGAAGGAGTCCTAAACTGTTCGATGTCTTTGCCGATTTCTTATGCTGGATCTTTCTCAATCACCTTAAAGGTAAAAGCATCATTCATTATTTAGATGACTTTCTGACTATTGAGCCATTCACTGAATCCCCTTCAGACCTCAAGAAATTAACTAACTTGTTCAATCAACTAGCTGTCCCAGTAGCCCTAGAGAAAACGGCAGGCACAGACACATCAGTAGTTTTTCTAGGCATCTAACTAGATTCTTTACATGGAGGCTAGACTACCTATTGATAAGCTAATTTGCACCCAAAGTATTGTAGAGCATTACTTAAGCTTGACACATTGCTACAGGAAAGATCTTCAATCCTTGTTCGGTCCTTGCCCTAAAAATCATCCCTCAAGGAAGATCTTTTATCTCCCATCTATTGCACCTCTTGTCTTCAGTTCCAGACAGCTTCAGCATTGTAAGACTCAATCCAGAAGCTAAGACAGATCTTATAATGTGGGGGAAGTTCCTCAAGCACTGGAACGGCCACTTCATGTTTCCTCTGCAAGGCAATTCTCCTTTAGTTTTTTTCTAATGCATCTGTTGGCCAGGGTTTTGCAGCCATTTTCAACAACTCCTGGTTAGCAGGATCATGGCCTACAGAAGTAACCAAAATACCTATCACCCCAGTGATAGCAGATCTCTATCCAGTAGTCGCAGCAGCAGCCACATGGGGCAAGCACTGGTCAGGACAAGCAGTTACTTTCTATACGGCCAATGCTACAGCAGCTGACATGATAATTAAAGGTCGTTCTCCCTCCCCATCAGCCATGATGTTCCTCAGGAGATTGACTTGGTATTCACTATACCACAAGTTTGTTATCTATGTACAGTGTTCTCAAGATCATAATTCTGCCGCTTATGCATTGTCTCACTTTAAATTTCAGGATTTCTTCAAAATCCATCCTGCAGCAGACAAGCATCCTTCACAGACTCCTCCTATGGAAGACCTAGTGATGTTTTAGAAATGCTATCAAAAAAGAGCAAAAGATATTATGCATCAAGCATTAGCAGATAATACTATTAGAGCATATTCCAAGGCTTGGGCATGCTTTAACTCATTTATAACTTTCACCAAACCTAGAAAACCGTTCAGCACTAAGGTCATCCTGTGGTTTTTCAGGCACTCAGATAGAGGATTAGAATAAACCACAGTTTTATTAGAAAAAAAAAATAAGAACAAGATCACCCTCTACAGGCAGTACAGTAAATAGCAGAATATTGGCTACATATGCCTTCTCAGGACCAGGATACAGAAACAGGGACAATACATATACTGTCACAGGACAGGCATAAAACAGTGACTGGCAATGAATAGTAAAGTACAAAGAATCATCAGTCTCAAATGTGGTGTTAGGCACGCCCAAGGTGATAAGAGGCAGCTATAGGTGCTAGATCACACAACACCTTAAGTCCATCTATGTAGAGAGCTGCTAGATAGAGCTGAGTCAGAGGCAGAAGCTGCAGGGTAGTTGGTAGATAACCTCCACGGGCGTATAACAGAGACCAACAGTATGGTGATAGCTTGAGCCAATAGCCCCCACGGGTGTATAAAGGAGACCAACAGTATCGAGATCGCTTGAGCCAATAGCCCCCACGGGCGTATAACGGAGAATGCTGTACTGCAAGAGCGTGAGCCAAATAGCCCCCTTGGGCTTGTAACGGAGACCAGCAGTATTGAGATAGCTTGAGCCAATAGCCCCCACGGGCGTATAACAGAGACCACCTGTTGCTGCAAGTGCTTGAGCCAATAGTGCCTCCCTCTGTCATCTACAGACCTATTGCTCTGTAGATGACAAACGAGCCGCCGACTAACCGAGGCCCACAACACGGCCGACTCAGCAGAAGCAGTGGATAAGGTAACGGCTCAGCAAGGGTTAACAATAGCAGCAAAGGTTGAGGAGTAAGCACTACAAGTGATCGGAGGCTCAGTGAGTAGCAGAATAGCACAGCAAGTGCCAAGGAGACTCAGCTATACATAGTACAGTGCACCAGAGAAACAGATGGCTCAGCTCAGGAGACACGGCTCAGCAGGAGTTAATGCAGCAATCTCGATCGGCTCTGACACACACGCTGCAGTGATCAGAATGTTGCCGGGGCGACAACAGGAGCTGTAAACAGGAACAGTAGCAGGCCAGTACGGGTCACGGAGCAGGAAGTCAGCCAGGCCAGGTCAGATCACGGAGGAGATTCGCAGACCAGCCAGATCAGCAACGAGCAGGAATGTCAACCAGGCGGGTCGGATCACGGAACAGGAACACAGAAGCGTAGTCAATACAGGCCAATTAGGTACACAGGAGATCAGGAACGCAGGAACACAGCAACAGGAACACTGGCTCTGGAACACCACGAAAGGGCACCTGACAGGTGCCAATGGACAGAATAAAAAGGTCACCAGGGGTGGGCCAAACACGCTCAACCAATAAGGGAGCAGCACAAGTGAGAGTGACAGAGAGATCACGGGAACCGTGATATCCTGGCATTTGCAGCTTATTGCCACTATTCACTTAAACTCTCAGCCGTCACTATTAAATTGTATCTAGCAGGTCTGCAACACTATTTAGCTTCAGTTCAACCTCACCAACCTTCTCTATTTTCAAACTTCCAAGTCAAATTGTTTTTCAACGGGTTATTTAAATTTCCTTGTTCACCCCCAAGATCACGTTCACCTATAACCGGTAAAATGTTCAGGAGCATATTCGATCTTCTAGAATGACGCCCTTTCGGCAAGCACATATCATTGATCATCCAAGAGGACATTTGTCTGACCTTTTTTGGCTTTCTTAGACCAGGAGAATTTACCGCTCACTCCCGTAAGGCACCTTTTCTCACCAAATCCCAGCCCACTATTAATTCAGACCAATGCTCACTGTTTCTATCACATTCTAAAACAGATCAGTCTTATCTAGGTCACTACATCCCTTACTTCCTTACGCATGATAGATGTTGCCCAGTCACTACACTGCAGAAATTACTACACACAATCGGAGACAAACCAGATCACAGTCCACTGCTCCCAATGCCAAATGATCCTCTCACTTCCTCAGTGTTTGTTAAATATCTCCGCAAACTTTTAACCAGGCTAGGGTACGACGGGTCCAAATTTTCGGGCCACTCCTTCAGGATCGGTGCCGCCTCCGCAGCTTCAAAAAATCAAGTACCATCTCATAGTATTCAGAAACTGGGGAGGTGGCATTGTAACTGTTATACGAGATATATTCCTGGACCAAGCCATGAAATGAACATGGCTTTATCTAGCTTGTCTAAATGATGATTCAATAAAATTATTTAAGCACTATTTTGGTTCCTTTTTGGCCTCTAATCAGGCTTGCGTCAGTTATACATCCTTTAGGATATTAGATCCTGGGGAACCCCAAAGATTTAATACTTAGTTCACTCATTACGCTGGAAGACCTTGAGCACAAGTGGAAGGCTTGCCTGAATTTGTGGGAGGGGCTGCAAGCCATTATAAGCAGACAGCAGCCCCTGCCACCGGGTCTTGCTCAGCAGTAAGCCCCCCCAATCCTTCGAATCCCAATTTTTTCTATGTTTTCTCTTCTAGCAGCCCTCTAATCAGTCTTGCTTCAGTTATACATCCTTTGGGATATTAGATCCCAGGGAACCCCAAAGTTTTAATACTTAGTTCACTCAGTACGCTGGAAGACCTTGAGCACAAATATTATTTAATTTCCCAAAGGCATAGTATAAAAGGGGCAAGGGGGTGCCTGTGTTGGCAGGGTGTGGGGAAAGAATTGGATGAACAGGGAATGCTTTTGCTGGGGTTGTTTACTGGATTGGGGGGAGGTAGTTAATACAAAATAAATCCTAAATATAAATAAAACCCCCCATAAAACAGTTATAAAAGGGGTCTGAGGAGGGTGCCTTTGTTGGTGAATGAATTAATCAGTTGAACAGGGAATTTGGGGGGGTTCTTGACTGGTATTGGGGGAAAGAGATAGGAGCCCCCTTAACATAAGCTGCCACTGGGGTGGACTGATACTTGACTTGATAGAGTATTTTGTAGAGGATGATTTGTTTGATTTGTTGTTAGAGGCCTTTGTAGGACTTAGACTTATTAGAGGCCCAAGCCCTGAAGAAACATTGATTTGTAGGACTTAAGCTAGTTTGGCACAAGCCCTAAGGAAACATTGATTTGTAGGACTTAGGCTTGTTAGAAACAAACCCCCCAAAATTGTTTATTTTTTGTAGAACTATGTTTGTTTATTTATTTATATATATATATATATATATATATATATATTTTTTTTTTTTTTTATTTATTCCAAAGCACAATCCCTGAGATAAAAATGCCCTACTGTCTTAGTGCCAGCAGGTCATGTTGGCCAGTGGCCACTGGCCATTGTCAAATGTCCTCCTGACTGAGTCCATAGCTGTGGAATTTGCTACTGCTGTTCTTACTGTTGCTGCTGAGTTGTTTAAGCTGCAGGATGATTAGGCAGCTAAAAGTGAATGGGATCAACAATAGCAGTAACATGGGTGATGTATGATGAAGGTTCCACTTGCCACGACTGGCTCCAGTTATGCGTCTGAGACAATAGCAGCACAATAAGTAGCCCCCAGTCTATTTGGAGAAAAGAAGAAGTTGGCCATTAAATCTTCTTCACCTGCCCCTCCTCCAAAATCTTGGGTGTGTTGTTATTCGAATATATGTTTTTCCCTTGAGAGCAGGAACTGTGGTGCTCATCAGAAACTGCAATGTGCATAGTGTGTGTGTGGTAAATAACATCTGGGGGCAGAACTGTATCCAAACACCATGATACCCGAAACCAACTACTGCCACTGTCACTATACCCCTTGTCCAGACCCCGCAAAGGACACATGACAACTTGCTGACAGTTTAATAGTAATGATTAACCCTCCCTGCCAGCATCTAAGCATATTCTGTGGGATGGAATCTCCTCAGATGCCGCTTGATGCACTGCTTGCGATTCTCCTTCACCGCACATGTCAGTGCACCACACAATGTTCAATGGATAGAGCTGAACTGCCACATCCTAACATCAACAGAGTGGCTATCTTTTGGCGGGAGAGGTAACAATGAAAGAGGTGGATTGGCAGAAGATGAATTTACCCTAGAAGGTGATGGCAGGCTAGTTGTTTCACTCATCATGGAACTTCCAGTCTCTACCTGGGTTTCTCTATTCTTCCTCCTCTTTGATCTCCACCTAGCCTTCTGTTGCCTTTCTGGAGAGTCAAGGGGTACAGCAACAGTGGTGCTTGATTTCTGTGGTGGGTGTTTGGCTTTAACGTGTTTGATGTAAATGTCATGCTATTTGTGTTTCATGTGTAATATCATGGAGCTTATTCCAATGTGTGTTCCCTCTTTTTCTCTTCTCACTGACTGGTCACAAATTGTGCACAGTGCCATTGCCGATGTCTTCACTGTGCCTGCCCCAAGAGAAAAATAGTCCCACACCCATGACTTCAGAGGGGAGGGGGAAGGTGGAGAAGAATGGCCTCATTCTTCTTGTCCTCCACCTTCCCCTTCACTTTCTGTGGCAGCAGATAATGTTGCTGCTGTTAATGCTACTGCCACAGATTCAGCACTACAACTAGGACCAGGAGTATTGCTGCACTGGCAAGTAGAACCTGTCCTAGTCACGCATCGCTTGTTGACCCCTCCCCACTGTGTCTGTGGTGGTCTGTAGCACACTAGCCTGCTCCTCATCATCCTGCTTCCCTTGCATCTCAGCATCAGAAGGAATTAGAGCAGTTTCAAATTCCTCTAATTCCAAAAGATCACTGCTTGTGGTGGTGGAGGTGCCCATCCTCATCTCTGTCTCCCATTCCCATCTCTTAGTCTTCAGGATCCTGTTCCATTTGGACACTTTAGTGAGGGGAAGGGGAGGACTCCCAGGGTCAGAGAAATGGTGTGGGCTCCCTTGACCGCTAGTCTAGATGCTCTCCAAAGTTTCCCCTACAACTATGGCTGCTTCACCATTATTGCTACTGCTACTAACACCAAAAACATCAAGTTCAGCCACAGAGTCTTCCTTCTCAGTCTCACAGTCACTAGTAATATGAGAATATTGTTGTTGATTACCCCCTCCTACACTCCTAATGCTAACAAGCTGCTGTACCTTAGTAGTAGCAGTACTAGCACTGGTGGGACTACTTGGGGATGGTAAGTGTGACTTAGGGTCCCTTGCTGTCACACTTGGTATCATTTTCTCCTTCCCCCCTCCAGAGTACTACAAAACATACTAGCAAAAGGTTCAGCACTGATGGCAGCAGGGGCAGCACATCTAACAGCAGGCACAGCACTGGTGGCAGCAGAGGCAGCACATCTGGCAGCAGGTGCAGCACTAGTGGTAGCAATGGTGGCTGCAGGTACAGCACTGGTAGCAGCAGGGGCAGTACATCTGGCAGCAGGGGCAGCACATCTGACAGCAGGTACAGCAATGGTGGTTGCAGTTACAGCACTAGTGGCAGCAGGGGCAGCACACATGGCAGAAGGTACAGCACTAGTGGCAGCAGGAGCAGCACTTCTGGCTGCAGGTACAGCAATGGTGGCACTGGCAGCAGGGGCAGCACATCTTGCAGCAGGCACAGGCAGCTGACCTGTCCTGGTCTCACTAATACTACCCTTTTCTCCCTCCCTTCCCATTAAATTCCTCTAGATCCCTTGGAGTGATTTAGGGTGACTAGACAGCTTTGGTTCAGTACTGCTAGTCACTTCCTCCTCAGACTCAGTGGACACATAATAAAGGTCCTTCCAGTTTCTCCTTTTGCCGCTCATAGTGATAGCATTCACTATGAGCCTCTCCTGCCTCAATTTAACAAATAATTCACAGCAGAACAGCGCAGCACGTTTACCTCGCTCTGTATCTGCTTCTATTGTGTCCGACTTCCGCAAATATATCACGTTTTTATAGCGAAAAAGAAAAAGACAACTTAAATCAATGGGCGGAAACTTTCTAGCCACTAAAAAAATTGGCAGTGAATTTTGGCCAATGGGTGAAAATGCAAACATTTTATTCGCTGTTTCAAAAACGAATTTCTCACGATAAAGATAAATAACGTGGTTATCGTGGAATTTCTTGTGGGGACACGGAAACAACTTTCACCCATCCCTACTGGTCAGGACGGCTGCAGTAAAGGACAAATTTCGGTATGCAAGGGAAAATCCTGCCCTCCTTCGTCAAGGGGGCAAGATTTTCCTTATACTTACTGAAGTTTGTCCCTCACTGCAGCCGTCGAGTCGCCCGACCCAATTACAGATTTGGTGGGAGGCAGCCAGAAAGGGGAGGGTGGGGGATCTTTATCTCTTCATAACTTTTGAGCTACAAACAATTAAGTTATTAGACATAGCACAATGGGATACTTTTAACATAAAAAATACTCGGCAAACAGCTTTTAAAGCAACATTACTATACCTTTAAGTATTGTGTCCATTGCTCTTGATAGTACCTTTGTGAAAACCTTGCAAACCACTGGGAAAAGGCTTATTGGCTGGTAGTTTTTTTAGATCTGCCTTATCACCTGTTTCGATCAGTAGGATGACTTCTGCATTTTTCCATGTTTCAGGCAATTTTCTGAGTAACAGGCATTTTGAAAATAGTTAAGCTAGGACTTTGAATAAGGGTTGACCTTGGCTTTCAACATTTCAATGGTAACTTTATCAGGTTCAGCTGCTTTGCCATTTTTCATTGATTTTATTGCATCTTCTACTTCTTCAACCAAAACTACTGGCAAAGAGTCTAACATTATATGAAAAAAGTAAATTATATAGGTGTTCTCCATTTTTCTTAAGTCTAGTGATGATCGAGCACCCCGATGCTCGGGTGTTTGGGTGCTCTGGCCGAGCGCCCCCGGAGGCTCGAGTGCTCGGCCGAGCACCCGAGCCCCATTGAAGTCAATGGGAGGACTCGAGCATTACACCAGGCACCCCCTGCTCTGATGAGGGGAGGGTGCCTGGTTCATAGGAAAAGGTCAGAAAATGATGGAAACACCACAGAAATGGTTCAGGGACAGCATAGGGAGGATGTCTGAATGCATCTTGGACTCCAACGTCGCTGCTGGGAACGATGTTTCGCCCGTAGTACGCCATTTTTACAGACTGACCGTAAAACACACAAAAAGGAAGATAAAAACGATTTTAGGCGAAAAATTGTTACGAAACAGTATTTGCTGTATATTTACTTGAACTATCAGGATCACGTCCACTTCCCCGTCCCTTTTTACCCGCCTTCTTCATATTAAACGGAATATATGCCGGTAATCTGCGGCTAGGCACACGAAACAGAATGTGACGCTAATCTGCGGCTAGGCACACTAAACAATATGTGACGCTAATCTGCGGCTAGGCACACTAAACAATATGTGACGTTAATCTGCGGCTAGGCACACTAAACAATATGTGACGCTAATCTGCGGCTAGGCACACGAAACAGAATGTGACGCTAATCTGCGGCTAGGCACACGAAACAGAATGTGACGCTGATCTGAGGCTAGGCACACTAAACAATATGTGACGCTAATCTGCGGCTAGGCACACTAAACAATATGTGACGTTAATCTGCGGCTAGGCACACTAAACAATATGTGACGCTAATCTGCGGCTAGGCACACGAAACAGAATGTGACGCTAATCTGCGGCTAGGCACACGAAACAGAATGTGACGCTAATCTGCGGCTAGGCACACTAAACAATATGTGACGTTAATCTGCGGCTAGACACACTAAACAATATGTGACGCTAATCTGCGGCTAGGCACACGAAACAGAATGTGACGCTAATCTGCGGCTAGGCACACGAAACAGAATGTGACGCTAATCTGCGGCTAGGCACAGTGAACGGAATATGTGACGTTAATTTGTGAATTTGCACACTAAACAGAATGTGACAATAATCTATGGCTAGGCACACGTTTAAAATGGTCCTTTTTGTCGCTGCGTTGTAAAATCATTGGCCCTGTGCACCTAACAGAATATGTCAGCTTGTCACTGCACTGTGAAATATTTGTCCCTGTGCACCTAGTACAATGTCACCTTAGAACATGTCCCCCCCCACAAAAAAATGAAATTCTGCCACCCCCAAAAAAAATTAAATGCTGCCCCCACACACAACAGTCCTAAAAAGGACTTTTGGGTCTTGAAAGAGTTTCAACAATTTTATTCTCCCTACACTGACTTCCTGTGCATCTAGTATTATATGTCACCTTATAAATATCCCCCCCCACAAAAAAAAGGAAATTGTGCCCCCCCAAACAAAATATAAATGCTGCCCCCACACACAACAGTCCTAAAAAGGACTTTTGGGTCTTGAAAGAGTTTCAACAATTTTATTCTCCCTACACTGACTTTCCCTGCCTAAGCGCATCTCTCCCTGGCTAAGAATGAGCCGAACTCGCGCGTCGGGTGCTATACAGCACCCGATCACGGGTTCTGGCCAGCCAATCAGTGTAATGCCAGCAGCCAACATGGCTGCTGGCATTACACTGATGTCAGAGCCTCCCCGCACGTTTATTGGCTGCGCAGCAGCTGCGAAACGTGCGGGGAGGAGACCCGAACATGGCGGGCGAGCACATGCGGTACTCGTACGAGTACCGCCATGTGCCGAGCAGAGCGATGCTCGAGCCGAACCGAGCTTCGGCCGAGCATGCTCGCTCATCACTACTTAAGTCCTTATTTGTCCCAATTTAGGTCTTGATTCATTAAGGTGCGAATGGATTAATACACAGGGAAATCAGAGGATTTCTCTGCTTATTAACCATTCGCCCATTCAGCAATTTTCGGATTGTATCTGGCCATCTCTTATTCTTCAATAAGCGATGGCCAGATAGATTCGCAAATGTGATCCCCTAGCTTCAAGCTGGTGTATCCCATTCGAATGCATGGGGTGAACACGCTCATACACATTTTCGCTTTTGTGTATACTTGTGTTTTCCCCATGACTGACCAATTTACACAAGTTTCCCTGCTTCGCATACACAAAGCAGGGAAACACGCAAAATCAATGATGAATACCCGAAAGTATCCATCAATGATCGGGGCGAAGAGCAGCGTATTTAATATGCTGCTCTTCCCGCAGTTTGATGAATCCCAGCCTTAGTTTGCAGAAATATTCTTCTAAACAAACTGAAAACAGTTTTGAGAAAATTGTGTCTCCTTGTTGGACCCCTTTTTCTATGTTGATCTGGACTTTATCATTGTTAATCTGTATTGATGCAGTTGCATTTTCATATATTAACTGGAAGATATTGCTGCTATATATTCCTTGACTGATCAGGGCATCAGTTATTGCTTTCTTTTTCACTGAGATAAACCCCTTGCCATAGTCAGTGAAGGCAATGCATAATGGAAGGTTGTATTCAATATGCTCCTTTATAACTTGTTGCACTGTCTGGATATGGTCCATTGTACTGAAACCTCTCCTGAAGCCTGCTTGTTCCTTAGGTTGAGCCTCATTAAGTAGTGTGTCCATTCTTCTTAATAGTACTTTTGTGAAAACCTTGCAGACGATTGGCAATAGGCTTATTGATTGATAGTTTTATAGATCTGCCTTATCACCATTTTTTTTGTGCAGTAGGATGACTTTCAATAGTAACTTTATCAGTTCAATCTGCTTTTCCATTTTTCACTGATTTTATTACTATTTCTACTTTTACCCAAACTTCTGGCATAGTTTCAGCCTCTAGCACAGCATTCAATTGTTGTTCTTCATCCTTATAAAGATTTTAAAAAAATTCTTCCACTCATTTTTGGATTGTTTGTTCTGTTTTTGCCATTGTACCATCTTCAAGCATTAACACAAACATTTGGCTCCTATGTGTGGCCATCTTTTGTTTTGCTTTCTTTAGCCCTTTATTTCTTCTAGTGTTCTTTTGATGAGCTCAACACTGAATTTGGGCATTTCTTCTATAATGCTCTTCTTTATGATTTTGCACATTTCTAGATATTCTACTCTGTTTCTAATATTGTTTTGCTTCATTTCTTGTCACTTTTTCATCATGGTGACTGTTTCTTTTGACATTTGGGTTGTTTTTTCTTGTTTTACAGCAGGTGCAATGGCATGAGCAATATCTACGGTAGTCTCAATAATGTTTACACTGCGGGTTAAAAAGTCTGTGTCTGGAAGGTCTTGAAGCACACTGAGGGTGGATTGTGGTGCAGCACCAGCCCGGGGGATTTTTTTATTTAACTGGCCCACTAGCTGGTATTTTAATCTGTATGCATATAATAAAATTCCTCAAGTGCCGGGGGGGGGGGGTTACACAGCAATGCGCAGTGCACTCCTCTGGCACTCAGAGGGTTAAATACAACTGTTTTCCTCCACTCTGTTCTCCTGTTCCAGCCTATTACTCCCCCACACACACACACATCACTTTGCTAAAGATGCATAAATGCTTATCTATTAACCCCTTAACCTATTGTATGCAATAAATTATCAGTTATAAACCCCTTCCATGCCAGAGAGATGTACAGTAATGTGTTCTGCCATTAACCCATTCAATGTCTCATAGGTGCACAAGACATTGCACAGGAATGTACGCCTCAATGAGTAAACCTTTCTGTGCTAAAAAGACATAATTCATCATTAACTAACACCTTTATTCACCTTTGTGGCATACAAGGGGGCAGTTACTGATTAATTATGCCTCTCTAGCATGCAAGGGGTTAATCCGTGAGATACTGTACATATGAGGAATCCAATGGGTTAATAACAGAATATTGCTTTAATCCTCTCTGGAATGCAAAGGGTTAATAACCGATAATTTATACTTCCCTAAATCATACATGGGGTTAAAGGGTTAAAAGATGATGAATTAAGCATCTCCAGCAATGTGTACAGTTAGTTAGGAAGAATTAAATCATACAAATTTAAACTGCTAGGCATTCGGGACTCAGAAGCTCTGCTTGCTAACCATGCACTGCATAGGACACACACTGCAGGCGAAGCAGGGACAGTTAAGTCAGCCTTGGGGATGGGACAGTTACAGAGCACAGGACCCAGTCTCTTCACGGCTGCCCGGGTGAGTGAGTTGTCTCTGTTGCCTGATCCCCCAATAGGACAATCCGCCCCGAGCACACTGAAGTAATCATACAGTGCTATTTCAAAGTTCTTATGATTACTTTGCAATGCATTGAGTACCCCTCTGGCACTCAAGGGGTTAATCATTTATTCAGCAGCATTTTGCCTGCATATCACCACTATATTAAAGATGAAGATTTAGTTGCATGATTGACCGTAGTATGTATATATGCAACAAAATATGGGGCATATTTAAATCATATACATTCACTAATTGCAATAAAATATGGTGCATATTTAGAGGTTAATTCTTAATTGAAGTATGATGTTCAGATGGGAAGGTATGTGAAAAAACTCAACAATTTTTCTCATTTAAATATGTTATTAATACTTGCAAATTTAACAACAATGATTGAATATACCATAAAGAATGTTTTTTTAGACATCCTCCTCATAACGTGCAATTGTTTGTTGCAAATTTGCTTCACTTTTACATGATTCATGTGGGGGATGTGTAAACTCAGCATAATAAAGAAGATTTCTGTACAACTGTTGGAAATCAATTTAAAAACATATAAAGGTTTAGAAAAATGTTCGCTTAGTACTGTTGCCAGTCAGTTGACTTTTTTTTAAAAACATGACTATAAATGGTTCTGGTCCAAAATAACCAATCACACCTGCTATACTCCAAATAAGGTATGCAAACCATTGCTTCACAATGCATTGCACACCCCTCTGGTCATTAAAGTGTCCAGTGGGGCACAGTTTGTGTCCTGTGGTTCAGTTATCAACTCTCATATCCTCTACCATTAACAAATGGAGAGCATATCTCTTGAACAAAATCACAAGAGCAGAATAGAATTGTCTGCCCAGAGAAAGGTAAGTAGGGCATTACTCTTACTACATCGTGTTACTCCTCCTGTAATATATTATTTTATTTAACATGGTCCTTGTACATGACTAATGAAACAGTGACGTCTATCATTAATTTGAAACCAGTTTTTTCGCAAGAGCCAAAACATTTTTCATCAGATTGCACAATAAACTGAGCGCATAAATTTCCAGATGCATGCCCAATGTCATTAAAAATAGATACGACTCGTTGGAATAAGGTAGGATAAATACTGTAGCAGTTTAATTAAAATATTTTCCCTTTTCACTCAGAAATCTCTTTCACTCTCTTTCTCTCTCTCCCTTTCTCTATGCAGATTCATTACAGATAGATTTTTTGGAACCTTAATTTACACTGAATCATTGGTGGGCCTCAGTCTATTTATTTGAACAATGGGAAGGGTAGATAATTTATCTGTACCTTATAACAGACACCCATTCCACATGCTATTCTCACCTTTCCCCCAAAACACATATCTTTCTGTTACCTCAGATAACACTTTCCTTTACACTTAAACTCTTCCTCCTTAAAGGGATGTAGTCCTTTCGTTTGACTTTCATATTCAGCACGTTAAGGCTTTGCAAAGTCAGATTTCTCCCTGTATTGTTTTCAGAGATCTTTCTGTCAGGAACTATGGAAGAAGATGGCTTAGGAAAAAATCACTGTAGTGCTTTGACCAGCAATGACTAATAAACTCTCTGTGTGTTTGTCAGACGCCGTCATGCACAGTAGAGATGGCTGCACATGCTGCAATCATGCACACTACAGACTGCCTGTGCGGCAGCACGGATCAGGGCTCCGAATTCAGACTCTAGTCCTCTCTGCGCACCTTGGTCTGAATTCAGAGTGCCCCACTCCATATCAGCCTTGGCGCAGGCAGTCTCTACTGTACATAATTGCAGTGCGGCTGTTGCTGGGTGGTACTGTGGCCCATGTACACAGGCTCTTCAACTAGTATAGTATACTTGAACGCTATGTAAAGTTGGAATGAACTGTTACTATCCATTTAATGCCTTGAGTGGTAGAGAGATGTCTCCAATGCATTGCAAAGTGATATGCCAGAGAGCTCATTAGCATTCAAAGTTTAATATAATTTTAAAACCCTTATTTAGGGTATTTAATCATAATGTGCAGCCCTTTGGGTGACTTGAGGGGTACATTTGCAGCCCTTTGGTTGAATCTGGCTGTCACTGTGCAGAATCAGTCTTTGAACTGTAATATATTCCTCTCTGTCCAGAAGTAATACTTCCCTCTCTTTTATATCAGTAACACTCATCTCTCTATTCTAGATGTAACATTCACATTTCTGCTCTAACTGTAACACTCTTTCTGCTATAGCTGTAATACTCACATTTCTGTAACACTCAGCTATCTGTTTTAGCAAAAGTCCCCTCTATAGTCTAGCAGTAATACTCACCTCTCTGTTCTTTATGTAACATTCACTTCTCTGTTCTAGCAGTAATACTCCCCTCTATGTTTTTTTATGTAACATTCACTTTTCTGTTCTAACAGAAGCACCCGCCTCTTTGGTCATGGTCTTTGAAATATATATTGTGTGTATTGTATCTAGAATGAAAATAATAATAAAATGTAGGATTTTTCTATGTCATTCATAACAATTTTCTTTCATGGGATACTATTTTAGCAATACTAAAGTCCATTAAGTCCATTAGTTGTAAACAGTCACAATGGTGTATGGTACACAGTACAAATTACTTTAATTCTGCAAGACCCATTGTAACAAAGTCTAATCATAACTTGGCTCTGGTTGACTTCTACAAAAAATCTTGCTTTGTGGTTTGATCCAAACCTCACTTTTTGTCTTCATATTGATAAATTAACATCCAAGGTTTATCCTACAATCTGCACTCTGAGTAGAAACAAAATGATCAAATCATGTCTAAGTCCCCTGGTAATAGAAATCATAGCGTATGAGGATGTATATATGCTTCCGTGCCACAAATCCATGTTGACAAACTCAATACTCTGTACCAGTGTGAATCACCAAATATAATATATTCAATCCACTCTGCTGACTGATAGATGACACCACAAATGGTTTCAATAAACAAGGACTGTATTTATAATGTATATGATATCTATACACACACGGTACACACACAGCTTTATTTCTAATGTATATGAATGTACACACAGTGTGTACATTAATATACATCATATATATACTCCTGTGTGACTCGGCTTCACATTAACCCTTTGAGTGCAAGAGGAGTACAAATGGCTTGCATACCTCTCTGTCACTCAAAGGGTTAAGCATTGCTTAAAAAAGAGATAGTCAATGCTGTCCCACACTGCTAGTAATCAATAAAGTGCAAAGTGCATATACATAAATTAATACATTTTGGACAATAAAGTAGAAAAATATACGGCAATAACATTTCTGTGTAGTTTTCAACTTAATTGTCCTAAGTTGATTTATATATATATATATATATATATATATATATATATATAGATATATATATAGATATATATAGATATATATGTATTTTATTGATTATGACTATTTGGGTCAGACTTTATTTTGGCCCAATACTGTACTGCAATTTTTATTATGGTGCCATTCTCATCATATGAAAATATTGTACTGATGTTGACTAATTATTTTATTTCATGATGTTCAAGAACATTTTATTTTTGTATATGTGATGTTTTTGTCCTTTCTCTTACCTCCATTGTTTGGCTGAGTCACAGCTTTACTCCCAGTCTTTCTACCATTGTATGTTGGCTTCATTACCTTACACCCCTTTTTCACTGACCTCACTTTCTTGCCTAATCTCTCTGCCTGACTGACTTTTTTTTACCCCCCACATATCTGGTGGCCTCAATAACTTGCCTAAAAAAGTGATGCTCCCACTCACTTGTATCCATCCTTACCTGATGAATTAACTTGGGCCTACACTCTGTTGTCCATTCTCACTAGCCTCCTTCCAGTTAGAGTCATTCTGTTTCATCCACCTCCTGCCTGAGTCCCTTGCCCTGTTTCCTGTTGGATTTTCTCCTTGCTTCTACTTACTACTGGGCTCTCTCTCTCTTATCTCAAACCCCTTGCCTCCACTCCCTGGCCTAATGTCATTTGTTTCTCTTCTATTTTTTTCTCCATTGCTTGTTAGTCAATCTTCCTTTCCTCCCACTCCCTGTTGGGTCCTTTTCATTTCCTCTAGTCCCTGACTACCTCATTCATTTGCCTCTATTTCCATGTAAAACCATCCATTAGCCCTAGACTTATGTCTGCAGTCTACTTCCACCAAAATATTTACATTTTTGTTTCCGATATCATCTCCATACAAGATAATAAAATAGTAATCTTTATGTACAGTTTTTATATGCTTCTCAGGAGTATCCAATGTGGTACGGTACTTGTATGACATTCATGAGTCAGTCTGAGGTTCAGCGCCAGCGTCCACATGCTCTGCTCAGTGCTGGAGGAAGGACTCTGTTTAGTATGCAGAGGTGGGCAAGCAGTGTTAAGGTGTTCACTACGTGCGCAGAATCGCAATGTCATTCGCAGTCTAATTTTTGGCTGGGTGGGGCGGCTCTTTATGATGTACATCAGGGCAAGATACAGCACTGATCCCATATGAGCTACTCTGTAATGTAACCCTTTAGGTGGTATAGCGTTGGAAGAGGGTTAACTGTAAAGAAGAATGCTAATACAAAAGAAATCCTAAATTGTAAATGTAGCCCCAACCTTAACCCTTTGAGTGCTGAAGGGGTACGCAATGCATTGTAGTCCTCTGGCACTTAAAAGGTTAAAACTGTTACTTTAAAATAACTTGGCCAATGATCTGTGTCTCTCCAGCAGCCTAAAGACACTGTTCTGCATGAGGGAAGAGAAGGGTAGTAGAGCTTAAGCTGCTACTGCTCCAATAGTCTAGTGCATGTGTGAGCTGCCAGGAGAGGACACTGTTCTGCACGGGGGAAGACTAACCACTTCAGTGGCAGAGGCCCATGCAATGCATTCTTTTGCAATGTGTTGTATAGGCGTCTGACATTGAAGGGGTTAATGAAACGTTTTGCCAGTTCTTCTTACATATGGCCAGGGATAATAATAGAAGGCGAGTGACTATCCAGGAAAGTGAGCTCAGCATCTACATGGAGGCCAGTGAGTTGAATCGCACCATGTTACATGACATTAGGCAGTTCCTTGAAGAGCAGTGAGTAGAATTACACCGTGTTACATGACATTAGGGGGGACAGAAGAATGAGTGAGAAGGGACAAAGTGTATGCAGAGCGCACTCTGTTACATGACATTAGGGGGGACAGTAGAATGAGTGAGAAGGGGCAAAGTAAATGCAGTCGACAATGATTGAGAAGGGGCAAAGTGGATTCAGATGACAATGATTGAGAAGGGACACAGTGGATGCAGAGGACAATGAGTGAGAAGGGAGCCAGTCGATGCAGAGGACAATTAGTGAGATGGTATAAAGTAGAGGAAAGAGCCAAGTTGGAAAGTGTGTGACTACTTTCAGAGATTTTCACCCCATTAGGCCCCATGCGCACTCCTGTGAATATCACACCCCTGTGAATCTTTGGAGCAATGTGAATGGTGGAGAGGTGCATATATCCTCCTCCTGACCACCCTGTGGTGTGTGTGGCACGTCTGGAGAATTGCTGGTCACATGACCAGCTTCTCCTTTATAGTATAAATATATATATGAGAGCATAGTCATTTGCCATGTCAAGTTGTTGGATTGTTGGAAGTATGCCTTCAATGTTCTTTCTACATTTACCACAATGTTTTGCCCACTCGTCTGTTACATAAAAAGGTTAAAGCAGAACTACCACTTCCACTAAAGTCACCCTGCAATACTTATACAGGTGGCGACTAGCTTTGTAATAATTATTTTTACCTCTAAAAAGTTCCCACAAATAAAGTTATCCTTAAGCTTCCGAGACCAGAAGCCAGACAGTACCACAGACATCTTGAATGCGTGCCTGAACTGTCAGTCCTCTTTACCTTTCACAGGCATTGTACTGGTCTGGACGGTTCTGGAAGAGACTGTCTGCACAGGTGCACAGGCTGCAGTAACCTGGCTGCCAGTCTCGGAAACTTAAGGATAACTATATTTGTGGGCACTTTTGAGAGGTAAAATAATGATTACAAAGCTAGTCGCCAGCTGCATAAGTATTGCAGGGTGACTTTAGTAGAGGTGGTAGTTCTGCTTTAATATACCCGGTAAGCATAATAGCCCATTGTCCTAGGTCAACTAATTGGTCTAGGTACTGGTCCCCACAGCCCCCTTGGGATCATATAGGGCTTAGTATTATTTGTATGAAAGGCTGGAGGGTTGCATAGGTAACTTTTACCCCATCCTTAAGTAACTTAATTTAAAATGGGATCCTATGGAATCCCATGCCACTCTGAGTCTGGGGGGTGGTCAGATGGACAGTGGTGCAGGCTAGTGGGGTCCCTGAGACCAAATGCTTTGTTACTTTTTACCTCCCAAAGACACTGTCCAGATTAGCATGCATAAATCTAATCTAATATATGAATTACATTGTTTTGGGAAGCAATCTAACTGCCATTTTCGAATTAAGAAGAAATTGTTTGCCCAATGAGGCAAAATGGCATTGGGTTATTCAATTTGATTTTGCTGCCTCTGCATCAACATGGCATGATTTTTAGCACTGCTAAAATAAGCTACTTAATATCTCAAAGGGTTAATATGAAGCACAAAAACAGCAGTGACTAGTTTTCAGAATTATAATGAAATATACTTATCATTCACATAACTAGAATCTGTTCAAACTACAAGGTTGCAGGTTCTAGTACCAGCAAGGTCAGCTCAGCCTTTCACCCTTCTGAAGTAGATAAAATGAATCCAGGACATACTTGAAAATGAGAGACAATCTCGATGTATTCTTCCTGCTAAAAAAAAATAAATAAAAACTGAAATATGCAGAGGTCATAATCATAAGCTCTAATTATGTATTTTCCGCATATAGCCCATATTGAATACATATTATGCACGAAGGTCACCATCTCTTTCTTTGACGTAATCAATGAAAAATTTAGAACAGGATAGTTTGAATTTTAAACTATTCAGTCTATATGGAAATGTAATAGAAATAAAAGGTCAATATCATGGTTCATGGTTCAAAATCTTAAAAAAAAAATTGATCTGCTGAAAATCCATTCCTGAACAGGGGTGGGCGAAAGCTCTAGCCGTGTCCCCTCAAAAAATCCCGTAAAAACCACATTGTCCGTTTTTGCGCGGGAAAAAACAGCAATTAAAATTGTCGCATTTTTCACCCATTGGCCAAAATTCTTCATCATTTTTTCAATGGCTAGAACATTTCTGCCCATTGATTTACATGTTTTTCGCCTTTTCGCTATAAAAGTATGATGTATTCCAGGAAGTAGAACTCAATAGAAGCAGCTACAGAGTGAGATAGATGTGCTGTGCTGTTCTGCTGTGATTTGTTTGGAAAATTGAGGCAGGAGTGGAGCATTGTGACTGCCATCATTATGAGCAGGTTTAAAAATAATAAAGCATGAACTGAAAGGACCCTTATGTGTCCACTGAGTCTGAGGAGGAGTAGGAAGTGAGCCCTACAGAATTTATGCTGCCCAGTCCCCCTAAATCACCCCTAGAGATCTTGGGAAATTAATGGGAAGGGAGGAAGAAAAGGGTAGAAGTGAGAGCAGGAAAGGTCAGCTGCCTGTGCCTGCTGTCAGACATGCTGGCCCTGCTACTGCTACCACCATTGCTGTGCCTGCTGTCAGATGTACTGCCTCTGCTGCCATGAGTGCTGTGCCTGCTGTCAGACATACTTTCCCTGCTGCCACTAGTGCTGTCCCTGCTGTCTGACATGCTTCTCCTGCTACCACTAGTTCTGGGCCCACTGCCAGTGCTGCCCCTGCTGCCAACAGTACTGTGCCTGGTGTCAGACATGCTGCCCCTGCTGCAACCAGTGCTGTGCCTGCTTCCAGTGCTGAACATGCCGTCAGATGTCCTGTCCCTGCTGCCTCCAGTGCTATGCCTGCTTCCAATGTTGAGAGTGAGTATGATGGCATGGCAATAAGATTACAAGAAAGTCTAAGACTGAATCTTCCACCACTTTTAAGGAGCACTGTGCCTGTTTACAAACTGAGAAAGCCATTGGAAAGTCTGACCCCGGATAAGCACAGATGTCAAAAAGCACACAGTCACTCTATCAGTCATCATCATCAGCATCACCTCTTCAAAGTCCCACTCAGCCACACACTCCTGTTTTGAATACCCAGCAACAGCAACAGCAACAGAAGTTATTAACATCCACAATGTTAGATATGACAAGTGCTTCTGCTGCTGTAAGTTCTTCACCTTTGACACCTAGTAGTAGAAGTAGAACTGCATCAACATCTAGCTCCAGTACTAGTAGTAGCAGCAGCACGACCTCAGGAACCCCTCATTCCATGAAGTCCACAGTATGAACATACTTCACTCAGGATCCAAAAGCTAAGCATGTTGCAATCTGTTGTCTGTGCAAAAAGCATGTGAGCAGGGGGAAAGCAGGCTCACACCTAGACACCTCCTCTATAAGATCCCACCTGAAGAACAACCACAGTTCTGACTGGGAGACACACTATCAGCAAGCCAAAGGTGCCACAACTAGCAGCAGCAGAATCACTTTAAAAAGATCCCAGGGTTCAAGGGCAGAATAAAGAAGTAGTGCTGTTTTTATGTGTCAGAGAGTGTGCTACTGCCAGTGCCAACAGTTAGTTCAGTCCAAATAACACCTATGGCTCCTGCTGCAGAGGAGTTTGATGACTCTGGCTTTGCTGTAGGAGATGACAAGAGTCATAGACTGCCCACACATGCTGCCTCTACAATCACCACCTCCTCTAGGCATGTTGTAAAAGTAATAAAGTTTCAGGGTTCTTCTGCAATGTCCTGCCAACCCACACTGACTGAGTTCCTAGGAAGCAGTCAAAAACATCACAATAACAATCCCAAAGTATGCCTGTGGAATGGCAAGGTTGCCAAGATGTTGGCACTGTATTCTTTTGTAGAAAACTGAGGTTTCAGAGAACTGATATCATGTGTAGCTCCACTCTGGAATATCCCAAGCTGCAGTTATTTTTCCCAGATGGCTGTGAACCAGCAGGTGGTTAGTTTGATGGGTAAAGGGCTGAAAAGTGCGTATGGCAAGAAAATCCACCTGTCAACAGATATGTGGACAAGTGGGCAGAGCACAGACTATATGACTGTGACTGCTCACTGGGTTTCACTCCCAGCACAAACAGTGGACAACACTAGCTTACAGTATGAGGCGAAAGCCAGTAATCATGCTTCTCATTGTGGCATTGTGATTAAAAGTTGGATAGCTCATACCATTGTCACACCACCACTCTGCATGCAGAGTTTTGAAAGACAGTCCCACAACGCTGTAGATGTTCTAAGTAAGTTAGAGAAGGTGACAGAGGAATGGCTTGTATCCCACTCCTTAAAAGCTGGTTTTATCTGCTGATAATGGCTCCAACATAATCACTGTTTTGAGAATAGGTGGTATGGTGCATGTGCCCTGCTTTGCTCATGTGCTAAATTTAGTTGTGACAAAATTCCTGGCAGAATCTGAAACTCTCAAAAAGATGCTTACTATTGCCTACAAAATCTGTGCCCATTTTAGTCACTCCTACAGTGCATGCAGCGCTCTATATTCCATACAAGAGCATAAAAACCTGCCCCATCACCAGCTGAAAATAGAGGTTCCTACCTGATGGAATTCCACCATGTACATGCTAGAGCATTTGTACGAGCAGAATAATGCCATTAGCGAGTACACCATGCAAAACTGGAAGGCTTTGGAGGGAGCCTCTTTGTTACCTGTCCAGCGGCAACTAATGTGCGATGTATGTGAGCTGCTGAAACCCTTTGAGGAGGCAACCATGCTGGTGAGTCATACTGGGGCAGGAATTAGTGAAATTCTACTACTGATATTTTTAATGAAAAAAAAAATTTGGAGCATGGCTAAGGATTCTTACCAGAATGGCAACACAGACATGTACCAGCTGGTAAAGGACATGTTATCGTGCTTTGAACAAGATCCTCGCATAGTGTTCATTAAAATTAATGAGGAATACATTGTTGCCACTTTGCTGGATCCTGATTTAAACATAAAATTTCAGAATTTCTGTCAAAGGGCCATCAGCGATTTGTCACAACAAGGAGTCATGGAGATCAGTAGCAACTCTCTGAGGAATTGGATTCTGTCAAGAGATATCAAGACATGCTTATTGATAGAGTGGAGGGTTTCATTTTGGAGGATGAGAGGGAGAAAGTGAGGGCACAACAAACATCTAGGCAGTATAGTGAAAAGGAAGGCAGCAAAACATTTGAACCAGCAGAGGCAGCTACATCATCAACCAGAATATCCCATTCTGAAAACACAGGGCAATTCATCATGGGTCTCAGCAGGGGCAGCAAAAAAACAACATGGTTAGTGGTGGTGGTGGTGCCGGAGGCACATCTCTTTGAGACTTGCTCTCTGAGTATGGGTTGGTAACTGATACACAGGAACACCATGTAGCTCCTAGAAGTGGTCCCACTGCATGTGAGATGGTTTCTGCATACTTGCAGGATAGCTATGTTATAGACAGAAACAATGACCCCATAGACTACTGGCAAACAAAGCAGTGTGTGCATGGCCATCATTGACACATACTGCAGTGGAAACCCTCAGTTGTCCTCCAGAAAGCTTTGAGTCTGAGAGGGTTTTCAGTGCAACTGGTTATATTGTCAATGACCGCAGGACACGGCTATCAAGCAGCAATGCTGGGAGACTGACATTCTTAAAAGTGAACCAGCATCTCATGCCATCTGAGTAACTGGTAGCAGAAACCACATATGAAACACAAAGCCAGGAAAAATATATTAACAGAAGCACAGATGAGGTGGTAGAGGAGGGATGTGAAGAAGGGTTGCCACGATCTAACCCACTTGGGACAGCTGCTATGAGTGACAAGTAATGTGTGTCAGTTAGGGGTGGGCGAAAGTTGTCGCCATGTTCCTGCAGGGAATTTTGTGAAAACCACGTTGTTACCCACGTTTTTCGCAGAAAATCCGCTTTGAAACTAACGGTTAAAATTTTTGCATTTTTCAGCCATTAGCTAAAATTTTTCACCAATTATTCAATGGCTAGAAAGTTCCTACCCATTGATTTACGTTGTTTTCACACTTCCGCTATAAAAACTTGACTTTTCGCTAAAGGCAGACACAATAGAAGCAGCTACACAGCGAGACAGACATGCTGTGCTGTTCTCTTATTGAGATTTTGCAAAAAATGAGGCAGAAGAGGCTCATAGTGACTCCTATCACTATAAGCAGGGTAAAAAATAATCAATGGAGGAGTGGGAAAGATCATTATGTGTCCACTGAGTGTGAGGAGGAGGAGGAAGGGACCACTACTGTACCAATGCTGTCCAGTCCCCCTAAATCACCCCAAGGGATGTTGGGGAATTTAATGGAAATGGAGGGAGAAACAGGAAAGAGAAGGAAGGGAGAAAAGGGAATTGGAATGGGAAGGGAGGGAGAAAAGGGTAGTACTAGTGAGAGCAAGACAGTTCAACTGCCTGTGCCTGCTGCAAGATGTGCTGCCCCTGCTGCCAGTGCCACCATTGCTGTACCTGCAGCCACTAGTGTTGTATCTGCTGTCAGATGTGCTGCCACTAATGTTGAACCTGCTGCTAGTGCTGAACCTTCTGCCAGTGCTGAACCTTCTGCCAGTGCTAAACCTGCTGCCAGTGCTGAACCTGCTTCCACCAATACTTTGCCTGCTGCTAGTGTTTCTTCTAGTACTCGGGGAGAGGGAGGAGAAAATTATGCCATGTGTGACAGTAGGGGACCCTCTGTCATATTGCTCATCACCTCCTCCAAGCAGCAGTGAAATGTATGGAATAGAGCAACAGCATGTAGGGACTAGTGGTGGTGGTGTTGGAGAAGCTGGGGTGGAAGAGACATTGATGGACTTTTTAGCAGAAACTAAGAAGGAATGGGAGACAGGGATGTGGATGGGCATCACCACTAGCAATCAGCTTTTGGAATTTGCGGAAATTGCAACTGCTCTACCTTCTGCTGCTGCTGAGATGAAAGGGCAGCAGATGCGGCACTAGGACAAGTTCCACTTGTCATCAGTAGCAATACCCCTCCTGATCCTAGTTGCAGTGCTAAATCTGAGACAGTAGCAGCAACAGCAGCAACATTATCCACTGCCACAGAAAGTGAAGGGGAATGTGGAGGACAAGAAGAAAGAGGCCATTCTTCTCCACCTGTTCCCTATCCCTCCCCCCAGCAGTCATGGGAGTGGAACTATTATTCTCTTGCAGCAGGCACAGTGCAGTCATCATCAACAACTGTACAGTGCAAACTTTGTGACAAGTTAGTAAAAAGGGGAAAGGAGGAAACACACCTTGGCACAAGCTCCCTGATAGCACACATGAAACACAGACACCATGACATTTATATCAAACATGTTAAAGCCAAACACATTACAGAAATCTAGCACTGCTGTTACCGTGCCCCCTGACTCTCCAGAAAGGTGGAGATCAAAGAGGAGGAAGAATAAAGAAACACAGACAGACACTGGAAGTTCCATGATAAGCTAAACAACTAGCTCGCCATCAACATCACCTTCTTCCTCTAGGGTAACAAGAACATCTCCTGCCAATCCACCTCGTTCATCGTTACCTCCCCTGCCAAATGATAGCCACTCTGTTAATGTTAGAATATGGCAGTTCAGCTCTACCCATTGCATACTGTGTGGTGCACTGACCACACATGCCAGTGTGGTGGAGAATCAATACCAGGTCATCAGGCGGCATCTGAGCAAATTTCATCCCACAGAATATGTTAGGATTTTGGCAGGGAGGGTTCATCATTACTATTAAACTGTCAGCAAGTTGTCATGTGTCCTTAGCGGGGTCTGGACAAGGGGTACAGTGACAGTGGCAGTGCTTGGTTTCTGGTGTCATGGTGTTTGGATACAGTTGTGCCCTCAGATGTTATTTACCACACACACACTGTGCACATTGTGGTTGCTGATGAGAACCACAGTTCCTGCTCTCAAGGGAAAAATGTATATTCTAATAACAACACACCCATGATTTTGAAGGAGGGGCAGGTGGAGAAGAATTATTGGCCAACTTCTTCTTTTCTCCACATAGACTGGGGTCTACTTATTGTGTTGCTACTGCCTCAGGATCATCACTGGAGCTAGTCGTGGCAAGTGGAACTTTCATCATGCATCATCACCCATGTTACTGTTATTGTTGATCACATTCTCTTTCAGCTGCCTAATCATCCTGCTGCTTAAACAACATTTGACAGTGTCCACTGGCCAACATGACCTGCCAGTATGGCATTTTTATTTTTTCTCAGGTCTGGTGTTTTGAAAAAAAAAAATTAAACAAAAAAAAACAAAAAACTAGCCCTATAAAAAAAAAAAACAATTTTTGGGGGGTTTGTTTCTAACAAGCCTAAGTCCTACAAATCAATGTTTCCTTAGGGCTTGTGCCAAACTATCTTAAATCCTACAAATCAATGTTTCTTCAGGGCTTGGGCCTCTAATAAGTCTAAGTCCTACAAAGGCCTCTAACAACAAATCAAACAAATCATCCTCTACAAAATACTCTATCAAGTCAAGTATCAGTCCACCCCCAGTGGCAGCTTATGTCAGGGGGGGTTCCTGTCTCTATCACTTTAAATACAAATTTCTTATTTTATTTATTTTTTATTAACTGTCCCCCCAATATCAGTCAAGAAATCCCCCCAAAACAAATTCCCTGTTCAAATGATTCATTCATTCACCAACACAGGCACCCTCCTCAGACCCCTTTATACCGTGTCTTATGGTTTTTATTTTACTTTATTTAGGATTTATTTTTTATTAACTGCCCCCCAATCCCAGTAAGCAACCCCCCAAAAAAATCATCCCCTGTTCAACTGATTCTTTCCCCACACCCCACCAACACAGGCACCCTCATGCCCCTTTTATACAATGCCTTTGGGAAATATTATTTGTAATGTATTGTGTGTAACTTCTATGGTCCCTTTGATTTCAATAGGCGGAAAAAGCGGAAAATCGGCACTTTTCGCAGGAAATTTTTTGCCAAGTGGAAAGTGCCATTTTTTGCTGATTTCAGTTTGAGGCGGAAAGTTTTGCCCATCCTTAGTGTCAATAATCTGTGAAGGAGAATAGCGTATGACAATGGTAAATACAATATACATACACAGATCACACCATCAATATACATACACAGATACATACATACATACACAGATCACACCATGCCAGTCCCCCAACACCATCACTACCATACTGTACACATCTGCCACATTGTAGGTTGTACTTTATTTTTTTTATTACTTGACATCATCATGAATATGTGCCAGTGTCACTTAAGCAGGAAGTTAGTGTTGTGGGCAAAGGACAAATACATTCTGCATATTTTTCAAGCCATATGTTCCTGTAGGACTCACAACTTTGACTTTCAGCCACTTATTTCTAAACTTCAGCCCTCTCAAGAAGTAATATTACAGTAGGAAATGTAGTACCTACAGGAAATATAGGTGACAAATGTATTAAAATGTGTTAAAACAGAAAATGTGTTAAAATAGGCTAAAAGGAGTAATTTCTTCATAGGCCGAATGGCGACATTTTTCGCAGGAAAAGCGAAAAATCTGTAAGTCTTTGTGAAAAGTCATGTGGGAAATTTTCCACACTTTTCAGCCATCCCTAGCTGTGAGCAGGGACGGACTGACAGGACCTGGTCCAAAAAGAGGTCTGGGCCCCTTGCCCAATGACATCACGGGCCCCTCCACATGACATCACTGGCTCCTCCCCATTACATCATTGACCACATCCCATGACATCACTGGCCCATCCCCATTACATCACTGGCCCATACCCATTACATCAAAAGCCCCACCTCCCAATACGTCCTCATCCCCGCACACCTACCCCTCCACATACACTCATTCTTCTCCCACACTCTCTCCCCCCATCCAGAAGTTTCTTAGTACACAAATTAAGATACTCCACATCATTTCATAAGTAAACCTGTTTTAATAAATTTAATCTTGCATCTGTGTTATTGTTCACACACAATAAAATAAATCACTGGTTTGCCCAATATGGGCAGTAGTTACACTTTATAACAAAATATTGCACCTTATACAGAAACAAAAAACATGTAAATCCAACAATAACAAACATACATTTCCTTGGCATGTATTTTATAAGAGAAATAAAGTGCTAAGCTCAGCAGATGCCTTGGCAAATCTGTCTATGATTGTGTCTGTTACCCTTTATTTTGAGAGCAACTTCCTTCTCTACTGCAATGAGCATCAATGTTTCCAGATTTTGTTGTGAGAGTGATGATCTAAGTCTGGACTTCAATATTTTCAACTTTGAGAAGCATCATTCACAGGTACACTGTATAGTGCTCAATGTAATTAAATATTTGTATGTCATGTACACATTTTCATAGGCAGCTGAATAGAGTCTGTACTGAAAGAGTAGTTTGAATGCACAAGATAGGCAGTTCTTGCAGGAGAGTTGTTTCACAGCTGGAGTAGTAGTGGTTGACTGCTCAGAATCAGAGGTAACAGGCTGTTCTTCTAGAGCAGAATCCCATGCTTCACTTTCATCCTCACTGTCATCCAACAATCCCCTTCGGATGTTTTCATAGCAGGACGCAAATGATAACAACTCTTCACGTAAACCAATAGGGTCAGTTTCCGAAACAGTTTTAGCTACAATGTCAAGCTGGATTTTGTTAAGTGAGGCCAGTATTTTGTCAAATCGCTTTGGATCAAAAGATGAAATCTGCTTGTAAAGTCCTCCATGTATAGCAAATTTTGTTTTCATGCTCTCTGTAACGGCATCAACAATAACACTGTAACATGAAATTTCAAACCATTTCTTGTAATTTGTGGGTTCTGCGCATCTTGTCAGTCTAAATTCTGGAAAGGACTTGTTGATGGTAATATTCTGACATGCTAGTTTCTCATTCAGATGATCAACATATGTTACTGCTGAATCATAAACCGTTGAGAAATCTCTAGATACTTTTTGTAAACGAGTTGTAGCATCTTCTACCATTCGCCATGCCTGCACGACATCAAGTCCTGTTGACTGCAAATAATCGGATACAGGTGTTGTAATGTCAAAAATGCAAATAAATGTAAACATTACTAATATTGTTTCAAATTTACAAATATTCTCACTCAATTTAAGTGCTTCATGTTTGACTGAGGATGGAAAGTCAGAGGATTCACTTACTTGCTTAAGTATAATTAGCAAATCTGAACACAACTAGAGTGATTTTCAAAGCTTCCAAAAAGCTAAGTGCTCTAGCTCTACTTGACCATCTTGTTTTCCCTATGTGTTCAAGTTTCTTAAAGGGACAGTAATACTTAAAATATAAAAAAATACATGTTGTAGGGTTTATCCCCCAGAGTAAAACAAGGGTACTCCCACCGCTGAGAGATATTTTATTAAAAAATGATAACAGCTCAAACGTGAATTTTTTTAGGTGCAATATCACAGTGGCCTGAAAATTTACAGTGGTGCTGTTGCTACACCATCCTTGAACAGCTCTGATCTGTAGACCATAAATCTCCATAGGATGGTGTAGCAGGCCACTGTGATACTGCACCTAAAAAATTCACGTTTGAGCTGTTATCATTTTTTAATAAAATATCTCACAGCAGTGGGAATACCTTTGTTTTACTCAAGGGGATAAAACCTACGACATATATTTTACATTTTAAGTATTACTATCCCTTTAAGTTTAGCTTGTTCAGTCTTTTCTTTCATCTGTTCTTCCCAAATTTGCATCCGTTTGTAGGAATCACAGAAGAAAGTAGAGAGGTTACTGAGAAGGCCAAATAAACTTACTGCTGCAACACACACACTGCTTGCATCTGCAATGACCAAATTCAGCACACGTGCATAACACCATGTGTGAATGTGCGTAGGACGAACTTGCTTCATCAGTGCCTGCAAGCCATTGTAAACACCACTCATATTAGCAGCACCATCAAATTAATCTCCAATGCATTTCCCAAGATTAAGTCCTATGTTTGCCAATTATTATCTTAGCAAGACATGCAGGCTTTTACTACCAAATCTGGTCCGTGTATGCCTTTTCTGCAGTAAACAACGTTAGCATTAAATGGTATGTTGTCAACAGGCTGGTTAGGATGATATTCCCAGAACTGTTCCATGGAAATTCCTGCACTTTTCAAGGCATGTGAATGGAGGAAAAAGTACTCTGTGGATGGTGGTTTATCCTGTTGAGATGACATAGCCTCTTCTTGCTTTGGCATTTTCTTAGAAGGAAATTGTAGCTCATCATCTTTTTCTGTTCTTTGAGCGAGTTCCACATTTAATGATGCCACAGGACTTAAAACTCTTTCTTCTGCAGCCAAGTCTACTGGTTCATCCAAAATTTGAACTGTGGAGGTCTCATCATCTTGCAATGGAACTGTACCCGTAGTCTTACTAAAGAACATATCAATTTTGCTAGTAGATGCTTTAAGTTTACATTGTTCCTCTTTTTTTCCTTCCTTTTCATAGCACCACTTTTGTGCTTGTAAGTTGACATCTTCTTAGCGAATTGATCTGAATTCACCCTGTATGTGATATGACGAATAGTGTTGAGCGAGCATGCTCGGCCGATGCTCGGATCGGCTCGAGCATCGCTCTGCTCGGCACATGGCGGTACTCGTACGAGTACCGCATGTGCTCGCCCGCCATGTTCGGGTCTCCTCCCCGCACGTTTTGCGGCTGCTGCGCAGCCAATAAACGTGCAGGGAGGCTCTGACATCGGTGTAATGCCAGCAGCCATGTTGGCTGCTGGCATTACACTGATTGGCTGGCCAGAACCCGTGGTCGGGTGCTGTATAGCACCTGACCATCGAGTTCGGCTCAGTCTGAGCCAGGGAGAGCTGAGGATAGGAAGGGAAAGGCAGTGTAGGGAGGAAAACAAGCAAAATTGTGAAAAAAAAGAACCAAAAGTCCTTTTTAGGACTACTGTGTGTGGGGGCAGCAGGTTATTTTGTGTGGGGGGAAAAAAAAAAAAAAAAAAAAAAAAATATTCTGTTTAGTGTGAAAAGTTGCAGATTAGAGCACATTCTGTTTAGTGTGCACAGTTGCAGATTAGAGCACATTCTGTTTAGTGTGCAAAGTTGCAGATTAGAGCACATTCTGTTTAGTGTGCAAAGTTGCAGATTAGAGCACATTCTGTTTAGTGTGCAAAGTTGCAGATTAGAGCACATTCTGTTAAGTCTTCAAACTAAAATATCAAAGTCACATATTCCATTCAGTGTGTTTCACCGCCGTTTAGCAGCCTATTCTGTGTACTCTGCACAGTTGCAGAATAGTAAGAAATACTGTTAAGTTTTCAAACTCAAATATTAAAGTCACATATTCCATTCAGTGTGTTTCACCGCCGTTTAGCAGCCTATTCTGTGTACTCTGCACAGTTGCAGAATAATAAGAAATACTGTTAAGTTTTCAAACTCAAATATTAAAGTCACATATTCCATTCAGTGTGTATCACCGCCGTTTAGCAGCCTATTCTGTGTACTCTGCAGAGTTGCAGAATAGTAAGAAATACTGTTAAGTTTTCAAACTCAAATATTAAAGTCACATATTCCATTCAGTGTGTATCACCGCCGTTTAGCAGCCTATTCTGTGTACTCTGCAGAGTTGCAGAATAGTAACAAATACTGTTAAGTTTTCAAACTCAAATATTAAAGTCACATATTCCATTCAGTGTGTTTCACCGCCGTTTAGCAGCCTATTCTGTGTACTCTGCACAGTTGCAGAATAATAAGAAATACTGTTAAGTTTTCAAACTCAAATATTAAAGTCACATATTCCATTCAGTGTGTATCACCGCCGTTTAGCAGCCTATTCTGTGTACTCTGCAGAGTTGCAGAATAGTAAGAAATAGTGTTAAGTTTTCAAACTCAAATATCAAAGTCACATATTCCATTCAGTGTGTATCACCGCCGTTTAGCAGCCTATTCTGTGTACTCTGCAGAGTTGCAGAATAGTAAGAAATACTGTTAAGTTTTCAAACTCAAATATTAAAGTCACATATTCCATTCAGTGTGTATCACCGCCGTTTAGCAGCCTATTCTGTGTACTCTGCAGAGTTGCAGAATAGTAAGAAATACTGTTAAGTTTTCAAACTCAAATATTAAAGTCACATATTCTGTGTAAGATGAAGAAGGCGGGTAAAAAGGGACGGGGAAGTGGACGTGATCCTGAAAGTTCAGGGCGCGGGTCAGGACGCGGAGAAACTGTGCCTGGTGCCAGAGCACAAGAAAGAAAGACATCCACCATACCTAGCTTCATGTCTAATTTTACAGGGCGTCGCAGGACATCACTCTCGAGGTCCGACCACTGCGAACAGGTGGTCGGTTGGATGACAGCTGATACTGCTTCCAGTCGGTTAAGCACCACCCTGTCTTCCACCAAGTCCACTCTCAGTAGCCAAGAGTCTGGTCAAAATAATCCTCACTCTGATCATCCTTCCTCCCACCATACACGGTCTGGTCAAAGAAGTGATCCCACACTGGGATATAGTGAGGAGCTCGTCTCATCACCAATCCTTCATTTGACCCTCTCTCCAAGCACGCTTGCAGAGGAACATGACATCTTGTGCCCTGATTCACAACCTCTAGAGGCTACCCAATCACAAGAAGATGACAGATGTGAACGGCATTTAAGGTCAAAGGAAGTAGTGGATGATGATGATGATGATGAGACACAGTTGCCATTAAATCAACCACTATTTCCGTCTCAAGACCTTGTTGAGGAGAATGTTATACAGTTGTCAATGACTGAGTATGTGGTGGGATCAAGACTTGAGGAGGATGATCAGAGTGAGGAAGTGGAGGAGGACTTGGTGGACGATGAGGTGACTGACCCCACCTGGGAAGGTGTAGAGCCGAGCGATGTCAGCAGTCCTGAGGGTGAGCCATCTGCAGCACCGCAACAGGCTGGAAGAGGCAGTGGTGTGGCTACAGAAAGAAGGCGGACCGCACCAAACCGGCCCGCAAATGTTCCACGGAGCACCCCCTTGCGTAAATCTACCTTGCCAAGGGGTAGGTGTTCCGCGGTATGGCGTTTTTTTAAGGAAAGTGCGGACGACAAAAGAATTGTAGTTTGCAACCTGTGCCACACCAGAATGAGCCAAGGCATGAACACTAGAAACCTCACCACCACCAGCATGATCCGACACATGGCATCCAAGCACCGTAGTAAGTGGGAGGAACGCCTGGATCGCCCATCTGTGTCTGCAGGCCACACCACTGCCTCCTCTTCCCCTGTTTTCGGTGCCGGCCAATCGCCTGTCGAAGGCGCAGGCCCGCATACCTCCCGCCCTGCACCTGTACCATCTGAAGCACCATCAGCGACCACATCCACTTCCCTGTCCCAGCACAGCGTCCAAATGTCGTTACCCCAGGCATTTGAGCGCAAGAGAAAGTACCCAGCCACCCACCCACAGGCCATAGCACTAACCTCACACCTTTCCAAATTACTGGCCATCGAAATGCTGCCATTTAGGCTTGTGGACACTGAGTCCTTCCGCAGCCTGATGGCAGCAGCTGTCCCTCGGTACGCGGGACGCCGCCACTACTTTTCCCGGTGTGCCATCCCCGCATTACACCACCATGTGTCCCGTAACATCACCCGTGCCCTGACCAACGCAGTTACTGGGAAGGTCCACTTAACGACTGACACATGGACAAGTGCTTGTGGCCAGGGACGCTACATTTCCCTGACGGCACACTGGGTGAATGTCGTGGAGGCTGGGAGCGACTCGGACCCTGGGATGGCACGGGTGCTACCCACGCCGAGGATTGCGGGCCCTACCTCCATCAGGGTTTCCACCAGCACCTACGTTATTGGCTCCTCCTCCTCCGTTTCCACCTCCGAATTCTCTACACGCAGCGCCACTCCCCCATCAGCCAGTAGCTGGAAGCAGTGTAGCACTGCAGTGGGGAAGCGTCAACAGGCCGTGCTGAAGCTGATCTGCCTTGGGGACAAACAGCACACGGCCTCAGAGCTGTTGCAGGGGATTAGTCACCAGACCGAGCAGTGGCTCTCGCCACTCAACCTGCAACCAGGCATGGTTGTGTGTGATAATGGGCGTAACTTGGTGGCGGCTTTGGAGCTCGGCAAGCTCACACACGTACCATGCCTAGCGCATGTATTTAATTTAGTGGTGCAGCGATTTCTAAAAACCTACCCCAATTTGCATGATCTCTTGACCAAGGTGCGCCGCGTGTGTGCACATTTCCGTAAGTCATCTACAGCTTCGGCCGGCCTGTTGAAGCTGCAGCAGCGCTTACAATTGCCAGCTCACCGGCTGCTGTGTGACGTGAGCACGCGCTGGAACTCCACCTTCCACATGTTGGCCCGGCTTTGTGAGCAGCAGAGGGCAGTAGTGGAGTACCAGCTGTTACACGGTCGTCGCCTCTCCGTTCAACTTCCTGTAATCAGAAGTGAGGAGTGGGAATGGATGTCAGACCTCTGCGAGGTTTTACGCAATTTTGAGGAATCGACACAGATGGTGAGCGGCGATAACGCTATTATCAGTGTAACCATCCCACTTCTGTGTCTACTGAAACGCTCGCTGCTCACAATTAAAACCAACGCTTTGCATGTGGAAGAGGTGGAAATGGGGGAGGAAGAGCTTACACAAGGTGATAGCCAGAGCACCCTCACTTCGTCTTCTCAGCGACAATTGGAGGAGGCGGAGGAGGAGGAGGAGGAGGAGGAGGAGGAGGAAGACACGGTTGCCTCCGCTACAGAGGGTAGCCATGGAACTTTAGTTCCATCTCTTCAGCGTGGGTGGGCAGAAGAGGAGGAAGAGGATGAGGAGATTGAGAGTCATCCTCCTGGTGAGGACAGCGAAATCTTGACTGTTGGTACTCTGGCACACATGGCTGACTTTATGTTAGGCTGCCTTTCCCGTGACCCACGCGTTATACGCATTTTAAACAACACGGATTACTGGGTGTTCACCCTTCTGGACCCCCGCTACAAAGAGAATTTCTCATCTCTCATTCCTCCGGTGGAGAGGACAAGCAAAATGGTGCAATACCAGAAGGTTCTTGTCGAAAAATTGCTCCAAAATTTTCCATCTGACAACGCTGGCGGCAGAGTACGTGCTACCTTGGCCAACCGAGAAGGGGAGAAAAGGGGAGCACACAGCAGTTCCGAGAAAGGCAGGGCAACACTCTCCAAGGCGTGGGACACCTTCATGACACCCCGCCAGCACCCTCACCCTGATGCGCAGCCTAGTGTCACAAGGAGGGAAAAGTTTTGGAAGATGGTGAAGGAGTACGTAGCAGACCGTGTCAGCGTCCTCAATGATCCCTCTGTGCCTTACAACTACTGGGTGTCCAAGCTGGACACGTGGTATGAACTGGCACTCTACGCCTTGGAGGTGCTGGCCTGCCCTGCCGCCAGCGTTCTGTCTGAGCGGGTATTTAGTGCTGCTGGTGGCATCATAACAGATAAGCGTATCCGCCTTTCCACCGACAATGCTGATAGGTTGACACTTATAAAAATGAACAAGGCCTGGATTTCCCCTGACTTCTCCACTCCACTGGAGGAAAGCCCCGGGGGAACATAAACTCACTTTATATATGTTATTTACAATGATGGGAATACTCTGTATTCCCATTCACCCCTTCCACCCAAAAAACGGGTATATGGTTGACTCTTAATCTTCTCATCCTCCTCCTCCTCTTCCATATGCCCTGTACTATAATTTTTATATAGGGCCAGCTCACCAGCGGGCCCTGTGATATTATTTTTTATATAGGGCCAGCTCACCAGCGGGCCCTGTGATATAATTTTTATATAGGGTCAGCTCACCAGCGGGCCCTGTTTGCCAATTTTTATATAGGTCAGCTCACCAGCGGGCCTTCTCATATAATGTTTTATTGGGTCAGCTCTCTAGCGGGCCCTCTCATATAATGTTTTATAGCGTCAGCTCACTAGCGGGCCTTCGCATATAATGTTTAGGATGGTCAGCTCTGCAGCAGACCCTCACCCATAATGTTTTAGATGGTCAGCTCAGCGCACGTTTCCCTCTTAATCATGGCCTCAGTTCAATAAAATCAAGGAAATTTTTGGGAGAATTTGCCTCTGTGCACGTTTCCCTCTTAATCATGGCCTCAGTTCTGAAAATCAAGGAAATTTTTGGGAGAATTTGCCTCTGCGCACGTTTCCCTCTTAATCATGGCCTCAGTTCTGAAAATCAAGGAAATTTTTGGGAGAATTTGCCTCTGCGCACGTTTCCCTCTTAATCATGGCCTCACTTCCGAAAATCAAGGAAATTTTTGGGATAATTTGCAGATGATATACAAGTAAATATACAGCAAATATTGTTTGGTAACAATTTTTCGTCTAAAGTCGTTTTTATTTTCCTTTTTGTGTGTTTTACGGTCAGTCTGTAAAAATGGCGTACTACGGGCGAAAGATCGTTCCCAGCAGCGATGTTGGAGTCCAAGATGCATCCAGACATCCTCCCTATGCTGTCCCTGAACCATTTCTGTAGTGTTTCCATCTTTTTCTGCCCTTTTCCTATGGACCAGGCACCCTCCCCTCATCAGAGCAGGGGGTGCCTGGTGTAATGCTCGAGTCCTCCCATTGACTTCAATGGGGCTCGGGAGCACTCGAGCCTCAGGGGGTGCTCGGTCAGAGCACCCGAACACCCGAGCATTGGGGTGCTCGCTCATCACTAATGACGAATAATTAATTACCTAACCTGAGTATAATGTACTCAAATAAACAAACAATACAGATACATTAAAGGGATAGTAATGTTGAATATGTAGTAAAATATATAGAGAAAGCTGGCTGGCTGGCAGGCCTGGTGGCTGTGCATGAAGAGAGTCAGTATAACATTATAAGTAGTGATGAGCGAGCACCCCAATGCTCGGATGTTCGGGTGCTCTGACCGAGCACCCCCTGAGGCTCGAGTGCTCGGCCGAGCACCCGAGCCCCATTGAAGTCAATGGGAGGACTCGAGCATTACACCAGGCACCCCCTGCTCTGATGAGGGGAGGGTGCCTGGTCCATAGGAAAAGGGCAGAAAAAGATGGAAACACTACAGAAATGGTTCAGGGACAGCATAGGGAGGATGTCTGGATGCACCTTGGACTCCAACATCGCTGCTGGGAACGATCTTTCGCCCGTAGTACGCCATTTTTACAGACTGACCATAAAACACACAAAAAGGAAAATAAAAACGACTTTAGGCGAAAAATTGTTACCAAACAATATTTGCTGTATATTTACTTGTATATCATCTGCAAATTCTCCCAAAAATTTCCTTGATTTTCAGAACTGAGGCCATGATTAAGAGGGAAACGTGCGCAGAGGCAAATTCTCCCAAAAATTTCCTTGATTTTCAGAACTGAGGCCATGATTAAGAGGGAAACGTGCGCAGAGGCAAATTCTCCCAAAAATTTCCTTGATTTTATTGAACTGAGGCCATGATTAAGAGGGAAACGTGCGCTGAGCTGACCATCTAAAACATTATGGGTGAGGGTCTGCTGCAGAGCTGACCATCCTAAACATTATATGCGAAGGCCCGCTAGTGAGCTGACGCTATAAAACATTATATGAGAGGGCCCGCTAGAGAGCTGACCCAATAAAACATTATATGAGAAGGCCCGCTGGTGAGCTGACCTATATAAAAATTGTCAAACAGGGCCCGCTGGTGAGCTGGCCCTATATAAAAATTATATCACAGGGCCCGCTGGTGAGCTGGCCCTATATAAAAATTATATCCCAGGGCACGCTGGTGAGCTGGCCCTTTATAAAAATTATAGTACAGGGCATATGGAAGAGGAGGAGGAGGATGAGAATATTAAGAGTCAACCATATACCCGTTTTTTGGGTGGAAGGGGTGAATGGGAATACAGAGTATTCCCATCATTGTAAATAACATATATAAAGTGAGTTTATGTTCCCCCGGGGCTTTCCTCCAGTGGAGTGGAGAAGTCAGGGGAAATCCAGGCCTTGTTCATTTTTATAAGTGTCAACCTATCAGCATTGTCGGTGGAAAGGCGGATACGCTTATCTGTTATGATGCCACCAGCAGCACTAAATACCCGCTCAGACAGAACGCTGGCGGCAGGGCAGGCCAGCACCTCCAAGGCGTAGAGTGCCAGTTCATACCACGTGTCCAGCTTGGACACCCAGTAGTTGTAAGGCACAGAGGGATCATTGAGGACGCTGACACGGTCTGCTACGTACTCCTTCACCATCTTCCAAAACTTTTCCCTCCTTGTGACACTAGGCTGCGCATCAGGGTGAGGGTGCTGGCGGGGTGTCATGAAGGTGTCCCACGCCTTGGAGAGTGTTGCCCTGCCTTTGTCGGAACTGCTGTGTGCTCCCCTTTTCTCCCCTTCTCGGTTGGCCAAGGTAGCACGTACTCTGCCGCCAGCGTTGTCAGATGGAAAATTTTGGAGCAATTTTTCAACAAGAACCTTCTGGTATTGCACCATTTTGCTTGTCCTCTCCACCGGAGGAATGAGAGATGAGAAATTCTCTTTGTAGCGGGGGTCCAGAAGGGTGAACACCCAGTAATCCGTGTTGTCTAAAATGCGTACAACGCGTGGGTCACGGGAAAGGCAGCCTAACATAAAGTCAGCCATGTGTGCCAGAGTACCAACAGTCAAGATTTCGCTGTCCTCACCAGGAGGCTGACTCTCAATATCCTCATCCTCTTCCTCCTCTTCTGCCCACCCACGCTGAAGAGATGGAACTAAAGTTCCATGGCTACCCTCTGTAGCGGAGGCAACCGTGTCTTCCTCCTCCTCCTCCTCCTCCTCCTCCTCCGCCTCCTCCAATTGTCGCTGAGAAGACGAAGTGAGGGTGCTCTGGCTATCACCTTGTGTAAGCTCTTCCTCCCCCATTTCCACCTCTTCCACATGCAAAGCGTCGGTTTTAATTGTGAGTAGCGAGCGTTTCAGTAGACACAGAAGTGGGATGGTTACACTGATAATAGCGTTATCGCCGCTCACCATCTGTGTCGATTCCTCAAAATTGCGTAAAACCTCGCAGAGGTCTGACATCCATTCCCACTCCTCACTTCTGATTACAGGAAGTTGAACGGAGAGGCGACGACCGTGTAACAGCTGGTACTCCACTACTGCCCTCTGCTGCTCACAAAGCCGGGCCAACATGTGGAAGGTGGAGTTCCAGCGCGTGCTCACGTCACACAGCAGCCGGTGAGCTGGCAATTGTAAGCGCTGCTGCAGCTTCAACAGGCCGGCCGAAGCTGTTGATGACTTACGGAAATGTGCACACACGCGGCGCACCTTGGTCAAGAGATCATGCACATTGGGGTAGGTTTTTAGAAATCGCTGCACCACTAAATTAAATACATGCGCTAGGCATGGTACGTGTGTGAGCTTGCCGAGCTCCAAAGCCGCCACCAAGTTACGCCCATTATCACACACAACCATGCCTGCTTGCAGGTTGAGTGGCGAGAGCCACTGCTCGGTCTGGTGACTAATCCCCTGCAACAGCTCTGAGGCCGTGTGCTGTTTGTCCCCAAGGCAGATCAGCTTCAGCACGGCCTGTTGACGCTTCCCCACTGCAGTGCTACACTGCTTCCAGCTACTGGCTGATGGGGGAGTGGCGGTGTGTGTAGAGAATTCGGAGGTGGAAACGGAGGAGGAGGAGCCAATAACGTAGGTGCTGGTGGAAACCCTGATGGAGGTAGGGCCCGCAATCCTCGGCGTGGGTAGCACCCGTGCCATCCCAGGGTCCGAGTCGCTCCCAGCCTCCACGACATTCACCCAGTGTGCCGTCAGGGAAATGTAGCGTCCCTGGCCACAAGCACTTGTCCATGTGTCAGTCGTTAAGTGGACCTTCCCAGTAACTGCGTTGGTCAGGGCACGGGTGATGTTACGGGACACATGGTGGTGTAATGCGGGGATGGCACACCGGGAAAAGTAGTGGCGGCTGGGGACCGCGTACCGAGGGACAGCTGCTGCCATCAGGCTGCGGAAGGACTCAGTGTCCACAAGCCTAAATGGCAGCATTTCGATGGCCAGTAATTTGGAAAGGTGTGAGGTTAGTGCTATGGCCTGTGGGTGGGTGGCTGGGTACTTTCTCTTGCGCTCAAATGCCTGGGGTAACGACATTTGGACGCTGTGCTGGGACAGGGAAGTGGATGTGGTCGCTGATGGTGCTTCAGATGGTACAGGTGCAGGGCGGGAGGTATGCGGGCCTGCGCCTTCGACAGGCGATTGGCCGGCACCGAAAACAGGGGAAGAGGAGGCAGTGGTGTGGCCTGCAGACACAGGTGGGCGATCCAGGCGTTCCTCCCACTTACTACGGTGCTTGGATGCCATGTGTCGGATCATGCTGGTGGTGGTGAGGTTTCTAGTGTTCATGCCTCGGCTCATTCTGGTGTGGCACAGGTTGCAAACTACAATTCTTTTGTCGTCCGCACTTTCCTTAAAAAAACGCCATACCGCGGAACACCTACCCTTTGGCAAGGTAGATTTACGCAAGGGGGTGCTCCGTGGAACATTTGCGGGCCGGTTTGGTGCGGTCCGCCTTCTTTCTGTAGCCACACCACTGCCTCTTCCAGCCTGTTGCGGTGCTGCAGATGGCTCACCCTCAGGACTGCTGACATCGCTCGGCTCTACACCTTCCCAGGTGGGGTCAGTCACCTCATCGTCCACCAAGTCCTCCTCCACTTCCTCACTCTGATCATCCTCCTCAAGTCTTGATCCCACCACATACTCAGTCATTGACAACTGTATAACATTCTCCTCAACAAGGTCTTGAGACGGAAATAGTGGTTGATTTAATGGCAACTGTGTCTCATCATCATCATCATCATCCACTACTTCCTTTGACCTTAAATGCCGTTCACATCTGTCATCTTCTTGTGATTGAGTAGCCTCTAGAGGTTGTGAATCAGGGCACAAGATGTCATGTTCCTTTGCAAGCGTGCTTGGAGAGAGGGTCAAATGAAGGATTGGTGATGAGACGAGCTCATCACTATATCCCAGTGTGGGATCACTTCTTTGACCAGACCGTGTATGGTGGGAGGAAGGATGATCAGAGTGAGGATTATGTTGACCAGACTCTTGGCTACTGAGAGTGGACTTGGTGGAAGACAGGGTGGTGCTTAACCGACTGGAAGCAGTATCAGCTGTCATCCAACCGACCACCTGTTCGCACTGGTCGGACCTCGAGAGTGATGTCCTGCGACGCCCTGTGAAATCAGACATGAAGCTAGGTATGGTGGATGTCTTTCTTTCTTGTGCTCTGGCACCAGGCACAGTTTCTCCGCGTCCTGACCCGCGCCCTGAACTTTCAGGATCACGTCCACTTCCCCGTCCCTTTTTACCCGCCTTCTTCATCTTACACAGAATATGTGACTTTAATATTTGAGTTTGAAAACTTAACAGTATTTCTTATAATTCTGCAACTGTACAGAGTACACAGAATAGGCTGTTAAACGGCATTGAAAGACACTGAATGGAATATGTGACTTTAATATTTGAGTTTGAAAACTTAACAGTATTTCTTATAATTCTGCAACTCTGCAGAGTACACAGAATAGGCTGTTAAACGGCGTTGAAAGACACTGAATGGAATATGTGACTTTAATATTTGAGTTTGAAAACTTAACAGTATTTCTTATAATTCTGCAACTCTGCAGAGTACACAGAATAGGCTGTTAAACGGCGGTGAAAGACACTGAATGGAATATGTGACTTTAATATTTGAGTTTGAAAACTTAACAGTATTTCTTATAATTCTGCAACTGTACAGAGTACACAGAATAGGCTGTTAAACGGCGTTGAAAGACACTGAATGGAATATGTGACTTTAATATTTGAGTTTGAAAACTTAACAGTATTTCTTATAATTCTGCAACTGTACAGAGTACACAGAATAGGCTGTTAAACGGCGTTGAAAGACACTGAATGGAATATGTGACTTTAATATTTGAGTTTGAAAACTTAACAGTATTTCTTATAATTCTGCAACTCTGCAGAGTACACAGAATAGGCTGTTAAACGGCGGTGAAAGACACTGAATGGAATATGTGACTTTAATATTTGAGTTTGAAAACTTAACAGTATTTCTTATAATTCTGCAACTGTACAGAGTACACAGAATAGGCTGTTAAACGGCGTTGAAAGACACTGAATGGAATATGTGACTTTAATATTTGAGTTTGAAAACTTAACAGTATTTCTTATAATTCTGCAACTCTGCAGAGTACACAGAATAGGCTGTTAAACGGCGGTGAAAGACACTGAATGGAATATGTGACTTTGATATTTTAGTTTGAAAACTTAACAGTATTTCTTATAATTCTGCAACTCTGCAGAGTACACAGAATAGGCTGTTAAACGGCGTTGAAACACACTGAATGGAATATGTGACTTTAATATTTTAGTTTGAAAACTTAACAGTATTTCTTATTATTCTGCAACTGTACAGAGTACACAGAATAGGCTGTTAAACGGCGTTGAAACACACTGAATGGAATATGTGACTTTAATATTTGAGTTTGAAAACTTAACAGTATTTCTTATAATTCTGCAACTGTACAGAGTACACAGAATAGGCTGTTAAACGGCGGTGAAACACACTGAATGGAATATGTGACTTTAATATTTGAGTTTGAAAACTTAACAGTATTTCTTATTATTCTGCAACTGTACAGAGTACACAGAATAGGCTGTTAAACGGCGGTGAAACACACTGAATGGAATATGTGACTTTAATATTTTAGTTTGAAAACTTAACAGTATTTCTTATTATTCTGCAACTGTACAGAGTACACAGAATAGGCTGTTAAACGGCGTTGAAACACACTGAATGGAATATGTGACTTTAATATTTGAGTTTGAAAACTTAACAGTATTTCTTATAATTCTGCAACTGTACAGAGTACACAGAATAGGCTGTTAAACGGCGTTGAAACACACTGAATGGAATATGTGACTTTAATATTTGAGTTTGAAAACTTAACAGTATTTCTTATAATTCTGCAACTGTACAGAGTACACAGAATAGGCTGTTAAACGGCGTTGAAACACACTGAATGGAATATGTGACTTTAATATTTGAGTTTGAAAACTTAACAGTATTTCTTATAATTCTGCAACTCTGCAGAGTACACAGAATAGGCTGTTAAACGGCGGTGAAAGACACTGAATGGAATATGTGACTTTGATATTTTAGTTTGAAAACTTAACAGTATTTCTTATAATTCTGCAACTCTGCACAGTACACAGAATGTGCTGCTACACTGCGGCGAAGCACACTGAATGGAATATGTGACTTTGATATTTTAGTTTGAAGACTTAACAGTATTTCTTCCTATTCTGCAACTCTGCACAGTACACAGAATGTGCTGCTAAACTGCGGCGAAGCACACTGAATGGAATATGTGACTTTGAAATTTTAGTTTGAAGACTTAACAGTATTTCTTCCTATTCTGCAACTCTGCACAGTACACAGAATGTGCTGCTAAACTGCGGCGAAGCACACTGAATGGAATATGTGACTTTGAAATTTTAGTTTGAAGACTTAACAGTATTTCTTCCTATTCTGCAACTCTGCACAGTACACAGAATGTGCTGCTAAACTGCGGCGAAGCACACTGAATGGAATATGTGACTTTGATATTTTAGTTTGAAGACTTAACAGTATTTCTTCCTATTCTGCAACTCTGCACAGTACACAGAATGTGCTGCTACACTGCGGCGAAGCACACTGAATGGAATATGTGACTTTGATATTTTAGTTTGAAGACTTAACAGTATTTCTTCCTATTCTGCAACTCTGCACAGTACACAGAATGTGCTGCTAAACTGCGGCGAAGCACACTGAATGGAATATGTGACTTTGATATTTTAGTTTGAAGACTTAACAGTATTTCTTCCTATTCTGCAACTCTGCACAGTACACAGAATGTGCTGCTACACTGCGGCGAAGCACACTGAATGGAATATGTGACTTTGATATTTTAGTTTGAAGACTTAACAGTATTTCTTCCTATTCTGCAACTCTGCACAGTACTCAGAATGTGCTGCTAAACTGCGGCGACGCACACTGAATGGAATACGTGACTTTGATATTTTAGTTTGAAGACTTAACAGAATGTGCTCTAATCTGCAACTTTGCACACTAAACAGAATGTGCTCTAATCTGCAACTTTGCACACTAAACAGAATGTGCTCTAATCTGCAACTTTGCACACTAAACAGAATGTGCTCTAATCTGCAACTGTGCACACTAAACAGAATGTGCTCTAATCTGCAACTTTGCACACTAAACAGAATATATATATTTTTTTTTTTTTTTTTTTTCCCCCCACACCAAATAACCTGCTGCCCCCACACACAGTAGTCCTAAAAAGGACTTTTGGTTCTTTTTTTTTCACAATTTTTGTTTTTTTTCTCCCTACACTGCCTTTCCCTTCCTATCCTCAGCTCTCCCTGGCTCAGACTGAGCCGAACTCGATGGTCAGGTGCTATACAGCACCTGACCACGGGTTCTGGCCAGCCAATCAGTGTAATGCCAGCAGCCAACATGGCTGCTGGCATTACACCGATGTCAGAGCCTCCCTGCACGTTTATTGGCTGCGCAGCAGCCGCAAAACGTGCGGGGAGGAGACCCGAACATGGCGGGCGAGCACATGCGGTACTCGTACGAGTACCGACATGTGCCGAGCAGAGCGATGCTCGAGCCGATCCGAGCATCGGCCGAGCATGCTCGCTCAACACTAATTATAAGATAAATAGTTTGCAGAACCGGGTAGTAAAAAAAAAAAATGAATATAATAAAATAAATAAATAAATAAATAAAGAAAGAAATAATAAAAATTACCTTACAGTGCTGTCTAGTTTCTTGCTGGTTGGTTGGAGCCTGTTTGACAGCTGGCTGGAAAGCCTGAGGATAGGCTGGCTGGCTAGCCTGGTGGCTCTGCCTGCAGAGAGTTGGTATAACATAGTATAAATAATTTGCAAAAGAGGGTATTAACTCTCTGAGTGCTAAAGAGGTACGCAACTCCTAGCATTGGAATGTGTTGCATACTGCTCTGGCACTCAAAGGGTTAAAAATATATAAGTACTAAAAAAAAAACTAACCTTACACTGCTGGCTAGCTTCTTGTTGGTTGGCTGGAGACTACTTGGCAACTGGTTGGATAGTTTGTTGGTGTGCTGGATGTCTGGCCTGGTGGCTGTGCCTGTAGTGAGTACAACATTTCATATATAATTTCCAAAAATGTGGTGGCCTGGGGTACTGAATGGCCGGGGGGGTACTGGATCAGGTGCACTAACCCCCCAGGCCATCAATTACACATTACCCCCCAGGCTATCCAGTACCCCCAGGCCATCTAATAACCCCCCAGGCCATCCAATAACCCCCCAGGCCATACAGTACTCTCCTAGGCCATTCAGTATCCCCCAGGCCATCCATTATTTCCCCAGGCCATTCAATAACTCTCCAGGCCATCCAATAACTCCCCCATGCCATCCAGTACCCCCAGTCCATCCAATAACCCCTCCGGCCATCCATTAATCCCCAATGCCATTCAATAACCCCTCAGGCCATCCATTAATCCCCAATGCCATTCAATAACCCCTCAGGCCATCCATTGCTTCCCTAGGCCATCCAGTACCCCTTTTCAATGCCATCTAGTACCCCCCTCCAGGCCAGACCATCCAGTACCCCCAATACACAGAACCAGGCCATCCAGTACCCCCAATACACAGCACCAAGCCATCCAGAACCCCAATACACAGTAACAGACTATCCAGTACCCCCAATACACAATACCAGGCTATCCAGTGCCCCCAATACACAGCACCAGACCATCCAGTACCCCCAATACACAGTATCAAGCCATCAAGTACCTCCAATGCCCAGCACCAGGCCATTCAGTGCCCCCAATACACAGTACAAGGCCATCCAGTACCCCAAATACACAGTACAAGGCCATCCAGTACCCCAAATACACAGCACCAAGATATCCAGCACCCCCAATACACAGCACCAAGCCACCCAGTACCCCCAATACACAGTACCAGGCCATCCAGTACCCTCAATGCACAACAACAGGCCATCCAGTACCCTCAATGCACAACAACAGGCCATCCAGTACCCCAATACACAGCACCAGGACATCCAGTACCCCCAATACATAGCACCAGGACATCCAGTACCCCCAGTACACAGCACCAGGCCATCCAGTACCCCCCCAGCACCAGACCAACCAGCACCCCCAATGCACAGCACCAGACCATCAAGTACCCCCAATACAATACACAGAACCAGACCATCCAGTACCCCAATACACAGTACAAGGCCATCCAGTACTCCAAATACACAGCACCAAGCCATCCAGTACCCCCAATACACAGCACCAGGCCACCCAGTACCCCCAATACACAGTACCAGGCCATCCAGTACTCCAAATACACAGCACCAGGCCACCCAGTACCCCCAATACACAGCACCAGGCCATCCAGTACCCCCAAAACTCATCAGCAGACCATTCAGTACCCCCCATACACAGCACCAGGCCATCCAGTACCCCCAATGCACAGCACCAGGCCATCCAGTACCCCCAAAACTCATCAGCAGACCATTCAGTACCCCCAATACACAGCACCAGGCCACCCAGTACCCCCAATGCACAGCACCAGGCCATCCAGTACCCCCAAAACTCATCAGCAGACCATTCAGTACCCCCAATACACAGCACCAGGCCACCCAGTACCCCCAATACACAGTACCAGGCCATCCAGTACCCCCAAAACTCATCAGCAGACCATTCAGTACCCCCAATACACAGTACCAGGTCATCCAGTACCCCCAATGCACAGCACCAGGCCATCCAGTACCCCCAAAACTCATCAGCAGACCATTCAGTACCCCCAATACACAGCACCAGGCCACCCAGTACCCCCAATGCACAGCACCAGGCCATCCAGTACTCCCAATACACAGTACCAGGTCACCCAGTACCCTCAATGCACAACAACAGGCCACCCAGTAACCCCAATACATAGCACCAGGACATCCAGTACCCCCCAGCACCAGGCCATCCAGTACCCCCCAGCACCAGACCATCCAGTACCCCCAATGCACAGCACCAGACCATCCAGTACCCCCAATACAATACACAGAACCAGGCCATCCAGTACCCCCTTACAACACACAGAACCAGGCCATCCAGTACCCCCAATGCACAGCACCAGACCATCCAGTACCCCCTTACAACACACAGTACCAGACCATCCAGTACCCCCAATACAGAGCACCAGGCCATCCAGTACCCCAATACACAGTACCAGACTATCCAGTACCCCCAATACACAGTATCAAGCCATCAAGTACCTCCAATGCAGAGCACCAGGCCATTCAGTACCCCCAATACACAGTACAAGGCCATCCAGTACCCCAAATACACAGCACCAAGCCTTCCAGTACCCCCAATACACAGCAACAGGCCACCCAGTACCCCCAATACACAGTACCAGGCCATCCAGTACCCCCAATGCACAGCACCAGACCATCCAGTACCCCCAATACACAGCAGCAGACCATCCAGTACCCCCGATACACAGTACCAGACCATCCAGTACCCCCAATACAGAGCACCAGGCCATCCAGTACCCCCTTACAACACACAGAACCAGGCCATCCAGTACCCCCAATACACAGTACCAGACCATCCAGTACCCCCAATACAGAGCACCAGGCCATCCAGTACCCCAATACACAGTACCAGACTATCCAGTACCCCCAATACACAGTATCAAGCCATCAAGTACCTCCAATGCAGAGCACCAGGCCATTCAGTACCCCCAATACACAGTACAAGGCCATCCAGTACCCCAAATACACAGCACCAAGCCTTCCAGTACCCCCAATACACAGCAACAGGCCACCCAGTACCCCCAATACACAGTACCAGGCCATCCAGTACCCCCAATACACAGCAGCAGACCATCCAGTACCCCCGATACACAGTACCAGACCATCCAGTACCCCCAATACAGAGCACCAGGCCATCCAGTACCCCCTTACAACACACAGAACCAGGCCATCCAGTACCCCCAATACACAGTACCAGACCATCCAGTACCCCCAGGCCATCCAGTACCCCAATACACAGTACCAGACTATCCAGTACCCCCAATACACAGTATCAAGCCATCAAGTACCTCCAATGCAGAGCACCAGGCCATTCAGTACCCCCAATACACAGTACAAGGCCATCCAGTACCCCAAATACACAGCACCAAGCCTTCCAGTACCCCCAATACACAGCAACAGGCCACCCAGTACCCCCAATACACAGTACCAGGCCATCCAGTACCCCCAATACACAGCAGCAGACCATCCAGTACCCCCAATACACAGTACCAGGCCATCCAGTACCCCCGATACACAGTACCAGGCCATCCAGTACCCCCAATGCACAACATCAGGGCATCCAGTACCCCCAATACATAGCACCAGGACATCCAGTATGCCCAGTACACAGCACCAGGCCATCCAGTACCCCAAATACACAGCACTAGGCCATACAGTACCCCCCAGCACCAGACCATCCAGAACCCCCAATGCACAGCACCAGACCATCCAGTACCCACAATACACAGCACCAGACCATCCAGTACCCCCAATACAATACACAGCACCAGACCATCCAGTACCCCCAGCACCAGTACTGGCTGGTTTACCTGTGCTGCGTTGTGGTGGTGGGTCAGTGTGCTGCTGCTGTCCCTGTGTCTGTCACTGACACTGCTGGAATCCCAGTAGTCCTCCTCTGAGTCCTGTCCTCCTGATCCTGCTGCGTATGTGTCCTCAGACTCCTCACTCAGTCAGTAGTCTCAGTCCTACTTCTCACGTGATGTCCTGTGGCGCCGGTCAGACGGGCTCTGCTGTTGAGTCCCACATAGTCTCCCCACACCCATCACTCGCCCCTGCGGCTGCCCGCGAATCGATTACATCAGTGCGCATGCTAGTTGCTACGCGACCAATTGGTCTGCCAGCATGCGCATTGATGAACAGGAAGAATAAGCTCTGCTCAGCCTCGGTGAGAAGAAGCGGCCGAACAAGCACTTGCTGCCAGCAGCTGCCAGAGTCACCCACCCCAGCGCAGTGAGTCTGTACTAGTCTGTACTATCATACCCTCTGGCAGAGTGGCAGCAAGCATTATGATTCGGAAGATCTTCCTCCTCCGAATCTGATCTTGTGTTGGGCTGGGGCCTTGGGGAATTGTGGCAATCATTCAGCACCACAGTGATGGCAAGTTAAGTAAGTTATAGAAAGAACAACTGCTACTGTCACTGTGTTATGTATCATTATGTTGTGTATTGTGTACACTCACTATCTGTTGCGCCGGTTGTCCGTACCTCCGGCGGGTATCTTGGAGCGCGGCCGCTTCCGGGTTCAGCATCGTCACCGGCTCAACGCTTTGTGCATGTGCGCAATGTTTTCCTTTTGTGTCCACTTCCGGGGTTCTCCTTGTGTCCTCCGTCACAGTCCTGACGCATATATATAGCACTGCTAGAGCCTGGGAAATACTGAGAAATACCAGAGTCTGGGAAATTTACGGCATGTGAGCTGCTGTTTTCCCTCAACCCTATGACATATGCGTCAGATTTCGTCAAGGTTCATACGGTGATAACCCTGCTGACCGGAGAGACCCAGGTGTGGGCCCATCATTTATTGCAGACCAATAGCCCTACACTGGCCACCTGGCCAGCCTTTCTACAGGCTCTGGAAACGCTATATGACGACCCGTTCCAAGCTGCATCAGCACAATCTGCCCTACGTACCCTAGTCCAGGGAAAAAGGCCGGTAAATGACTATGTGTCCGATTTTCATTGTCTTGCTAGTGATACACGTTGTAATGAGCCTGCTCTGTACAATCAATTCCGGCATGGTCTGTCCGATGCATTTAAGGATGAGCTGGCCAGGAGCAGCCTACCGAACCGACTAGAAGACCTGGTCCTGATGGTAATCCAGCTGGACCGAAGGCTCAGAGAAAAACGCCGAGAACGTAAGGCTTCCACAGCCACTCCTATCCGCCGTGCCCTTCCTGCATGTCCTCTGGGTTCCGAGCCTTCTACTGCTTCGTCCGCCCTCACGCCCGAAGAACCCATGCAGCTGGGTGTTGTCCGAGGTCCTTTGTCCCAGACGGAGAGAGACCATCGCAGGCAACAGGGATTGTGTCTGTACATGCAGTGGGCATGTACTGCGGACCTGACCTGTTCACCCCTCATCTCGTCCAGGAAACCCTCATGCAACCTGCTTCACTCCTGCTACTTGTCTTATTTCACCGGAGTCCTGCTTCTCTTTCCTTGTCTCATTACAGTGTGATGGCCGACAGAGTGAAATTATCACCATGGTGGACTCTGGTGCTAGTGGATGTTTGATTAGCCAGGATTGCTCCACCACCTTGGGCATTCCCCTCCAAAAGAAGAAGCATCTACTTGCCGTTCGTATGGCCGACCAAAGACCACTGCAAACCGGACCCATTCAGTTTGAGACAGTCCCTGCCCGGTTGCTGATTTTCAACGTCCACGTGGAAGACATCTAGTTCGATGTTCTTCCATCCCTTTTTTTCCTTTGATTCTTGGACTTCCATGGTTGCGGTCCCATGATCCAACAATCTCCTGGTACCATTCTGCAATAAGTTTCAGTTCTGCTTATTGTCAGTCGACCTGTTGCCAGATCAAGAGACCTGCTATCCTATCGATTCCTACACTACCAGTTCTGCCTCCAGCCTACCAGCCGTTCAGTTATGTGTTTGATGAAGCCCGCGCTGCCACACTGCCTCCACACCATCCCTATGATTGCCCCATGGATCTGTTACCTGGAGCGGCCATACCCTATGGACATATCTATCCTCTTTCGGGCCAGGAGGCCCTGCACTTGAAGGCTTACATCACTGACAGCCTCTAATGGGGGTTCATCCGCCCTTCCACATCGCCCACTGGGGCAGGTATCTTTTTTGTGCCCAAGAAAGATGGGGGACTACCACCCTGTGTCGATTACCGTAATCTCAACAAGATCACCATCAAAAGCCTCTACCCTCTGCCTCTCATTTCCGAACTCCTGGAACGGATCTCCGCTGCTTGTGTTTTCACAAAGATCAACCTCCATAGTGCCTATAATCTGGTGTGCATTCGGGAGGGGGATGAGTGGAAGATGGCTTTCCGTACACAATATGAACACTATGAGTACACTGTCATGCCGTTTGGGTTGTGCAATGCCCCAGCTACGTTCCAATGCTTTGTTAATGACGTATTCCACGATCTGTTGGATCAATTCATTATCATCTACCTGGATGACATTTTGATCTTTTCTGTCCCTGAACACCACCTACATGTCCAAACTGTTCTTTCTCATCTTCATGACCATGGCTTGTACGCTAAAATAGAGAAATGCATCTTCGAGGTACCCGAGATCACATTCCTGGGCTTTGTGATTTCCCAGGGGTGCATAAAGATGGATCCCCAAAAAATATCCGCAGTCTTACACTGGCCCACACCTACAGATAAGAAAGCCATCCAAAGATTCCTGGGCTTCTCCAACTTCTACAGACGTTTCATTCAGGACTTCTCCTGACTCATAATACCTCTCACTATCCTTACTAAGAAGGATGAGCAATTCCAGTGGTCTGAGGCAGCGCAAGTGGCTTTCAACACATTGAAGACTGCGTTCACCCAGGCTCTGATACTGAGGCAACTAGATGTCACTCGTCCTTTCTACTTGGAAGTGGATGCCTCCAATAACGCCACCGGAGCAGTGTTGTCCCAACAGGTGGGAGTCCAAGACCAGCTTCATCCTGTGGCCTATTTCTCCCGACGAATGACTCCAGCGGAACAAAACTATGATATCGGAAACAAGGAACTCCTGGTTATCAAGCAATCATTGGAGGAGTGGCGTCATTTGCTGGAGGGCACCGAAATTCTGATAACTATCTTCACAGACCACCGTAACCTAGAATACTTGCGGTCTGCCCGTAGGCTTCGCCCTAGCCAAGCACCTTGGGCCCTCTTCTTTTCGAGATTCACATTCCACATCACATATTGCCCAGGGGCAAAAAACGGGAAGGCAGACGCTCTCTCACGACAACACAGTACCCCTGACTCTCCTCCCGTGCTTCCGGACACCATCCTATCCCCGCACCACTTCATGTCCATCTCCAGAGAACTGATTACCCGATTAAGACAAGAATCAAAGTCTGAACCATCATTAGTACAAAGGTATGCTCTGACCTACACGGACGGCCTTCTGTACAAACAAGGACTTGTCTATGTACCTCCTCCGCTACACCCTGCAATCCTTCATCAGTTCCATGATCTCCCGTTGGCTGGGCATGGGGGCATCACTAAGAACCTAGAAAACATTAGCAGACATTTCTGGTGGCCTCTGCTGCGTTCTGATGTGGTGAAGTATGTGACATCCTATGACACATGCCACAGATCCAAAGAGTGTCACTCCAAACCTTCGGGCCTGCTGCGCCCTCTGCCGGTGCCCGCTGGACCCTGGCAGGAAATCACTATGGACTTCATCGTCGATCTACCCAAGTCCAAAACGTATGATACCATATTGGTTGTAGTGGACCGGTACACAAAGATGGCCCACTTTGTTCCCCTGGTAGGTCTACCTACTGCAGTTCACATGGCTGAGACATTTCTACACAGTATATTTTGCCTTCACGGACTGCCCCGATCTATCATGACAGACAGGGTAACGCAATTTACGTCCAAGTTCTGGAGATCCCTCTGTTCCAACTTACGTATCCAAAGCAGTCTATCCTCTGGGTACCATCCTCAAATCAACGGGCAAACTGAGAGAACCAATCAGACTCTCGAGCAGTACCTACGTGGCTTCTCCTCTCTGCAGGACGATTGGTCCCAGCTGTTGCCGCAAGCGGAGTTTGCTTATAACAATCAATACCACAGTGCTATCAAGATGTCCCCTTTTGTGCCGCCTACGGCTTCCATCCGGCCGTTTTACCTGATTTACATCCTGTGTCTCCAGTCCCTGATGCGAATCAATGCACCATCGCACTGCAGCAGATCCACAAAGAACTGTCTATGCTTCTGCAACACGCTCAGGATTCTTATAAGGAACAGGCTGACAAACACCGACGACCCAGCCCACAGTTGCAAGTCAGGGACAAGGTGTGGCTCTCGTCTAAGTACATCCGCCTGTCCTGCCCTTCACGGAAGTTGGGGCCCCGTTTCCTGGGACCCTTCCCAGTCATCAAAGTATTCAACCCAGTGGCTTACCGCCTGCAGCTGCCCAACTCCCTCCGGGTTCATCCCACGTTCCACGTGTTCCAACTAAAGCCCTGGACGGCTAGTCCGTTTCCCGGTCATCATCCTCCCTGGCCACCACTGCTCACGGTGCGTGGTTCTGATGAGTTTGAGGTGGAACGCATTCTGGACTCCCGCATACGCCGTGGGCGGTTAGAATACTTGATACACTGGTGGGGTTATGGTCCGGAGGATCGCTCCTGGGAGCCTAGATCCAACATCCATGCTCCTGACTGTTTGGGCGCTTTCCATGACTCGCATCCGGAGCAACCGTCTTGTCGGGCCGCCCAGGGGGTGTCCGTTCCGGGTGGGTATCTGTTGCGCCGGTTGTCCGTACCTCCGTCGGGTATCTCAGAACGCAGTCACTTCCGGGTTCAGCATCATCACCATCTTGATGCTTTGTGCATGAGCGCAATGTTTTCCTTTTGTGTTCACTTCCGGGGTTCTTCTTGCGTCCTCCGTCACAGTCCTGCTCTAGTATTAGGGTTCCCTGCTCGTTGTCCTTCTTGCTGGCGGGTTGTTTCGTTCCACATTTTTTCTTGCGTCCTCCGAGGTTTTTAGTCAGGGTTTCCCCGGTTCCTCCTCCTCCGTCCGTTTTCTGTTTTTTTCTTTTCTTTCCACGGTCCATAGCTCCTTTCCCGCGCTTCGCGGTGTCTTTCGGATTCTGTTTGTTTTTTTTTGTCTGGGAACTTCTCTGATCTCTTCTGTTTATATATTATTTCCAAGCAGCCTGCTACCATCTGCACTCTCACCTTTGTGCAGTTAAGTCTTCAGGCTACTTACATTTGGTCTATTCACCAACTGACCAACACTATCACTACTCATACTCAGTTAACTTATATCCTACCGTCCTGAGTCTTAACAGTTTTATTGCCAGAGTGGTACGTAAGAAATGCGTTGCATACCACTCTGGCGCTCAAAGGGTTAATGAAGGCAGTGTCATGCAGCAAGCATGAAGACAGGGCAGGCAGTATGAAAATTGTCTGAGAGTCCTCAGTGCCTAACGAAACACTCATCACAGTGCACAATGTGGTCAGCCGCCAGTGGCAGCTTTACATAAGAGCGGGCAGGCGGGCCCTATAGTCAAGCTGTGGTTGCGAGGAGTCAGGCATTATTAACAGAGGAGTGTCAGACAGACTACATGAACAACATTGTAATTGGCAGTGACGGACCCCCCTTGGTCATGAGCCCTCAGTCCGTGGCCGAATGCCAGAATGATCAGTGTGCCCCTGACTGTGAGTCACACTTGCCATCTGCAAGCAGGCCCACTACTACCACACAGCAGACAGAGATTGTTGGAGTGAGGGAGGGGGTAATGATGATGGTGAGGATAGTGAAACATCTGGTGGTGGGGCTAGCGTGACTGCTGTAGATCCTCCTGCTGAGGATGAAGGGGAAGTGATGCAGAGCATCCAGACTAGCAGTCAAGGCAGCCCACAACATACCCCTAAGTCTGTTATTCCCTTCCCCCTGCATTATGCCTCTGGGACCTGATGCTGAAGAGGACAGAACTAGCTAGTAGAAGAATTAGAACAGATCTACTGACTTTGCCTGCTACTAGTGCTACCGGTCAGGCCATTTGTACCCAGGTGCATTCCCTCCTTTCCCCTTTTCCCTAATTTATCACATACAGTGCACAGTGCCATCACTGATGGCAGCACTGTGCCTGCCCCAGGAGAAAAATTGTTCCACATCCAGGAACTCAGGGTGGAGGTGAAAGATGGAGAAGAAAGGTCTTATTCTTCTTCTCTTCCACAATACCCTTCACTGGCTGGTGCAGAGGATGCTGCTGCTTCCTCAGAATCAGCACTAGAACTAGGAACAAGATTATTGCTGGCAAATGGAACCTGGCCTAGTCCCACATCACAACTACTGTTGAACCCCATACCCACAGTTGCCACGGTAGTCTGTGGCACAATAGCCATCTCTTTACCAGTCTGCTGCCCTTGGAACTCAGCAGCAGCAGGAATTACAGCAGCACCAAACACCACAAATTCTGCAATCTCACTATTGGTAGTGGCGGTGATGCCCATACCCATTTGCACAGCTGTCTCCCACTCCTTTTTGCTTTTGACTAAAAAGCTCATTAATGCCTCTTCCAACCCAGATGCTCCACCATCAACATCATCACCACCACCAGTTCCTCCTTGCTGTTGCTGATCTATGAGAGTCGTAATGGTTGCCATTGATAACAAATGTGACAGAGGGCCCCTTACTGTCACGCTTACCATCTTTACAGGTGTAGAAGGCAGATTGGCAGCAGTAGCAGCAGGTGCAGGCAGCTGATCTGTGCTGATGCTCATACTACTGGTATCCAGTTCTGCCTTCCTCAGCATCTGGTCCCAGAGGCATAATGCTGGAGGAAGGGGAATCATAGGGTTAGGGGGATGTTGATGGTATCCTTTGACTGATAGTCTGGCTTCTCCAAATCACTTCTACTTCCACCTTAGCAGGAGGACTACAGCCGTAACTCTAGCCCCACCACCAGCTGCTTCATTGTCATCACCTATACCATCATCACCCCCACCCTCACTGTCTAGCTGCAGTGTGGTATTAGTGGGACTACTTAGGGATGACATTTGTGACTTATGGTCCCCTGCTTTCACACTTGCCATCATCTCCTCCTTCTTCTGTGTATCAGAAGGCACACTGGCAGCAGTAGCAGCAGACACAGGTAGCTGGCCTGTTCACACTGCTACCCAGTTCTTCATGTGACTTTGCTGGTTTTCTCATAAATTTTCTCAGATCCCAAGGTACAATGTTGGGGGCCTAGGCATCATTGAGTCTGGGGAATCAGGGTCACAGACCCTTCTATGCTGGTGGTGGTCACTTCCTCCTCCAACTCATTGGATGAATCACGGTCCTTCCAGCTTCTCCTTTTTAATCAAATGGCTGTTCATACTCTTGGCCAGCAGTCTGAGCCGCTGCTGCCTTAATTTTGCTAAATAAATAGCTTCAAAATAGCCTATCACCCTAACTTTCTCTCTAGCTGCTTGTATTGTGTTTCAATTCCTGGAAATGTCATGTTTTTGGAGTGAAAATTAAAGGGGAGTGAAGTTTGTAGCTGTTAAAATAATAGTGAAAACATTTTGGCAGTATGTTAAAATGGAGAAGATTTAAAGGGCTGTGTTTAAGGTGGCTTTTCCTGCAAAAAAAAGGACAACCACATGGTTGTAACAGATTCTTTCGCAGGAACACAATGGGACCTTTCGCCCACCCCTACACTTGATCACAACCACACATATTTATATAAATGTATTACGTTCATTTTGCAATAACAGTTTAATATGTATATATTTTATAATTTTATTTCTTTTTATTTTTTTTATAGCTATTTAAGCATAAAAGGAAAAACTTTTCCAGAAGTCCAAGTAAACATTGGAGTCAACATGAGTTCAAGGGACCAAATCAACAAATTAATTGAATATTTTAACGGCTTTGTTATTTCAAAGGTATGTATCAAAGGCATAAACGTATTCAATAAGAAATATGCTATGATAAAAAATGGCACCAGTGTACCAAGAATCCTGGATTAATTGCATCATAGGGAAGAAATAAAAACTCCCACTTATTTAAATGGGGCATTTAACCCCTGCAACTGCTACAAATGTCTCCAGTGGAGCCCCATATAACACTCAAATGTTTTAAAAGCACAATTTTAACTCAAATGGGATTGTGTTATTTTTTTATATTTATAAGGTGATAAAAAAGGAGACCTTCTCCAGTGAGATCACTTCTCCTATCCCTATGTTACTTTATAGATCATGTGCACTAAGATCTCTCCTACTGGCTCCATAGAATAAAATAGGAATTGTTGCAATTATCTTACTGAGGAAGTTATCTTATTTGTCACCACCTTACCACACCTTAGAGCATCTCCCCCCATTCCCCCGGATATTTTTAAAATATCAGTCTGAATGTTTAATAAAGTAGACATGACTATTATGACTATAGTAGACTATGCCTACTGGTAAAACAGTTGGTAAGGCAAAAGTAAACACTAAACATGAAACCCACTTATGTACCTATAACTGGCCCAGTACTTGGAAGTATCATAGTAGGCAGCACAAATCGACGTTCTCAAAAAACATGCATCGCCGGTTATTTCCAGCACCATGTGTTGATGACAGAAAAATAATGCCAGATACTTCAACTTCAAAGGAAATGGCCAATGTTTGATGTTAGCAGGTCAAGTCAAGTGTTGTCAAGGCAAATCCCAATCCCCAGCCAATCCAAATCTAGCAAAATATCAAAATCAGTCCCAAAATGTATATATATATATATATATATATACCCCCCAAAAAACGCCAACCCTTGCCAGTGTTTCACGGTTCATTGATGTAGAGCACAGGGACCAAGAGGATAGAGTTAGAGAGAGTGTGTGTGAGAGAAAAAGAGAGAGAGAGAGAGAGGCAGTGTTATGGTTCCGTACACTCAGAAACGGTAGATGTTGGTAAAAAACACAATTTTATTTAAAGCACACAAGGAATAATGTAACCCTCACGGGTCCAGTATATAGCACATAAATAACTGACACAGGACAGGTTACATTAGCAGAATACAATACTGCCACAGGTCAGGTAAATATGATTGATACAGTGTAATAGACTCCAGAAATACCAGTGAGGCCACTGACTCAGATGCCCAGATAAGCAGAGGCCCAATGTCGCGTATAGACAGAGATAGCAACAGTGACAGGATGGCAGCAAAGAGCAGGCAAGATCACCTGAGCGGGAGGTTGCAACGGTGGACACCCACCAGAGACTACAACTGCGTGAGTCAGTGCTCATGCCAGGAACATATGCCCAACTGAGACTATCCACCACCGTGTGCCCGTGCCACCCCTGAAGGGGTTAATGAAAGCTATGGTCTTAATGTGGAAGGCAACCGGAAGCGCCCAACTGAATCCAGAGTGGAAGACCAAGCAAAGAAATATACCGGTGATAAGGATGACAGTGGTGAAACAAGTAACGACACAAGGCACCACCCCCGGAGGGGTTAATGAATGCTATGGTCAGAATATGGAAGGCAACCGGATGCGCCCAACTGAACCCAAGAGCGGTAGACCAAGTGATCAAGTGAACGGTGTGGAGGAATAATGGCACAATGAGACTCAAACCCACGGACTGGATTACAAACGGTAACGGAGTACCGTAGCTATGTGGTGCACGTTAACGTGAGTGAAGTGCACAGGATCTTCACCCAGCCAGGCACGGAAGGAGCAGGAACTACAGCCAAACCGATTCGGTACACGGAGCAAGAACCTCAGCCAAGCCGGGTTGGTACACGGAGCAGGGTCGTCGGTCTCGCCGGGTTGGTACACGGAGCAGGATTGTCGGTCTCGCTGGGTCAGTACACGGAGCAGGAAAGTCAGCCAGGCCGGGCCAGAACAGGAAGCAGAAACATCAGCCAATCCGAATCGGTACACAGAAGCAGGAACAGTAGCTAATAGCGTAGTCAGGCAGTCTGGGTCATACACTGGTATCAAACAAATGAAACAAGCCCTAGGCATCAGGTACACCACGAAAGGGCAACCCCTAAGTGACAGCCCAGACTATATAAAGGCTGTCACTGGGAGGAGCTGTACAGCGCAGCCAATAAAAAGGCACCAGGAAATAAGCCTGTTAAAATGTTGCTAGAATCACGGGCGCCATGATAGGCAGACAATGGAAAGAGGTATAGTCCGGGTGTGGAGTCAAGAGTTGTACACTTTTTAACACATTGCACACATTACATCCTCACAATGTGTTTTGACACACCGCACATTTAAATTTACTTTATACAGTGTGACTGAGTGAGTGTAAGAGAGTAGCAGAGGATGATTGCGACTGAGTGCTTGTGTGAGTGCCTGTGTGAGTGTTTGATTGTGAGTAGGTGTGATGGGAAAGTGGAGAATACTGGAGAGATTGCAGGGATAGAAGTAGAGGCTGAAAGGATGGGAAGTATGGGGAGAGGTGCAGGAGAGGAAGAAGGAGAGCAGGGCTTCCCCGGGCAGGGTAGGAGAGGGATATCAGGTGGGAGGAGAGGTACTTGCCAAGGGATAGGTACACACCAGACAGGGACAGATCCAGCAGTTGCATGGGGTGTGGTTGTCAGGGAGGGACACACACATAGCCAGGGCCAGCACAGACAGGGCCCCAAACATCTACTCAGCAAGCTGAGACTTCGGTGGAGGGGGAAAGGCTCGGAGAACCAATGTACATGTATGAGGAGAACTTGTCCATAGTGAGAGGGGGATCCTGGAAAGGGAAAGCATCCTCTTCACCCTTGAGAGCAGCAGGAGAATAGGTTCCCGGAGAAAGCAGGCATGGTGTGAGGTGGAGGAGACAGTCAATGCAGTGTCAAGGTTCCTGCAATGGACAGACTGCAAGAGAAGGTGAAGAATAAAATGTGTGATCTTTTAGCACATGTCCAAGCAACAGTTGGTGGGTCTCCATCAAGTATCACCTTCAATGACTGTGAAGAGCTGATAAAACAGAACTTGTCGATGACAGCAGTTGAGGTTGTCCAGGGTGGTTGTGACACAGAACATGACAGCACTCTCCAGGCTCCTGGTAAGCAACATATATCCAACCCGTCATCTTCAATAAGAACTTGTTAGATATGTTGTTAAAGCAGTAGATCCATATATGTGTGTTACTGATCCCTGCACGTGAGAAAACCTACTTTCATAGTAAACCCTACTGTAAATGTTCACCTGTCCCTGCTAAAGTAAAAGACCATACAGCCTTGTTCAGTATATTCTTCTGAGTGCCAGAGGTGTGTTCAATGCATCACCCTGCCATTCTGTATTTACCCCACTGGTACTCAAAGGGATGAAGCAATATGTTAACCCCATCATTGCTGTGTTACTCCTACATGCTCATCTCAGATGTAACATTGATACCCATCATGTAGTGACAGACACATGTAATGATTGATATGTGAAAATGAAAGTCAGAAAGAAGCCCATCTCCACCTGGAGGACTACAACAGGCAGCAGCACTCCAGCTGTCGCAACCGGATCCCCCCCAGCTGCCTCAACCAGATCCCCCCCAGCTGCAACAGGGACATCAGCGCAGACCCTGGATATTGCATACAAGGTTCACACTTCTGGTAATTATGAGTGACAGGTATAGGTTGACATCCCACAGTATTGCACAGTTGTACGAGGTGATTAGGGATGACATAAAACCCTGTATACCACACCAATCTTGCCCTTTCCAGTTTGCAAAAGCTCATGTGTGCCATCCACTTCATGGAAAGTGGATCTTGTCAGGTCACAGAAGGCTTTGCAACTGTAATGTCACAGCCCACTTGTTCAAGGGCACTGGCACAGGTTTTGGCATCCCTCAAGAGGAAGGCCAGGACCTATATCCACTTACCCACCACTGACATGGAGTGAACATGTGTGAAACAGCAGTTCTATGCATGGGGAGGCATGCCCAGGCAGATGGGTGCAATAGACTGCACATGTTTGAATACAAGCTCCTACACAAGAGGGCCATTTGTACACGAACAGGAAGAATTTCCACTCTATTAATGTTCAGATGGTCTGTGATGCCATTATGAGGATAACCCATGTCTGTGCCAAATATCATGGAATCTGTCACGACTGATATATCCTCACAAGATCCTCCTTACACAGGGACTTTGAGAATGGGACCTATACAGGAGGATGAATATTAGGTGAGTCAACACAACATACATCACACCACAGCCACAGGTGCACTCACACAACTCATGTCAACACAGCTTAGCATGGTCATGATACACAACAAGTACTTCATCCACATAACATGTGCCCCTGTCTAACCATGTCACTCTCTGTCCACAGGTGATGCTGGCTATGGCTGCAAGCCATGGCTACTCACACCACTGATCAATCCCCACACAGGAGTACTTTAATGAGACTCACAACAGAACAAAGTGTGTAATATCTCACAAATTTGGCCTGCTGAAAGCCAGATTCCATTGTCTAGATCATTCGGGGGCCCCTGCAGCATGCACCACAAAGGCATGCAACATAATCTTAGCCTGTGCCATCTTACACAATATAGCCATTGACACATGTCTTGTGGATGAAGATGAGCCAATCCCCATTGTGGAGGTCCCTGTCCCATGGGCACAACATGAGGAGACCCACAGAGGGGGCAGATATGAGACAGATATGAGCCAGGGAGCACTTCAGTTGTGGATATAACACAGACATTAACAGAATACATGTATGTCCATCATCACCCTCTGGAAATCTGTACAAACACACTAACTACACTACACATGATGTTCTTCTTCACCCCACAGGATCAATGAGAGTCACAGGCCTGACATTGCCAGCAGTAAGGATTCCATGCATGTGTCTTATTGAGGTTATGGATTCAACTGACATCAGCTATTCCTTCGTCCATGTTAACTTTGTCACTTCAAGGATATCATGCATCCTCCATGCCAACAAAGGTACAACACGCTGCACATGTTCCTCAAATTGCTGTGTTCAGCAAACATTATTGATGTAGTGGTCCATAGTCATATCATCCACGTGACCATGGTAGCGAGAGAGAGACATCCCATTCAATGCATCAGATACAACTCTGCTAAACCAGATGAAGAAGTGTCAGAGTGCTACAGGGGAAATTGAGTTATAAATAAATATCTCATATAGGGAAGAGTTAACCCTACTGAACTACCACTCAAGACAGTACTTCATGTAAATAGTGTGTTAATGAGTCTAGTTTGATGTATGGTATATAGAGTAGAGATAGGTGAAAATTTTAGCCTCAAACTAAAATCGGCGAATAATGTCACTTAGAGTTAGCAAATAATTTCCTGTGAAAATGCAGATTTTCCACTTTTTTTGCATAGCTTATTCTATTGTAATCAATGGGAACATTGAATTTACACAAAAAAGGGGCATGAGGGTGCCTGTGTTGGTGGGGTGTGGAGAAAGAATCAATTGACCAGGGAATGTTTTTTTGGGGGGGGTTTACTGGGATTGGGGTCAGCTAATAAAAAATAAATCCTAAATACAATTAAAAAACCCCATAAGACATGGTATAAAAGGGGTCTGAGGAGGGTGTCTGTGTTGGTGGGTGGAGTGTGGGGAATGAATCAGTTGAACAGGGAATTTGTTTTCGGGGGGGTTCTTGAATGGTATTGGGAGGCATTTAATAAAAATAAAAATTAAGAAATTTGTATGTAAAGTTTTAGAGAGACAGGAACCCCCTGATATACGTTGCCACTGGGGTGAACTGATACTTGATATAGTATTTTTTAGAAGATGGTTTGTTAGATTTGTTGTTTATAGTGTGGGCTCCCTTGACCGATAGTCTGGATGCTCTCACCGGCTGCTTCACCATTACTGTTACTACTACTAACACCAACCACATCATGTTCAGCCCCAGAGTCTTCATCCTCACAGTCACTATTAATATGAGGATATTGATTACCCCCTCCCTCACTACTAACGCTAACAAGCTGCTAGAGTAGTAATACCAGCACTGGTGATACTGCATGAGGATGGCAAGTGTGACTTAGGGTCCCCTTCTGTCACATTTGGAATCATCTTCTCCTTCCTCCCCTCCTGAGTATTAAAAGACACACTAGCAGCAGGTTCAGCACTGGTGGTAGCAGGTTCTGCACTGGTTGCAGGAGGTTCAGCACTGGTGACAGCAGATTCAACACTGATGGCAGCAGGTTTAGCACTGGCAGCAGGCACAGCACTGGTTGCAGCAGGGACAACATTGGCAGCAGGCACTTCACTGGTGGCAGCAGGCACAGCAATGGTGGTAGCAGTAGCATGGGCAGTACGTCTGACAGCAGGCACAGCTGTAGTGGCAGCAAGGGCAGCATGTCTGGCAGCAGGTACAGAAATGGTGGCAGCAGAGGCAGCAAGTCTGGCAGCAGTCACAGGTAGCTGACCTGTCCTGCTCCCATTAGTACTACCCTTTTCTTCCTCACTTCCCATTAAATTCCCCAAGATCCCTAGGGCTGATTTAGTGGGACTGGACAACATTGGTTCAGTACTGCTCACTTCCTCCTCCTCAGACTCAGTGGACACATAAGGGTCCTTCCAGTTCATCTTTTTACTATTTTTGAACTTTCTTATAGTGATAGCAGTCACTACGAGCCTCTCATGCCTCTATTTTTCCAAAAGATCACAGCAGAACAGCACAGCACAGCTACCTCGCTCTGTAGCTGCTTGTATCTTGTTCCGCTTCCTCAAATACGTCACAGTTTTATAGCGAGAAGGTGAAAACAATGTAAACCAATGGGTGGAAACTTTCTAGCCATTGAAAAAATTATGAAGAATTTTGTCCAATGGGTGAAAAACACAAAGATTTTAATCGTTGATTTAAAAGCAGATTTTCCCATGAAAAAAAGCAGCCGACAACGTGGTTTTCTCTGGATTTCTCATGGGAACACGGCAACAACTTTTGCCCACCCCTAATATAGAGACATGGAAGATTATTTTCATGATATAAGAGAGCACACAACCCCTGTCTCATGGTGCTGTGCTCATGCTCACATACTCGGCGAAGTGTTGCTACAATGTTCCTGTCACATATACAGTATCTCACATAAGTGAGTACACCACTCACATTTTTGTAAATATTTTTATTTTATCTTTCACATGACAACACTGAAGAAATGACACTGCTACAATGTAAAGTAGTGAGTGTACAGCCTGTATAACACCGTAAATTTGCTGTCCCCCTCAAAATAACTCAACACACAGCCATTAATGTCTAAACCTTGGCAACAAAAGTGAGTACACCACTAAGTGGAAATGTCCAAATTGGGCCCAAAGTGTCAATATTTTGTGCAGCCACCATTATTTTCCAGTACTGCCTTAACCCTCTTGGGCATGGAGTTCACCAGAGCTTCACAGGTTGCCACTGGAGTCCTCTTCCACTCCTCCATGAAGACATCATGGAGCTGGTGGATGTTAGAGACTTTGCACTCCCCCACCTTCCATTTGAGGATGCCCCACAGATGCTCAATAGGGTTTAGGTCTGGAGACATGCTTGGCCAGTCCACCACCTTTACCCTCAGCTTCTTTAGCAAGGCAGTGGTTGTCTTGGAGGTGTGTTTGGTGTCGTTATCATGTTGGAATACTCCTCCGAAGGGAGGGGATTCTACTCTGCTTCAGTATGTCACAGTACACTTTGGCATTCATTATTCCCTCAATTAAATGTTGCTCTCCAGTGCCGGCAGCACTCATGCAGGCCCAGACCATGACACTCCCACCACCATGCTTGACTATAGGCAAGACACACTTGTCTTTGTACTCCTCACCTGGTTGCTGACACACACGCTTGACACCATCTAAACCAAATAAGTTTATCTTGGTCTCATCGGACCACAGGACATGGCTCCAGTAATCCATGTCCTTAGTCTGCTTGTCTTCAGCAAACTGTTTGCTGGCTTTCTTGTGCATCATCTTTAGATGAGGCTTCCTTCTGGGACGACAGCCATGCAGACCAATTTGATGCAGTGAGCGTCGTATGGTCTGAGCACTGACAGGCTGACCCCCCACCCCTTCAACCTCTGCAGCAATGCTGGCAGCACTCATATGTCTATTTCCCAAAGAAAACCTCTGGATATGATGCTGAGCATGTGCACTCAACTTCTTTGGTTGACCATGGCGAGGCCTGTTCTGAGTGGAACCTGTCCTGGGAAACCGCTGTATGGTGGAACCTGTCCTGGGAAACCGCTGTATGGTCTTGTCCACCGTGCTGCAGCTCAGTTTCAGGGTCTTGGCAATCTTCTTATAGCCTAGGCCATCTTTATGTAGAGCAACAATTCTTTTTTCAGATCCTCAGAGAGTTCTTTGCCATGAGGTGCCATGTTGAACTTCCAGTGACCAGTATGAGAGAGTGTGAGAGCGATAACACCAAATTTAACACACCTGCTCCCCATTCACACCTGAGACCTTGTAACACTAACGAGTCACATGACACCAGGGAGGGAAAATGGCTAATTGGGCCCAATTTGGACATTTCCACTTAGGGGTGTACTCACTTTTATTGCCAAGGTTTAGATATTAATGGCTGTGTGTTGAGTTATTTTGAGGGGGACAGCAAATTTACACTGTTATACAGGCTGTACACTCACTAATTTACATTGTAGCAGAGTGTCATTTCTTCAGTGTTGTCACATGAAAGATAAAATAAAAATATTTACAAAAATGTGAGGGGTGTACTCACTTATGTGAGATACTGTACATATGTCTTCTCAACATCCCTTTATTCCCAACATTATGGCTTTCCCAGGGGTGGACATCACTTTCTGAACAATGAGTTAGCCCCCCACCTGAAACGCAACATGTTAGTGGTGTAATTATGTATAATCAGCTGCATTACACACAGCTAAACAGTGAACTAACAAAATCTGTCATCCCTTTCTGCAGACATCTATACCATGACAACTCAGGGAAACAAGGAATTTCGACTTGACTATCCTGAAGACATGACTACACTTCCATGTACATCACCCATTGATGTATTAAGATGTACTTGTGCTGTTGGTGTGATGTTAAACCTGAGTTTACAAGAAAATTGTAGTCAGTCACATATTTAACTAATACCCATGTCTATGTGTTATCTAAAATCCTGTTTGTTTGGAAACATGTACATTAAGATTGATCATCCTCAGAGTTACAATACTTTTGGTGATACACCTGAGTAGAACATATGTGTTACTCAAGTACAAATATATAATGTAATAACTACATTTTGTGTGATGATACTCAAAGTCTGCTATACATTGTAGTTATATTCCAAGATATCTATGTTGTAAGGTATTGCTTAACATATTAAAGTACACCATCTCCGTACAACATGTGTTTGTTCATATTGATGTTGGCTTAAACATATTAAGATAGAGCCAAAGTTAATGTTCAGGTATACTTCATATTTGTCGAGGATTGTCCATCAACAGAGGACTCCACTGATGAAAGGTGATGATGGCAGTGACTTACTAAGATGTTAAGATGAGTTTACAATGAGGGAGGTGGTAGAGTGGACATGACATTTACAAGCATATCACATCCATATTTTCCATGTTACATCACAAAGCCTATGCACTGACATTGTTCAATTGTGACACATGTCCGTGCATATGCTCCATAGAAATAACAGAGGGAAGAAGTGTTATTACACTGGAGAAGTCTCCTCCATCTTATCATATTATTAACAGATACCACTTGCCAACCACCCATGTTGTCCCTGATTGGTATAGTCAATTTGCGACAGTAGTGGCTTAATCATGCTTGTGTCTGTTATCCCAAAACCACATTGATTCAAAGGATCAAATAATCAGTGCTAGATGTTTGATGTTTGTTTGTTTTCTTAGCAGAATGTGAAGGACAACATGTCTGTGGGAATGATTTTTCATCTGTCATGTTACACATCAATCCCAATTACCTGTTTGGATGTCAGTTGTTCAAGTTCAATTCACATCAAGGCCCAACAACACTATCATGTTGGTTGCTTTACTAGGTGGATTGTGAGTTGGAATTGCACAACAGTGTACGTGGTGTGTGTGTGCTTACCTATAGTTGAATACCTTACAACCAAGTTACATGTGCAGGTGTTGTGTTCACTGCATTGCTTTGCAATGCATTGGAGACATCTCTGCAACTTCTTAACCAGTTGTTCAACATAAACTTTTCCAGACCTGATTTGTGTAACTAAAATTATATATAAAAAAAATGTTTGAAGCCTCTATTTTATACACAAAATAAATCCAATTTTGGGTCATGTCCAAATATGTTTTATTAAAATAATATTAAAGATGGAAGAATCCACTCACTGTGTAATTATCCTGGACCCTCCAATTAACATGACCATCTCATAAACTGGAACGACAGTGATTACATACACAGCACATACAAACAGAATCAATCAGATATACCTCTATACTAAAAATAGATACACTGCTCTACTTCTTCTGGGACTCTTTGATCAGTGAGCTCTTTGAAAAGCATAGACTTAGTGTCACTATTGTCTGTACCTGCACATGAGGATGCCCTAAGCCGTGAAATAGGATGTAGTGGGTGAAGAACAAATGAAAAATATGAGCACCCATTGCGGAATATAGGAGTGAAAAAAACAGAGGGTAAGATTGCAATATGTTATCCCCTCCTTCTGAAAAGTAGTCTCCAAAGAGAGTGAGGTTGCCATATAGGAAAATTAAGATCAGAAGTCCCATAAAAATGAAAGGCCATGAGTATCAATTCTTATAGATTAAGATTGAACTAGTTCTGTATGATGCTTGGAATAAGGAACTGATACACCTTTCTATTTATTTGGGTCAATTGTTGGATACAAGATATCATATACTCATATTGCCTTATGTAGCAAGATCGTTCATCATTTCATACTAATGTAGCAACATCATCCATCATTTCATACTAATGGAAGATTTCATGTAACATCAACGTTCATTAATGCATACTAATGGAGATTGCGTGTTATTTGTCTAACTGGATCCATTTTCCCATTTAACTTTCGACTAACACTTGTGGATTTAGTTATTTGGATTTTTTATTTTAATTTTTTGTTTTTATTTAGTTTTTGATTTACAGGTATTTTATATTTTTTATCAATGTTTTTTGTTTAGTTCTTATAACTCATTTTGAAGGAGTTATATCATTTGGATTAAAATTGGTTATAAAGTATATGATTTTTGCAGTTATTGAGAATATGTATTATGATATTGATGTATCCGCTTTTAGAGTAGGAAGTGTATTGCCTATATATGTGATAGGTGTTATTAGCAAGTTTACTCCAGGTAAGCTTTGTATGTATGTGCCTGTAACGGTTCCTACCCATTATTTGAGTCCTTGTCTGGGCTAGAGACTAGGTACCCAAACCATCCTACAAACTATGGACATTTTGACCTATTGGGACCCTATTCTGAGACTGATTGTATGACTCTTCGAACCAGAATCATACACTAAAATAGACACTGGGTGAATGGGCAGCTTGATACATAGAGCTGCCCTGGGTTACATTCATGTATGAGTGTATTAAGTTTGGGTTTATGTATTGTCAAATACTGTATGTATCATAGAAGAGGGTAAACGTGTTTAATTGTACTTGTCCAGTTGGAAGGTTTGTGCAATCACCGATTACCAGTCGGAGGCTGCCAGCGTGGCGTGCGATCATCCCCATCGGATCGAGCACTCTGTGGCAGGGGGCAAGAGGTGGAAGTTGGGTCACTTGAATACCTGAAGAAGGTATGCAAATATCTTCCATAGCCTAACATGGGGAATGGTAGGCATATCAGTGATTGGTCAAGGTTGGAGCAGGACATTCAAAGTAGACAAACAAAGGCTCCAGCCTTGGACCTTTGTCCCTAAGATGTGTATTGTAGCCACTCCAGCCATTGACTATGTTGTATCCCCTGTGGTTTGTTAATGTAATCAAGTCTAGGTCATTGTATTTGTTAAGACCATCTGTTGCTGGCCTCTGTCTGATGTGTTGTGATTGAATTATGTTCCCCATTGTATCGGGTTTCCCTATGTATTTCAATGTAGCTGTAGGGTTTTGTGAATAAACTGAGTTACTTTTGGAGTGAACGAGAGTCCTGGAGTCTTATGTTCTCATTGTATTAAAGCGGGCACTCTGACGCCCATCTGAGCTGAGTATCCTGCATCATTCGACCGTCTGCTGCCAGCATCCTGTGACCCAACTTCGGATGCTGTCAGGAGGCAACATGAACTCTTCCTCGCTTCGTCAAGTTCCTGCGATCCTTTGATTCAATGTATGAGTGCTCGAATTTACTTGGCGACTGCTACCTGCATTCCTGCTACACTTTACCTGTTTGTCGTAGCCCGGGACTGGAGGCCTCACTCTCTACTGCCTGGTGTTCCAGTTCTGCGACGCTCGACTGCTCGTGAGCTCTGTCGACCGCTCTTTGATCCGCATCCTTTGACATAGAGTCGACTATACCGGGGTTCGATGCCACTTTGAGTCGACAACTGGACCGTTTTCCCATTCGACCTATGCATCCAATGGTGCCAGTCTGGCGTTGAGAAGGAGAGACCCGGGAACGATGGTGACGTGGTCCCTTCTTAGCTTACACTGCCCATCTAGGGATTCAGCACTCATAGGGTCAATAGGCTCTGAGTATATCGGAGCTGGTTCTCTATGACCACATTTTGAGTTTGCCGTCTCTGTGAAGGTTAACACGGACTGATCTGAGAGTTGTATGCTGTTTCAGCTCTACATGTATCAGAAGTTTTTGTTCTACATCTGTGGTAATCACAATTATATTTGTAGTCGGACCCCTGTTCCCAAAGATCCAAGTAGATAGACAGCAGAACATCGCTCCCTGCCATCATACCATAGGCCTAAGAGAGGGCCTATAGGAGAGAAAAAAAAGAGGGGAGAAAAACCAGAAAAGGATGGGTAACATTAGGTCCCAGAATGCCCTACTCCATAGGCACGTGCCCCTGGTATAAGAAGAGATACCAGGTCCTCCCACAAATCCAGGCTAACAAATAGCCTTTCACATATAATCATTGATGATAAACTTGGGAAATAGAGAACTGATTTTATTTAAGATATAATTGTATATTAGGATAGAGATCTCTATATTACACACTGCATTGCATGTGGGCGAGTGGATTGACACAACAGTAGGATTGTTGGGGTTATTAACTCATTAGATCAAGACAGCTATTTATTTGATGATGCCTCTGTAGTGCCCAGGATACATGTATGCATTGCATCTTTTGGAGAATATACGGTGTATCTATTTTTATTATAGCGGTAAATCTGATTGATTCTTTTTCTATGTGCTGTGTATTTTATCCCTGTCATTTCAGTATATTGGTCACATTAATTGGAGGGTCCGTGTAATGGTTTGTTTGACACACAGACACAGTAGGTTTGGATAAAACACAATTTTATAGAACAATGATAATAACAATAACCCTCACAGGTTCTGTAATATATATACAATAAAGTACAGACACAAGATGGGGTAAGCCCACACGGGTCCAGTATATGCAGGTAATCCAGAGTTCAATATACTGACACAGGCAGTTCTTGTGTGATTCTCAGTAGGACAGCAATGAATGGGTTACTATTAGGCCGAGAGTACTGCCAGGCCCTAATAGTGCAAGGCCCTTTAAGAAGCTCAATCAAAAGGAGAGAGCACAAAATCGAGTAACGCCCAAAAGTAATGGAGACCAGATCAACTTGAGGACTGCCATAGCAGTAACGGAGACTGAGCAACTTGGACACTGCCGTAGCAGTAACGGAGACTGAGCAACTTGGGCACTGCCGTAGCAGTAACGGAGACTGAGCGACTTGTGACTGCCGTAGCAGTAATGGAGACTGAGCAACTTGAGCACTGCTGTAGCAGTAACGGAGACTGAGCAGCTTGCCCTAAGAGGTACCCAACCGAGGGCTGCACGGGAGTGAGGACACACAGAAATGTCGCCTGGGTGACACTGAGGCAATGGAGACCAGACTGCAGCGAACTGTCCGGAGACAGTGAGGATACTGACACCACACCCACCAGAGGCCAGGTAAGGCGTGCAGGGGAGGAACACAACTACAGTAGTCCAGCCAGTCTGGAACCACACACACAGAGCTGGAACATCAGCCAATCCGAGTCGGTACACCAAGCAGGAACATCAGCCGGGCCGGGTTGGTACACAGAGCAGGAACATCAGCCAATCGGAGTCGGTACACAGAGCAGAAACGTCAGCCAGGCCGAGTCGGTTCACGAGGCAGGAACGTCAGCCAATCCAGGTCGGTACACAGGCAGGAACAATATTCAGAATAGTCAGACAGTCCGGATTGGTACACAGGCAGGAACAAGATGCAGAGTCGTCAGGCAGGCCGGGTCAGTACACGAATAACAGAAACAAGCACTGGTACTGAAACACCACGAAAGGGCCCTGGAGAAGTGCCAGAACCCAGCATTTAAGGACAAATGCTGGGCGGGACAATAACAGTGCAGCCAATAGCTTAAGCAGGAGTGGAAACTGACAGAATGTCGCCAAATAGCACGGGTACCGTGATAGTACCCCCCCTCTCAAAGACCCCCTCTCCTAGAAGAGGGACCTGGTTTCTGCAGATATTTGGAATGAAAACTGCGCAGCAATCTAGGAGCATGAAGATCACTCTGATCAACCCAGGAACGCTCCTCAGGGCCATAGCACTTCCAATGGACCAGATATTGCAATTTTCCTCTGAATCAATGTTGCTTTTAACTTCGTACTGCTCCTGACCCTGAACTTTCACAGGACCGGGGACCGCAGGAGTGGTAGTGTAATGGCTGCATACCAGGGGTTTCAGAAGAGATACGTGGAACACATTGTGAATCCGCATGGATCCTGGGGGGTCCAGAGCATATGAAACAGGGTTAATTTTGCGGATCACCTTGAAGGGACCAATAAACCGGGGAGCCAACTAATTACATGGAACTTGCAAATTGAGGTTTCTGGAAGGAAAGCCATACCCTATCCCCAACCTGGAAGGAGACCGCTGGCAGCAGTCTGCAATTAGTGTGGCACTGATAATGCTGGAATGAACTACTGAGGGCCCTCTGAACCTGTGCCCAAGTGGAGTGGAGTTGCTCGATATGATCGTCCAGGGCTGGAATCTGCTGCTTCTGGAATGAGTACGGGAGCAAGCATAGCTGAAACCCGTAGTTGATGAGAAACGGGGAGCTCCTGGATGATGAATTAAATGCACAGTTCCTGGCGAACTCTGCCCATGGCAACAGATCAGCCCAATTATCATGATGATCAGAAACGAAACAGCGTAGGAATTGTTCCAATCCTTGATTGGCACGCTCAGCGGCTCCATTGGCCTGGGGATGGTAGGCAGATGAAAAGGACAGTTGTATGCCCATCTGGTTACAGAATGCTCTCCAAAACATGGACACAAATTGACTCCCACGGTATCACGGTTCCCGTGATCTCTCTGTCACTCTTTGCTGTGGTGCACTCCCATTGGCTGAGCTTGTTTGGCCTGCCCAGTATGGCCTTCATATACTGGGCCTCTGGCACCTGTCAGGTGCCCTTTCTTGGTGTTCCTGTACCAGTGCTACTGTTGCTGCGTTCCTGCGTTCCTGTGTACCGACTTGGCCCGTCTGACTACTCTTTGGTTCCTGCTCCGTGATTGACCCGGCCTGGCTGACGTTCATGCTCCGTGATCTGACCCTGCTTGTATGATGTTCCTGCTCCGTAATTGACCCGGCTTGTCTGACGTTCCTGCTCCGTGATTGACCCGGCCTGGCTGACGTTCCTGCTCCGTGACCTGATTCCAGCTATCCTGACATCCTGAGAGTGTTCCAGCTGCAATCCTGATCCTGTTTGGCTTGGCGACATTCTGAACTCCCCTAGTAGCAGTGTTTGTGCAGACTGAACATTTCGTTAACTCTTGCAGAGCCTGTTGCCTCCGTATAATGGGCCTTCCGTTACACTTGCAGAGCACTGTTGCCTCCGTTCTACTGAGCCTTTCCGTTAACACTTGCAGAGCACTGTTGCTTTCGATTTATTGAGCCTTCCATTTACACTTGCAGAGCATTGCAACCTCCGTTATACCGAGCCTCCTGGTTACACTTGCAGAGCATTGTGGGCTCCGTTAACACTGTGCTTCCGCTTAACCCTTACTGCGCACAGTGTTTCAGTTACCACACTGGAAGGGTGCTATTGGCTCTGATTCCATTCAGCTCTTGCAGTGTTTGTGACTCCGTTACCGCACCGGTAGGGTGCTATTGGCTCTGGTTCCATTCAGCTCTTGCAGTGTTTGTGACTCTGTTACCGAACCGGAAGGGTGCTAATGGCTCTGGTCCCTCAGCTCTAGCAGTGTGCATTGCCTCCATTACAGCACTGCACGTGTGTCCGCGGCTCAAAAGTAGTACTAGCTCTTGCAGAGTGTAGTGTATCTCCTCTCCTTGCCTGACCTGGGAGTGTGTCAGTTCTGCCTCACTGCTAAGGTGCTTCCACATCTTGCACCACAGTCTCTTGCTACTTTTAACATCTACAGGGCGTTGTCAAACACATCACAACAGAGAATGATTACCTTCCTAGAACTTTAACCCATTTGCTACTGTTACTTCTTTATTATGCCTGTCCTGTGACAGTATTTGTTCTGCTCTATATACTAGGCCTGAGAGGGCATACATATACCTGTATATCTATCACGGTCCCCGTGTTTACTGTCAATCTCTGTGATGATACCTGTGCATTGGTAGAGGCTTATTGGCACGCCCAGGATGCACCTTTATATACTGGGCCTTTGGTACTTGTCAGCTGCCCTTTTGCGGTGTTCCCAATCCTGCACATTTGTTGCTGTGTTCCTGCCTTCTGTGTACCGACCCGGCTCGTTTGACCCTTCTACGTTCCTGCTCCGTGATTGACCCGGCTCTGGCTGACGTTCCTGCTCCGTGATTCGACCCGGCTCTGGCTGACGTTCCTGCTCCTTGATCCGACCCGGCTCTGGCTGACGTTCCTGCTCCGTGATTGACCCGACTCTGGCTGACGTTCCTGCTCCGTGATTGACCCGGCTCTGGCTGATGTTCCTGCTCCGTGATTCGACATGGTTCCGGTTGTTGTTCCTGTTTCCTGATCGTTCCTGTGCTCCTGTGGCATCTCATCGCCTACCGGCGACATTCTGGACAGTGCTGATAGTTCGCTCTGACTAATAACTTCTCTCTAGCTGAGCTGTTGCCTCCATTACCCAGCCAGTCTATAGTGCCTTGCTGAGCTGCTGCCTCTGTTACCGAACCTGCCATTAACCTTTGCTGTGCAGGTTGCCTCTGATATAGAGCCTGTACACTTGCCAAGCTTGTTGCGTCCTTCCGAGCCAATTTACACTTATTGAGCTACTGCTACTCTCAGTACCGCCCCTAGGGGGCAACCTTGTTATTATGTTTTCCTCTAATAAAATCATATTTTATTCTAACCCTCTGTCTGAGTGTCTGAAAACCGTAACAGTACGAAAGGGCCATGACCTCAGACAGCAAGGGAGACACTGGCACACAGAACATCCATTGGAGAATGGATGTTCACGAGCAGCACCTAGACCAGTTGGCACTGGCCTTGCAGACCTTACTTGAGCGTAAGGTACACCTAGACAAACCTAACCAGAATCCGGTGGTCACCCCAGTCACGACACCGGACAATCTGCCTGTGGTTCCTACTACACAGACCAGAGGGTCAACGGCGGCGTTACCGTTAAGATATGATGGCGAACCTACCCAATGCAGAGGCTTTATCAACCAATTGGAGATATTCTTAGAACTCACGCCTCAGGCATTTCCTAACTACCGAAGTAAGGTCGGTTTCATGATCTCCCTATTAACTGGTAAGGCATTGTCTTGGGCGAATCCTCTGTGGGAGAATGCCAAGCCCTGCACCCTGAACTTTAAAGAGTTCGTAAGAAAGTTCCGCAGAGTGTTTGAGGTACCCGGTAGAGCCGCTTCTGCTGCCAAAAGGTTGATGGAGATACAACAGGGCGATCGTACCTTGGGCGATTACGCAATTGAATTTCGAACCTTGGCAGCAGAGGTGGGCTGGAACAATGAGGCATTAGTCACAGCCTTTGCTCAGGGCCTGTCAGATTCCATCAAAGACGAAATTGCTGCCAGAGACGTGCCTAGTGACTTGGATGAGTATATTGATTATGTCATGCTTATTGACTCCCGCATTCGCGAGAGGCGGATGGCTAAAAAGGCGAAATCCAGAAATTAATGGCATGGCAGTATTTTAAACCCACCCTCTCCACCCTTTCCTCCTGAACGCACATCTGAGGCTGGGGAGCCAATGCAGCTCGGGTTCACCAGACTGACGAAGGTGGAGAGGGCGTACCATAAGAAAATGGGCCTATGCCTATACTGTGGTAAAGCTGAGCACCAATTACGCACTTGTCCAGTTCAGCCGGGAAACGGACGCACCTAGGGTACCTTGGGGGACAGGCCCTAGGTGACGTACAGCAGTCCCTGGATACTAGTACACAGAGACCCATCATCCAGGTGGTATTCATGTGGGCAGACTTGTCTGTGACAGTTATGGTACTGGTAGACTCCGGTGCAACCGGTTACTTCCTGGACCAGTCCTTTGCTGAGTTGCACAAGATCCCGGTAGTCAAAAGGGAATCTCCTCTGGCTATTGAGGTCATTGATGACAGGCCATTGGAACCGGCATTTATCACTATGGAAACAACTCCTATTTCTATGACAATTGGGGCCCTCCACAAGGAGGAGGTACGTTTTCAAATAATTTGCTCACCTCATCACGCAGTCATCCTGGGGTTTCCATGGCTATCGTTACACAATCCCCAGTTTGACTGGCAAAGATGTAAAGTCTTGGTCAGAATATTGTGCTGGTAATTGCCTCTCACACCCTGTCAGGTTACTGTGTACCTCTCCCTCCGTGCCAGCTGAATACCAGGAATTCAGTGACGTATTCAGTAAGGGGGAGGCTGGCGCCCTACCTCAGCACAGACCTTATGATTGTGCCATTGATTTGCCTCCGGGCGTGGTGCCTCCTAGGGGCCGCACTTATCCATTGTCAGTGGAGGAGAATAGGGCAATGGAGGAGTACATTGAGGATGCCCTCAAGAGAGGGATTATTCGCAAATCCACTTCACCGGCGGGTGCCGGGTTCTTCTTTGTTAAAAAGAAAAATGGCGAGCTCAGGCCTTGTATTGATTACAGGGGTCTGAATAAATTTATGTCTAGAAGTGCCTACCCCATTCCACTCATTACCGAGTTATTCGACAGGTTAAAGGGCTCTTCTATCTTTATTAAACTCAATCTCCAGGCTGCATATAACCTGATCAGAATTAAAGCTGGAGATGAGTGGAAGACGGCATTTAATACCAGATCAGGTCACTACGAATATCTGGAAATGCCATTTGGCCTATGTAATGCTCCTGCGGTGTTCCAGGAATTTATTAATGACATCCTTCGTGACATGCTCCAGTCCTGTGTTGTGGTATATCTTGACGATATATTGATTCACTCTACCAATCTAACCCAGCACATCAAAGATGTCTCTGAGGTTTTGCTTCGATTACGCAAAAATAAACTGTTTTGTAAACTTGAGAAATGCGAATTTCACAAGTCCAAAGTACCCTTCCTGGTATTCGTGATCTTTAAAGATGGCATTGCTATGGACCAGGAGTAGTTGCCAGTAGTCCTACAGTGGCCCCGTCCCAAAGGGTTAAAGGCTATTCAGCGCTTTCTGGGCTTTGCCAACTATTATAGGAAATTTATCCAGAACTTTTCCACTATTGTGAAACCTCTGTCTGACTTGACTCATAAGGGTGCTACTCCCTCTCAATGGTCTGAGGCAGCTGAGAATGTGTTTGAGACACTGAAATCTGCCTTTGCTTCTGCTCCAGTACTATCCCACCCTAACCCAGCCCTGCCATTTACCCTGGAAGTTGATGCGTCTGAGGTTGGGGTTGGGGCAGTGCTCTCCCAACACCCGGTGGGAGGTGGTACTTTGAGACCTTGTGGGTTCTTTTCAAAAAAACTGTCCAGCGCCAAAAGCCACTATGAAATTGGTGACAGGGAGCTCTTGGCTATCATTCTGGCACTTAAGGAGTGGCGTCACCTTTTGGAAGGTACCAAGATACCAGTACTAATTCTAACTGACCACAAGAATTTAACGTATCTCTCTGAGGCTAAGAGACTTTCCTCACGTTAGGCCAGATGGGCGCTCTTTTTGTCCCAGTTCAATTTTGTGGTCTCCTACCTACCGGGGTCCAAGAATGTCAGGGCGGATGCCTTGTCCAGACAGTTTGTGTCAGACATTGAGAGGGAGGAAGAACCAGTACCTATCATTCAGCCAGATCGTATACTGGCTACTATCCGTACTAGCATCACTTCGTCTCTGGGAAAAGAAATTTTGGCCTCTCAGGCTTGGGCTCCTCCAGAGACCCCAGTAGGGAAGTGTTTTGTCGATGAGCCATTCCGTACCCATCTATTGGAAACCTACCACTCATCTAAGGCTGCTGGGCACATTGGGAGGGATCAATTATGTTGGTCTCTATCTCAGTTATTTTGGTGGCCCTCCCTTAGGGCTGTTTGCTCCGCCTTTACTGCAGCCTGTGCCACCTGTGCCCGTGCCAATTCATTGTCCGGGAGCTCCCCGTTTCTCATTAATTATGGGTTCCAGCCATGCCTACTCCCGGACTCATTCCAGGCACAACAGATCCCAGCTCTGGATGAGTATATTGAGCAGCTTCGCTCCACTTGGGCACAGGTTCAGAGGACCCTCAGTCAGTTATTTCAGTGCTACCAGAAGCATGCCAATCGCAGACGGTGGCCAGCGGTTTCCTTCCAAGTGGGGGATAGAGTATGGCTTTCCTGCAGAAATCTCAAATTGCAGGTACCTTCCAACAAACTGGCACCTCTGTTCATTGGGCCATTTAACCCCTTAAGGACCGGGAAAATCTGAGTTTGATTTGACTTAAGGACCGGAGCAATTTTGACTTTTTTGACTATGTCTTTGTTCAACCATATTTTCTCTTTAATTCCTTTTGTGCACCCACATAAGTTATATACTGTTTTTTTAAGCACAAGTAGGGCTTTCTTTTGATACCACAATTATATGAATACCTCATTGTTTAAATTGATTAAAATAGAAAAAAAGAGGAAAAAAATTGAAAAAAAAAAACATTTTGCTTATATTTTCGTGTCAGGATTTGCATACAATTAGTTTATGACAAAAAAATACCCCTAAATATATTCATTTGCTTCTCCTGAATATAAGAATACCCCATATGCCTAGTATTTCAATCACTTCCTCACATTTACAAGGTAAATATTACAAGATGGATGCCATTATTTCCAACTTGTAATTTCTCAACAATTGGCATGTGAGCATCATAGCTTAGCTGACGGTGCCAGAACCAAAAATGTCCCACAAAGGTATATGTTTCTGAAAACTACACAACATAAGGTAAATAATCAGGAGAAATTTGGAGTTTTTCATGCAGCTATTTTTCCAGAAAAAAATTTCAAAATTGTGGTAATATTTTGTTTTTTTGCAGTTTTCACACTTACATTTCAATACTACTGTTGATATCAAGCACATGATAGGTGAAGATTTTTAAAAATGCATTGTTTAGTGTTCAGCTCCTTCTTCTGAGTACGGCAATACCCCATATGCATAGGTTTCTCAAGGTTTGGGAGAGCTACGGGGCCCAAATTGGAACATGCGCGTTTCCAGTTTCACACTTTGAATTTTCACAGCTTGCATCACTGGTGCCATGTCTCATTTGGGGCTGTGTAACAGTGCTCCACTCTAAGATTTCCCCCCAAAAGTATATATTTTTGGAAAGTAGACACCCCAGGATTTCATTTTATGTATGTTTTCAATTTTTTTACGCAGCCATTTTACCACCAATCGCTCATAAATCTTGACGTAAGTTAAAAAAACAGCGTTTTTCACGCTTGCACTTCAATGTTGATGTGAATTTCAAGCACATGATAGGTGAAGATTTTTAAAAATGAATTGTTTAGTGTTCAGCTCCTTCTTCTGAGTACGGCAATACCCCATATGCATAGGTTTCTCAAGGTTTGGGGGAGCTACGGGGCCCAATTTTGAACAAATATTGAATTTTCACATCTTGGTTAACTGATGCCATTACTCATTTTGGGCTATGTTCCAGTGCTGCACTTTAGAATTTCCCCCCAAAAGTGTATATTCTTGGAATGTAGACACCCCCAGCTTTCATTTTAGGTGTGTTTTCAAATTTTTTACACGGCCATTTTACCACCACTTTCTCATAAACTTGACGTAAGTAAAAAAACAGCGTTTTTCACACTTTGCCTTCAATGTTGATGTGAATTTCAAGCACAGAATAGGTGAAGATTTTATAAACTGAATTGAATAGTGTTCAGCTCCTTCTTCTGAGTACGGCAATACCCCATATGCATAGCTTTCTCATGGTTTGGGGGAGCTACGGGGGCCAAATTGGAACATGCGCGTTTCCAGGTTCACACTTTGAATCTTCACAGCTTGCGTTACTGGTGCCATGTCTCATTTGGGGCTGTGTAACAGTGCTCTTTTTTTAAGATTTCCCCCCAAAAGTGTATATTTTTGGAAAGTAGACACCCCAGGCTCTCGTTTTAGGTGTGTTTTCCAATTTTATACACAGCCATTTTACCACCAATCCCTCGTAAACCATGACGTAAGTAAAAAAAAAAAAAAACAGCGTTTTTCACACTTAGGGTTGGCGGCAGTATACTGGGCTGCATACAAATTGGTTTGGGAAACAATTTCACCTAAAATGTCTTCCCCCAAAAACAAATCAAAAAAATGATCATGGGTAAATCCTTCCACATCAATTTGAATCCCTGGGTTGCCTGTGAATTCTTAGATTTGTGGGCATAAATTGATACCCATTCATTAGGATCCGGAGTGGCAGGTGTTGGGGCATTTCTTTGGGCAGGTCTTTTGGCAGGTCTTTGGGCAGATCTTTTGGCAGGTGCTGGGGCAGTTGCCAGGGCAGCTCTTGGGGCAGCACTTGGGGCATTTCTTTGGTAGGTCTTTGGGCAGATCTTTTGGCAGGTGCTGGGGCAGTTGCCAGGGCAGCTCTTGGGGCAGCACTTGGGGCATTTCTTTGGGTAGGTATTTTGGTAGGTCTTTGGGCAGTTCTTTTGGCAGGTGCTGGGGCAGTTGCCAGAGCAGCTTTTGGGGCAGTGCGTCTTTTCTTGACAGAAGGCCCAGCGTCATCACTAGAGCTGCTCTCACTTTCTGAAAACTGCGCTATGTCAAAATCTGACGCAGTGTCTGTTGCCTCAGAGTCAGATGCCAAAAAGGCATATGCCTCTTCAACGCTGTACCTGCGCTGCATTTTGCCCACTAAAAAAGCTTTTTTTTTTCTTACGCTATCCCTAAACCTAAATCTAACCCTAAAACTTACCCTAGCCTACGTATATTCTGAACCTACCTAACCCAAATGAACTACCTATCTAAACTGCACTTATTATATATATATATATATATATATATATTTTTTTTTTTTTTTTTTTTTTTTTCAGGGGGGGTTTGGGGTTTTTTGGGGTTTTTTTTTCTTACGCTATCCCTAAACCTAAATCTAACCCTAAAACTTACCCTAACCTACGTATATCCTGAACCTACCTAACCCAAGTGAACTACCTATCTAAACTGCACTTATTATATATATATTTTTTTTTTTTTTTGGGGGGGTTTGGGGTTTTTTGGGTTTTTTATTTTTCTTACGCTATCCCTAAACCTAAATCTAACCCTAAAACTTACCCTAACCTACGTATATCCTGAACCTACCTAACCCAATTGAACTACCTATCTAAACTGCGCTTATTATATATTTTTTTTTTTTTGGGGGGGGGTTTGGTTTTTTTTGTTTTTTTTTCCCCGAAACCTAAATCTATCCCTAAAACTTTCCCTAACACACGTCTACACTAAACCTACCCAACTACCTACCAAAATACCTAAACTATATTTATTATTAAAAAAAAAAAAAAAAAATTAAAAAAAAAATTAAAAAAATGTAAAAAATTTTTTACAAATTTTTAAAAAATCTAAAAAAATTCAAGGGGGATGGGGGGTGTCCCACAGATCAGAAAACACTGATCTGCAGCAAATTGATCACTCCAAGAGTGATCAGATGGGGGGGCACTTATTGATCACTGCAGAACAGTGATCAAAGGGTTAATTTTCTTTATTTAAACTTTTTTTTTTACTTTTTTTTTACAGGCACACTGGAACACCATCTCCCTCTTTCTCTCTCCACCTTAGCAGTATGCAAGGTGGAGGGAGGCAGAGAGATCTGACAGGGACAGCATTTACAAATACTGTCCCTATCATTCAGGTTTTGCAACATGTGATTCGCTTTTGAAGCGAATCGCATGTTGCAACAATGTTTCAGCCGCTTGTTACTAAGTGTCCCGATACCGGGACACTTAGTAACAAGCGGCTTGAACTCTTCCATCGCTCCATGCGGCCGCGATGGAAGAGTTTAACCCTTGACGTACCAGGACCGTCAAGGGTCGTTCGATCACATTTACCCTTAACGGTCCTGGTACGTCAAGGGTCGCTAAGGGGTTAAAGTCATCATGTCCATCATGTCAGTTCGCTGGTCAGAACTGCATGGTATGCTTCCAGGGCACCTGTTTGTCCTCTGGGATTCCAGAGATGCCTCCTCTGTACCAGAAGTCACTCCTTCTTCATCCCCATGCTGGATATTAAGGTATGTGGAGTCGTTGGCTCTAAAGTTCATCATCCTGTTCATCAGAATTCAGATTTAGGTTGCAGAAATGTACCCAACAGTATATACCAATGGGGAACAAATGCAAAAAAAGTACATCACAGCCAAGTGGTTAACTGCAGATGTAAAGAAGGAAATGACAAGGAAAAAAGCATTTAAACTATTCCTGAAGAAACTGAACATTATTTTTTAAAATACAGGAAGTGCAACAAAGATTGCAAAAAGGCAATTAGGTTCACAAAAATAGATAATAAAATACGAATTGCAAAGGAGAGCAAGATTAATACAAAATTTTTGTTCAAATATACAAATAGCAAAAAACTTAAGAGGGAGTGCATTGGATCATTCAAAAATTATTTGGGTGAGTTGATTAGAGAGGATAAGGAAAAAGCCAATGTTCTAGACACGTTCTTTGCATCAGTATATACAAAGGAACAAGGAAAGTTTGAAGAGCCTCATCAAGTAACAAATAAAACAATACAATTATCAGATATTGGGTTAACACAAGAAAAGGCCATGGGAAGACTGAACAAAATTAAGACTGCCAAAGCACCAGGTCTTGATATATACATCCAAGGGTTCTTCAGGAACTCTGCAGTGTTAGCAAGACCCCTCTTTTTACTCTTTCAAGACTCTCTCATTACAGGCTCAGTGCCACAAGACTGACGTAGAGCCAGTGTAGTGCCTCTGTTTAAGATGGGAACTAAAACAGAAGCTGGGAATTATAGACCTTTGTAGTGGGAAAACTGCTAGCAGGGATAATAAGGGATTATATTCAGGATTACACCACCAAAAATAAGAATTTTAGCAGGAATCCACATGGTTTTATGTGGATTAGATCATGCCAAACTAATATTTTCAGCTTCTATGAAGAAGTAAGTAGTAACCTAGATAATGGTAAGGCAGTTGATATAGTATATGTAGATTTTGCAAAGGCATTTGATACAGTGCCACACAGAAGGCTGGGGTACAAAATAAGGAAATTGCAACCTTTGCAATTGGATAGACAACTGGTTGAAAGATAGGAAACAGTGTGTGGTTGTAAATGGACAATTCTTCAACTCTGCTAAAGTTGAGAGTGGAGTACTCAGGGTACAGTATTAGGTCCACTTTTTTAACATGTTTATAAATGACCTGGAAATAGATATAGAAAGAAAAATATCAATATTTGCAGATAACACTAAATTATGCAGGGTAATTAATTCAGAATAGGATATATGCTCTCTACAAGGGATTTACAGAATATAGCAGATTGGGCAACCAAATGAAATATGAAGTTTAATGTGGGAAAGTGTAAAGTTATACATTTGTAAGAAAAAATCCCAATGAACGTAATGGGGTCATTTTAGGGGACTCAATCCTAGAGAAAGACCTGGGAATCCTTGTAAACTACAAATTTGGAAACTGTGACCAGTGTCAAATAGCAATAGCAAAAACAGACAGAGTCCTGTCTTGCATAAAAAGGGGTATTGAAGCAAGAGTGGATAACATAATTTTGCCATTGTGCAAATCATTAGAAAGAACTCACCTCGAATATGCAGTGATGTTTTGGGCACCAGTTCTGAAAAAGGATATTCTAAAACTGGAGGGGGTACAGCAAAAAGCAACAAAATTAATCAATGGAATGGAGGACTTGACTTATGAGGAACGACTGGACAAACTTGGTTTATTTACTCTAGGGAAAAAACGACTAAGAGGAGATCTTATCACAATGTACAAGTATATGAGAGGTCAATAAAAGTATCTCTATGGTGAGCTATTCATACCAAGGCCTGGTCAAATGACCAGGGGACACCCCTTGAGATTAGATGAAAGGACGTTTAGACTTCAGCAGAGAAAGGTCTGTTAAATTATGGAATTCCTTGTCCAAGGATGTGGTTATGGCAGATACATTGGATACATTTAAGAGAAGATTAGATACATTTCTTTAAAAAGTGAACATACAGGGTTATACTGTGTATTAGTAAGAAAATCAGGAAGGTCTAATAAAGACTAACTTATTTGGTAGCAGGAAAGCTAGAAGTCTCATTTCTCTGGGTTATGGGGCAAGGGTTGATCTTGATGGCTTGTGTCTTTTTCAACCTAATTTACATTGTTACTGTGTTACTATGATATTTTGTCTGGTGGTGAAGCTGGTGCTGAGGCTGAGGCTGGTGCTGAGGCAGCTGCTGCTGGTGGTGCTGAGGCTGCTGCTGCTGGTGGTGGGCATGGATCGTCCTTTGGCTGTGTCCCCACCACATCCAAGGATTCTGATCTGACCCTGGATCTCTCTGGTGGTGGTGTAAAGTCATCCCTTGGTTGAGGGCACTGGGGCTCCCCAATCAGGCCCAGGTGTTTGTAATCCAGTGGTCATGGGTCATACCTTGGCAACTGGCAGCTTTTACTATCCCACATAGGGTTGTACCTGGGCCCATGCTGGGGAGCCATCCAGGAGGGTAACTGTGTCCTTGGTGTAGGACCATATGCCCCATATTGAGGGGAGGACACATACACATTCCTGGAATTCATTCACCTTAGAGAGTGTGTGACTGTGGGACATCTAGAGCTGTAGTAGAGGGTGTAGCTGGTGGTGCTGGTGGATCTTGTGTTGCAGCCAGAGGTGGTGGTTATGGCAGGGGTGGTGGTGATGGTGACCACCTGCTGGTGCCCTCATCCTGCTCCACAAGGGGGTATTCGCTGGGGTGGTCATCCTCCACCTTCTCCTCAATTTCCTCCTGCGATGCTGCAGGTCTGTATGTGTCATCATACGTGTCTTTACAGGTGTGGATGGCCTGACATCTCTCCTTGCCATCCTATGGATATATTTGCTAACAAAAACTTAACTATCTCAATTCCAGTGCAAACAAAAGAGTGCATACACAACACACAGGCCTAGGGAGGAATACGACTATGGCTTCTACCCACAACAATTCCCCTACTTGCCATTCCCATTCCATGAATACATGTGATTCAATGGATCTTTCATCTACTTTTTAGTCATCTTATTTAAACATGCATTTGTTTACTTTGGGGTCCTGGTGTTTTTTGATTTTCGAGGCCTGTGTGCTGTACATACCCACATTTTGTCTCAGCATAACTGTGATATGTGAAAGTATCCCTGTAGAGCAGTACAATGAAACCATGTTGTTTTCGTTTGTTGTTGGTTAACTCTTTTTTGTGGCAGAGGGGTAGCCAATGCATTGCTAAGTGATGCATTGATCATTCCTCCAGCACTCAGTGTGTTAAGTGTTCCCTTCCTTGTGAGTCAATGTGTATGATCGTGGAGGAACATTACATATCTTTAGCTGGCAACTTGTTGGGAAACAGTGTTAGTATGGTGTATGTATGCAGCTCAACACAGCACTGAGGGAGTTAATCTTTAATCTAGACAGAATTTGGCCTAGTGGAGCCTTCCCATTACTGTTGGTAGTGTCCAGTATTCCATCCTTGTCTGAACCTTCTCAAGGCTATGTTGATGCAGTAGTGGAGATGAATGCTAGTCATGTTTCAGGTGTGACTGTGTTTGGCTGCGTTGGTTGTGAGTGTAATGTAGTGTTTTGTTAGGTGATGATGCACTTACCGGGAGTTTGGAGGGTGCTGTCATCCGCAGTGTCCAAACCTCCAGGAATCACCTCTACAGCGGTGGACGACAGACTGTTTCTCAACATCTCCTTCCAAGTGTTGAAGGTGATGTGGGCAGAGGAACCACCTCCGGTGCCTCAGGCATGCAGGACAGCCTTGCCCATCTTGTGCATGACCAGCCTCTTGCAATCACCCCAGTTTTTTTTTCTAGTCTCAACAGTCTTCTTGCAGGTGGTGACTACATTGACACTCACGAAGACCTGACTCCATGCAGCCTTCTTCTTGGCAGCCAGACCAGGGGCCCTCTCCCTTAGATAGAAGATGTTCTCCCTCTCCAGGATACCTTGGATGAGAGTCCTGTTCTCCTCATAAATGAACCGAGGGTCACGCATCCTCTCCTCCTCAGCCCCAGCCTGAGAAGTGTCAGAGCTGTGACTTTCTGGTTCTCCCACTCCTACCCCTACCAGGGATGTCCTCCTGAGCTTCTTCCTCTCCTTCTACTCTCCCCATCCCTCTCGCCTGCTCTCCTCACCATAACGCACCCACTCACACCCAGGCACTCACACAGGCCCTCACAGACACAGTTGATCACACTCACTCTCTGTCACTCACTGATTCACACTGTCAAAATAAAATATAAATATGCGTGGTGTGTTATAAGCCAAAAAACTATGTGTGTGTGTGTGTGTGTGTGTTTGTGTTTGTATAGGTGTATGGAATATGTGCAAAGGTGTGATATGTGTATCTTTAAATGCACATCGCTCCTCTCAAACTCCAATCTCCTTCTTCCTTTCTCCACTGAATGCTCCTCTCTATCTCTCTCACTCTAATCGCTATCATCCGCTCCTGGGTCCCGTGCCCAGCTCAAGTTCAAACCCACAGCCAATCACAACATGCTTGACAACAATGCACAGTGGAATGCACATTGTTGTTTGAACAGGTGCAATGCAGGTTTTGAGATATGCGGATTAGTTGGGCCTACGCTAGATAGCCATTCAGATAGACTTTGTATTGAATAGGATGTACGTCAGACATAGCTCATGTACGTCAGCCATTTCTGACTTAATGCAGGGTTTATCAGCCACTATTGAATGAAGCCCAAGGATTTTCCTAACTTTGTGAAGAAAAGTCAGGATTTTTTTAAAGACACAAAGGCGAATATTATGCTTTAACTTTCTTTACTGTTCACATAGCAGCAAAAACACATATCTATTCAAACAGAAAAACTTTATAACACAGAAGCATTTACATCTCTTTAGAATCCCATGAACCAATCAATGAACAGCAACCCCTATAACTGACAATCTCCTCATAAACACTTCCTCTTCCTTTGAAGATTTCCCATTCTGATGCTTGATCTTTTCTAACTTCACTTGATTAACCGTCATGTGACTGTCTTAAATATATCTGAAAGTTTTCATCTGTAAAACTTGATATGCAGCAATAGCAGCAAAATTATCCATTAACTTCCTTAAGCAGCAACATCTGCAGAATTTACCTATAATGAAAAGAAAAAACAGTAATAGGGAGGGATTCATATGAGAGACATCCTATTCACTTCCTTGTCTTTAATAAAATCCTCACTTTTCTTCACAAAGTTTGTAAAATCCTCAAATTTTATAACAAGAATGGAGTATTCATATTTTGCTAGTTTAAAGTGTTTATTGTATATGCTCAAAGGTAGAATTCCAATCTGCCCTCCACCAATTACTTAGATGGACTGAATAATCATGGCTTCAGAACATCTATTCTCATCCCATTATATTACACCTTTTTTGCTGTCTTACATTTTTCCATTCTTTTCTTTCAGACTTTATTTGCCTCCTGTGAACTGGGAATATATGACGTTTTGTCACAGTGTGAGGTGCCTCTACCTGCAGCAATGGTTTCTGAGCGTTTAGGAATAAATGTCAGTGGAACAGAGAGATTACTGAGTGCCTGTGCTGGGCTAAAGCTTCTTGAAGTGGATATACAAGATGGAGAAGGTTGTAAAACTTAACTTTGCTGTAGCCTTTTAAAGAATAATAATCTATATTCAAAGAAAAATGTACAGATTTGTCTTGTTTTAAGTAGGAAAAAGTATCCTGCCAAGCAAAAACAAATGGGTTCTATGTTATTTTTGTGGTGCTTAGCTATCAAAGTGTTTAAGAAAATTTCCGTGGTTGGAAACAAATCATAGAGATCATAGAAGAGATTTAGACAACCTTTGGCTCTCTAGCTTTTAGAGACTACAACTTGCATCATCTCTAGTTTTAAAATATAGGGCTTTTACTGTTTTGTTTGTGTGGATTTTTTAACTTTTTATCACCATTTGAAATATCTATTGCTTCCTTTATTTTTTTTCATTTATTTTACTGGCCCTGTTGTATTCAATATAGCTATCTGAAAACCTATTATCAGGCTAAGAAAAATCAGGTCTTCTGTATAGAAATAAACTGGAGTAATTATACACTGTAGGGGAGAAATAAAATAAAAATTCCTAAAATAAAAATTGGTATAAATGGGCTTTTAACCCCTTCAATACTATAAAAGTCTCTAATACATTGCTTCACAAGGTGCTGTGATGATGACCTCTCTACCATTCGATCAGTTAAAGGTCCCATTAGAAAATTACTCCAGCTTGCTGTTATACTTAAGACCCATTATGTATATATATATATATATATATAATTTATTTATTTATTTATTTAATTTATAAAAGTTTTGTATTGAGGACATACCAGGGGTACATGTTTCCAATATAAAGTTGCATCCCAAGTGTACATTGAAAGTGTAGAATGTAAACAAATTGGTGTTGACAATGATTATAAGAGTCCCCAGTCATATCCTCACAGATTATTTTTTTTATTTTTAAACAATTCAACTATATTCCCCAGGAACAAAAAAAGAAAAAGCAAATTGTCAAGCCTCCCCACCCCCACAAGTATTTCACCCCACAGAAATGAAACCTTCCTTTCAAAAGAAGCCTAAGTGTGTCAGAGTCAGCAACATCAAAGCCATAGGTCACCCCATTCCCTCATATCAGCAGTCAGCTGACTGACAGTTAAGTGGACTGGATTAGTCCAGGGTCAGAAGCAAGCCACAGTTCCCAAATGTCATGAAATCTCTTTGTGGTTCCTCGCATTATGAATATCTCCCTAAGACGTCTTACAACCGGTCCACAGTGTAGGTCATCTGGAAGGATAGATAGGATACAAATTTTTGGGATAAGAGGAATAGCCCGTAGTAGATTTTGCAAGATCACATCTACTATCCAAAAGCCAATTAGTTCCCTACATCCCCAGATGAAATGCGAGAAATTACCCGCTGCTGCGCAGCACCATATCTCGTCCTCTCTAACACCCATTATATATAAGAAGCACGTCGAATAGTATGTTCTATACAATATTTTCAGTTGGATTATACTGTTGATTTTCCTGAAGTATCTCTTAGGGATAGAGAGTGGGGTGTCCTGAAAAACATATAACAATTTTGGGAGAAAGACTATTTTAATCAGGTTAGCTCAATCAAGCAAATTAATAGGTAGGTTATTCCAGGTCGTGAGTTTATCCTGTAAGGAGACCAAGAGCAGTTCCAGATTATCTGCAAGAAATCTATTTGGATTCACCACCTCCCTTAGACCCAAGTATTTAAATGTCTCTGTACATTTAATAGATGTGTTCACTAACGTTTGACTCTGAATTAGTGGGTCTACCATCATAATAGAAGTTTTGTCCCAATTAATCTTGAGTCCAGATTATTCTCTAAACAATTGGATATCTCTAATTATGGAGATAAGGGACCTGTCAATGTCTCCCAGGAAGACAAGCATGTCATCTGCATATAGCGCTATTTTTTCTTCTCTGTGGCCAAGAGAGAATTCCTGGATAGTTGCATCCATTCATATTTTAGCAGCCAACGGTTCCATAGTGAGCACAAATAGTCCCGGTGAAAGAGGATATTCCTGCCTCTTACCTCTGCCCAGAGATAAACTGTCTGCTTTAGGGGCAGAATATAAAAGCTGAACACACCAGATATATGTATCACCAAAAACACATTTTTTGAGGACACTCTACAAATATTCCCATTCAACCAAACTGAATGCTTTGGAAGCATCCAACAAGACCACTGCCCTATTGTCTAGGTTATCATGACTAGTTTGAAGATGAAGAAAAAGACACCTCAGGTTATGAAACATAGTTTTCCTCGGCATGAAACCAATTTGATCCCCATGGACAAGAGTAGAAATGACTAGCCAGAGTCTATTAGCTAGCACTTTGGCTACAATTTTGGCATCCACTGTCAGTAGAAAGATTGAGTGATACAAGTCGCATCTCGGAGGATCTTTGCCAGGCTTGGGAATGACCACTGTGAGAGCTTCAATTAAGGCGGGCGGCAGTAGTGCATTATCAGAGGCTTCACAGTATTTATTAAATAGCTGGGGAGCTAAAATATCAACATATTTATGGTGACATTCACTGGGAAGTTCAGCAGTGCCTGGGGATTTCCTCACAGGCAAATCTTGCACGGCCTTCATAATCTCTTGCAGCAATATTGGTGAGTCTAACATTGCTCTACCTTCATAAGAGAGAGTGGGGATGACACAGTCAGCCAAGTACTGCTCTAGCTGCATTGTAGAAGTCTTTAATATGGAAGTATAAATACGGGCATAAAAGGTAGAAGACACATTATATTTCATTATATATCAATCAAACAGTGCAGATGAATGTTGAAATACAATACTATATAAATCAGGTACTGGAATACATGTTCTTGTTCTATCCCTGTTTAATGCCAATATACTAACCTATTTATGACTAAAATTCCACCATAAATGCCCTTTGAACCAAGAGAAAGATAATGAGGAAGTATGGGGCATTTTGGACTCTCCTCTGCTTCTTGTTGTACATGATTTACTAAAAAGAAGCAGAACAAACCTATGTAAGTTAACTCCATTCTCATTCATATTCTATGTGGTGGGTGTAAAATTTTCTTTAATTTTAGTCTTAACAATGCAGAGTCTATGTACCAGTATACATCCCTCAATTGGATAAAAGAGTACACAATATCCCCTCTAAAATGAATTGCGGAATGCAAGGATTAATGGGGATGTCAAAAAGTTGTCCTAAAAATAAAGGTAGGTTAAAACTAGAGAACTGTGTCCTGCAAAACTTTACCAAAACTGGCATCTCGGGATGCTAAAATTCACCTAGAAGAAATGTGTAAAGGTATGAACTGATAACCAGGTAGCTGTTTTGCAGATATGGGGCTGGATTCAAATGCAGGTGCTAATTTTATCTCTGCTTTTATCTCCATGTATCCCCATAGAGTTCAACAGGAACATTTTTGATAAAATGGGAGGTAACATTTATCTCCTGCATCTGAATCCAGCCCTTGATCTGTAGATGTTTGATTTTTCAAGGCCCATGAATTACTAAGCAAACATGTAGAATGGGCTGTGATTCAATATGGATCTGAACAAGAGTAAAAAATGCTTGTTTTTTTAGTCATATTAAACAATACAGAAATTGTGGTTTTAGATGCAGATCTGCCTTTCTGGAGTCTTAAAAGAGGGTATCAATTTGACTAAAAAGTTAATTTGCTTGTAAATGGTATTTAAAACATCCAACTAAATCCAAAGTTTGGCACTGAGTAGGGATGGGTGAAATGTCAATTTTTTTTTCCTCCAGGAAAATACACAATTTTCTGCTTTTCCCACAAAACTTTTGCCGGCAAATTTCCACCCTATCGTTTTTCAGACATAAATGTCCTCACCTTTACTACTGATTTTTTGAGGCAGGAATTTTCAACCTAGCAAAGTGCTCCAACATCTGCCGGTACTGCGACTTTAGGCTGCTTCCTGTACCATCCACCGACCTCCCAGTAGGGATGGGTGAAAAATTGAACTTTCCACTTGGCTAATTTCAAGCTAAAAGTGCCATTTTACCCCTCATTGCATTGAAATCAATGGGAAGTGAAATTATTCCCCACCACTTGAAAGTTATCTTTACTTTTCTACAGCCATATAAAAGGTTGTCAGGCTCTCACAGCATGCCATTCTGTATTTGTGAGAGGAGAAAGCATCTTTTTGAGCTAGAGAAGATAGGCAAATATTTGTTTACAACATTTGTTCTGGGGGACTCTGGGGGAGAAGAAGAAGGGAAGAAGGAGGTTGATCCCAAACTTTGGTGTGACTGACTGGCATGACACAGCCAGCTGTGGTCCAAATTGCTTGCTGATTTTGCTTTCTCTGTGCTGGGGAATTCTTGGGGAAGAAGTTGTTGAGTTTGTTTTTTAGTTATATATTTTGTTGGGGACTCACTGTGATAAGATAGGGTGGACAACATAAAAAAATAAAAAAATAAAAAAATGGATACATAAATAATTAAACACATAAATATATTAGGTGGCAGACAGCTGACTGGGAGCCTGATGTAGCTCTGTGACTGAGGCAGACTTGATAGACAGCAGACGACATTGAGAATTTTGTTGAGGGCTAAGGCAAAACATCATCAGATGTGTAATGTAGAGAGTAAAAACACACACAGTAGTTGAGTAATGTCCAGGAAACGTACAAAGGGGAGGTGGGAAGGGTGGAGCAGTGCAGGGATAGGAGTAACATGGTAGTTCAAAAACTGACTCCAGCAATGGTTTCTGCAGCATTTGCAATTAAAGATGATGATCCCTCTCCTCCCAGGGTGGATGCCGTTTGTCAAGGTCCCACCAATCACACCATGTTAGTCCCCCACCACCACTACCATACACCTCTGCCACATTGTAGGTTGTACTTTATTTTTTTTTAATCACTTGACATCATCATGAATACGTGCCAATGTCACTTAATTAGGAAGTTAGTGTTTTGGGAAGAGGACAAATGCATTCTGCTTGCTAACACATTTTTCAAGGTATATGTTGCTGTAGGACTTACAGCTTTGACTTCCATCTACTTATTTCTCCACTACAGCCCTCAGAAGAAGTAATATTGTTGAACCATAGAAAACATAGGCGAAAAATGTGTTGGAATAGGTGAAAATTTTGCTGGAATAGGCGAAAAGGAAAATATTGCATTAGAGAAAAGCAGACTCTTTCAGGGAAAAAAGAGAAAAATCGCCAGTATTTTCACACAAAGTCATGCAATAATTTTTTCTCACTTTTCGCCCACCCCTAATTCCCAGATCTATCTTCTCCAGTCTAATTGTTGCAGATATACACCATTATTATTATTATGGCATTATTGTATTACTTGTATCGCATGTTCATATGCCCACTTCCCCAAAGGCCATGGAAGGCTATTGTACCCTTGAGAAAGTGGGCATATGAACACAGGATACAAGTGGGTTTAACAGTATATATATGCAGCAATTAGACTTGAGAAGATAGAACTGAGAAGTCGGTGAATGGTACAGGCAGCAATCTGAAGTTGCAGCCCTGTCAGATGCTGGACTGCTTTGCCGGGCTACAACAGAACATCCAAGAAGTTAAAGTCTTTTTTTTTTCTTTTTCTACATTTTGGGCTACTATACAATAAGCTTTAAGTCCAAATAGATTTTTTTTAAAGCGTGGTACCAAATTTTAGAGCTGTTTTATCAGCCTTTTGAATGCCAGAGCTGCAAAGTATTTGCATTCCAAAGTAACCTGTTGCATTACCCTCTGGAACCCAAAGGGATAAATGAATAGCTTGATGGTACACTCAACATAAAGAATAAAAACATTTAATCGCAAAGTTTTCTCAGCTTCTCGGGATCCTCAGCCGCTCATCCAGCTGTTTTTTTGTGTTGTGCACTATCTTGGCCTGTTTAGTGGTGCACAGTGTACGGCTCCTACACAGAGGGATGGCTTAGAGATGATGATAGATAGCTCCTCAGAGGGATAGCTCTGCCAATCATTGCAAACGTCAGCAAGATGACAGCTCTCTCTCTCTTGTTGCCGAATACATATCAGGCAGAATTTAAGCAAAAAGTCACAAACAATATTAAATGTTTTTTTAAGCTTGTTGGGGGGGGTAAATTAATTGGGGACAAGGAATTTGAATGTGACAGTTCTGCTTTAGAGCAAGCCCAGAGTATTTTATTTATACAGTCTAAGTTATAAACATACAGTAATGTGAAAAAGATTTAGGCAGGTGAGAAAAAATGCTGTAAAGTAAGAATGCTTTAAAAAATTTATATCCCCCAGTGGCACTATATAAGCTTTGGGGGTTCAAGAAGACAAAGTTCCCAGGAATCCGGTGTGGAAATACGAGATCAGTGCTGAAACCTTGTGTTTTATATATTGGTCTTTTTATAAAGGAGGGGTTGGATCCTTACTGGTTTAAAGTAGGAATATCTCGTTTATAGCTGGAATTCTGTGCTATACGGAACAATAACTGATTATTTCTGGTTGTAAAAGAGTGTGGGTTAACTCGTTCTATGTGCACCTTCACAGAGGCTTTCTTCTGATTTTGTAGGAGTATAGTCAGGTGTATGATTAATCAATAATACCAAACATGTGCTAATGATCAACAATTTAAAATTTAGGTTGAAACACAATCATTAACTGAAACATAAACAGCTATGTAGGAGGAATAAAACTGGGTGAGGATCAGCCAAACTCAGCTAACAAGGTGAGGTGGCTGAAGACAGTTTAATGTCAAAAGTCATACACCATGGCAAGACTGAGCACAGGAACAAGACACAAGGTAGTTATACTGCATGAACATAGCAGAGATTAGAACAACGCTGCACGCTACAGTGTAACATAAAAAGATCAAAATAGGAAGTACCTTGCTTAATACAGCATCCCCAATAGCCGATTTTGAATTTCCAAACTCCGGTGCAGGAACGATCCGGTTCTCCAAACTCCGAGATAGCAGTGTGACAAATATAACAATGGTAATTCAACTGCACCCGGATAAATACACATTGCAATCCGTCTTAAAATCGATTATTTTATTCAATATTCCATTTAAAACATACCAAGCGGATGGCAAAGCCAGGTATAGAGCAGAGCGAGGCAGGACATATAGAGCTGAAAAGTCATAAGCCCGACATGTTTTGCGCTATTCAGCACTTATTCATGGACCATACCTCTATACCTGGCTTTGCCATCCACTTGGTATGTTTTAAATGGAATATTGAATAAAATAATCGATTTTAAGACGGATTGCAATGTGTATTTATCTGGGTGCAGTTGAATTACCATTGTTATAGTTATACTGCAAGAGCAAGATATCTCCCAGGCAGAAATTTCAAGGCAGACAGGAGTTTCCAGATGTGCTTTCCAAGCTCTTTTGAAGAAGCACAAAGAAACAGGCAATGTTGACGACCATAGACGCAGTGGCCGGCCAAGGAAACTTAGTGCAGTAGATAAGACAACTCATGCTTACTTCCCTTCACATTCAGAAGATGCCCAGCAGTGCAATCAGCTCAGAATTGGCAGAAAACAGTGAGACCCTGGTACACCCATCTACTGTCCGGAGAAGTCTGATCAAAAGTGGTCTTCATAGAAGTCTTGAGACCAAAAACCCATTCCTCCAATGTGGAAAGAAGGCTGAGAGACTCAACTATACATAAAAACACAGGACGTGGATTGCAGAAAAAATGGCAGCAGGTGCTCTGGACTGATGAGTCAAAATTTTAAATATTTGGCTGTAGCAGAAGGCATTTTGTTGTCTGAAATGCTGGAGAGTGTTGCAAGAATGAAGGCAAAAGTGAAGCATGGTGTAGGTTCTTTGCAAGTTTGGGGCTGCATTTCTGCAAATGGAGTTGGGGATTTGGTCAGAATTAATGGTATCCTCAATGCTGAGAACTACAGGCAGATACTTATCCATCATGCAGTACCATCAGGGAGGAAACTTGACAATGACCCCAAACATACAGCAAAAGTCATTAAGAACTATCTTCAACATTAAGAAAAACAAGGAGTCCTGGAAGTGATGGTATGGTCCCACAGAGCCCTGATCTCAACATTGAGTTTGTCCTGGATTACATGAAGAGAGAGAAGCAACTGAGGCTGCCTAAATAGACAGAAGAACTGTGGTTAGTTCTCCAAGATGTTTGCAACAAACTTTTGCAAATTACTATATGTTTTATTACTGAGATGTGTAAAAAATACAATGCAGCTATTGTAACCAGAGGATAGTGTACCTGGATACCCCACGGAGCTACAGGCAATGTTCCTGGAGGGATGCATACCCTCTACTCATTACATCTTCCATAACTACTTCTCCTATTCAAAACTCCCCATATATTAAACTTAATCATACAACTGCCATCAGGACCCTATCTTCCTACTTCATAAAATAATATTGGAGTCTGTCCGATACTCTCCAACAGATCTCCTGGGCCATTCAGCTACACTGCCTCTCCCACAGTGATCCAAACATGCTGTCCTTAAAGTTCTATAGAATTAAAATGGTATTTTTAGCTTCTATGTACACTGACTTCCTTGATTACCTCCCACATTGACTCTACTAGGCAAAGTTCTAATCAAAATTGTAGCTGGATGTACTTGGAGTTTCTTTAATTTCAGTCTTTGGTTTTTAACCCCGAGTATATCCTTATAATGCTTTTCATAAATATTCGATCCCAGGACCTATCCCTTATTGGGTGAGTTTGATCTAGCTATTACAGAATGGATCCTGCCTCCATACTTGACCGGTTCGTGTGCTACTTACCTCTTACTACACCTTGCTTTACATAGACTAGAGGTCTTTCTCTCATTCCATACTCTTCTCCCGCTCTGGACTGTGACTACCCTTTTTATTCCCCCCTACTCACAAACTTGCCTTCTTTTCCACTCTCTTGGGGAGCTGCTTTCTGACCCCATACTACCTTCCTCCTCCCTTCTCTAACCTCTGTTTACTGTAAAGCTCCAGATTACGCCCTAGAGACCAACACCTACCTGGACACAGATTTACCCCTTCAGCTCTGTAACCCATATTGACCTTCCCCGATTCACTCTTATATTGCTTATCCCTTAGAATGCCCCTGTCAAGACGTTGTTCAGGGGATCTTCTTCCAGTTAACACATCTTACACTCCTTCTCCCAGATTCCTGTATTCTGTTTCACTCCCCCATATTTGGCTCATTATTGGTCATAATCTGCTAAACTCTGATCCAGATCCCCAGGTATATATGTGCAGATATGCTCTCCTTTCCTAGTGCCATTCCCTTCCCTATCCCTCTGTTCTGACCAACTATTTTATATGCCTCTATTCTCTCACTTCTCCCCTATTGCTGGTCTTGACATATCCCAACATGATCTCTATCGAGGCACTAAAAAATCTTTAATGTGACTCCAACCAGGTTCAATACATGATGTTATGTATTAATATGTTATGCATAGACCAGTTTAGGTATGTCAGTTACTGTATGCTGTTATCTTTAGTGTGTTTTTTTCTTGGTTATTCCAATCTTGAATCTAGTTTGCTGGGACAGACTTTCTTGAGTGGCCTCAAGTTCTGATTCTCTTTTGCCAACTCATATGTGATTGTCCCTAAAGAATTATATAATTATTCTACTTTGGTAGCCACACCTCTTCCTCTTCCTGAACTCTGCCTATCCCAAAGCACTCCCTACAACACTTCAGGAGCCTTTTTTGTACACTATCACATGGGGAATAAATAACGTTATTCTTATGTTCCAATCCTCTGTTCCCCATAAGAGTCCATCCCCTCCATGATTTAACACTGACCATCTTATATATGTGCCCTTCATTTTTCCTTTGCCTTCATGGCACTCTCATCTAGACACACTTCCCCATAGCTATACACCTCACCCTGGATATTGCCATCTCCAAGAGCCCTAGGCCACCCTTTGGACCTTCTGACACTCATAATTCTAGTGAGCTTTTTTCACAACACCAATCACCAGTGGTACCCATCCATATCTCCAAATACTGTACTCCCTTATATCAACCCTCCCTCCTTACTTTACCCTCCACCCCTCACATCAACATTTATTTTTTTTCTTCTCCTACACTTTCCCTTCTCTACCCCTGTTGTTGGTTTTGCAAGCGCCCAGCCCACCGTCTCATGCTCCTACACACTTTTAATCATGTCCCCAATTAAGGCTACATCGCTCAACGTCAAGGGTCTTAATTGTCCTGAGAAACACTCTATAGCCCTCCGCAAAATTGAATGACTTGCTCCAGATATTGTCCTAGTGCAAGAAACTAATTTTTTTAGCTTTGGCTCAGGCTAAATTCTCAAATCGAAAGTATCCAATCACCTACTTTGCCTCAGCAACTGAAAAGAAGAGAGGTGTGGGGATCTTGCTAAAGGCCTCACTTCCCTGGTCCACTGTCGACACTCTCATGGATCCTGAGGGCTACTTCATCCTCCTCAGAGATCTGCTAGACAATAAACCGTACATAATTCTCAGCGTCTATGGCCCCAACTCCAATCAAATATTTTTCCTCCTACAAACTCTCACCCTTGTTGACAACGTCACTGAGAGTAGTATAACGTCGGGTGGGGACTTTATCGTTTATCACTGGATCCTACTCTGGACTCGTCAGCCAGTAAATCCCACTTCAATCTCTCACATCTACGACAACTCCATAACTGCCTGGCCAATTTTACTCAGACACTTGGAGATCCCTCCCATAAAGACTTCACATTCTTCTTCTCTCCTCATTCGTCATATAGCAGAATTGATTATTTGTTCCTCTCCAAATTCCTTCTACACAACCTGAATTCCGCTTCCATCTACCCGCTCTCATGGACACACCATTCCTCTAAGTCATTCTCTTTCTCTCCTCTGGAAGACCCCAGATTACCTAAACTTTGGTGTCTTAAATTCTTCCTTCAAAACTCTTCAGACCTTCCCATCATCAGTAATGGCCTAGATGAATACTTTTGTACAAAGGACATTCCAGATATGTCCCGTACTACACTTTGAGAAACCCACACCTGTGTTGTGAGAGGAGTACTCATCAAATTGGGAGCCTCTAAAAGGTGAGCAAGGTGGAAGAAGATTGAGGAACTTATAGCGAAAAGTAACACCTTACAACTCGATCATAAGAAATTGAGACAGCCTACGACCTATTTGAATCTTTTCACACTCAGCGATGAACTCAACCAGTTGCTCCACCAGAATTCTGTTAAATCTTATATGTTGCTGAAATATCACAAATTCATTGCATACGATAAATGAGGTAGATCTCTGGCCAGACTAGTCAGAAACCGGAGACAGCACTCTGTTCGATCTTCGATTGGGCCCTTGCTTAAAACTTTTCGTGAGATTGCAGCAGCCTTTAGAGACTACTACAAGTCCATTTATAACCACAGTCCAAGCTCCATGACTGGAAGGAATGTCTCTCTGCTTTCTTTGAGAAATCTAAGATTCCCCAACTTGACTAAGACATAGCCATTTCCCTGGAATCCAACAAATCTAAAGAAGAGATCAGCCTAGCTATCAGATCCATGAAACCGGGTAAAATCCCAAGGCCGGTCAGCTTCTCGATCTTATATTATAAAAAGTTTCAAGACCTTCTCATCCCTCACATGCAAACAAAATTCAATGCAGTAATAGATGGTCAGCCCTTCCTAACCCAATCTTTGGAGGCACACCTTGTAGTCATTCCCAAGCCAAACAAAGACTCCTCTCAATTCGCAAACTACCACCCAATATCTCTCTTTAACATAGATTTGAAAATATATGCTAAAATCCTTACTAACCATCTCATGCCTCTTTTCTCCACCCTTATACACCCGGACCAAGCGGGTTTTGTTCCCTGTAGGGAGGCCTGTCACAAAACTGCTGCCTCCTTCTCATTAACCCACTTTGTGACTTGTCATAAACTTCCATTTATATTTATTTCTACAGATGCAGAAAAGGCATTTGACAGGGTGAATTGGCCTTACTTGAAACACTTAGACACTTTGGATTCAGACCCTACATGTTCACTGTTATAATAAGCCTTTATACCTCACTACGGCGAAGGTCTTGGTTAACTGCACTTTGTCTGACTTTTTCCATATTTAATGGAACTAGACAGGGATACCTTTTGTCTTCCCTTATCTTTATCCTTATCCTACAACCCTTACTCAACTTTATAAATACATTTATATAAGGTGGTGCTGTATGGAAAAAATGCTATATCACTTAGTAGCTTCTGCCAGAAATAAATTCCCTGCTATTGGAACTACCAAAATACAAAAAGAATTAAAAATACATCTGGCACTTCAACCAGTGATTACCAATAGTAACAGTATTATTGTATATTTACTACTGGTAATTACTGGTTGAAGCGCTGGATGTATTTTTAATTATACTTAATCAACTTTGTTACCAATGATCCATCACTACATGGTATAACTGTAGGCCCCACCACTTATAAGATCAATGCTTTCACGGATGATGTCCTCTTCTACATCTCCCACCTGCAAACCTCTGTTACTCAACTGGTCTCTGCCTTGGTTGAGTGTTGCTACCTTTTGCAGGCTAAGATCAATTACTCCAAATCAGAGATTCTCAATGTTGGTGTTTCATCACAGGTTGTTTCCTTTTTGCGACATGTCTTCAGATTTGTTTGGGCAGATTCCTTTCTAGGTGACTCGACAGGGTTGGTTTACCCCTGCCTGATTATAGGGCAACATTTATTGGCAAACTCTTTGATTTTTCCTCCCAACCTCCTAAACACTGGACTGGAACTGTCTCTTTGGTCCCGGGCAATGTCTTCAACTATGCTGGGCTACCAAGTATAAATTCCCACCCTTCGTCCCTGATCATCTCATACTGAGCCCTATCTTTCACTCTTGGATACTTCATAAAGGGTTAGTAATGTAAAAAAAAAGTTTTTTTTTTCATTTAGAAGAGCTTAAAAGGTTGAGCTAAATGCAAAAAAAAATGTATCTCTCAAACCGTTATGGTTTGAGAGATACAGGCATTTAAAGTTTGATGTCTCTGCTTTCAATGTCTCCTGCTGACAGCTGTAAAGCTGTCAGCAGGAGATCCATGTCGGTCAACACGGAGGCTCTGCAGCAGAGCTGCAATTGCGTTATTGACAACAAATCCCTTCATTGGAATGGTGTAAAACATGTGCCTGGTTTGCAAGCACACATTTTAGACCATTCCAATTAAGGGATTCATTGTCAATAACGCAATTGCGGCTCTGCTGAAGAGCCTCAGTGTCGACCGACTGTACGCTGTAAAGATGTCAGCAAGAGACATTGAACTTTAAATGCCTGTACCACACAAACTACAGCGGTTTGAGAGATACGGATTTTTGCATTTAGATCAACTTTTTAAGCTCTTCTAAATGCAAAAAAACTTTTTTTACACACTACTAATCCTTTAATGATACACTTACCCTTGCTCCCTTCCCATCTCCTCTTATCTCTATTGTTGGGAACCCTGAGTTTCTGGCTGGTCTTAATTCCCATGTTTTTAATCACTGACAGAATGTGAAGATATACACTCTGAAAGCTTTAACCTGTAATTCTAGTTTCATCCTCTTCTTCAGGACAAACTCCAACTTGCCTACATCCCCTGGTGGCAAATTTTTCAAATGCAGCACTGGTATGCTTCCAGGTCTTGGGACTTACTACTCTTCACCCTCTTACTCCTTTGCAAAAATTCTCTCATGATCCTTGCCCCTCTCTGCACCCTCTATCATTTTGCCACTCCCTTTTACTCAACAATATCCCTGACTCCACACCTTATTATCTTTCTGCATGGAATAGGAGTACCTCACTCCTGTACGCCTTTCTTATTTTTCACCCACTCAATCAGATCTTTGCTGGAGATGCCTTGCTTACAAAGGCTCCATGATCCATAATAAAAAATTTTTAAAAAAAAATAATAATTAAAATAAGAAATTGGTAAATAAAGTGACAGAGACAGAGGATTATTTGTAGAACGTAGGCTTGCTGTCGAAGCCCAGAGGAATCATTGATTTGTAGGAATTGATTATTTGTAGAAAATTAGACTTATGTTAGGCCCAAGCCCTGAGGAACAATTGATTTTTATAATGTAGACTTGTTTGGCATAAGCCCTAAGGAAACATTACTTAGGATTGTTAGAAACAAGCACCCTCCCCCCAATTTATTTTTTTTGTAAAGAACAATTCCTGAGAAAAAAAATGCCCTGCTGGTCTAGTGCCAGAAGGTCATATTGTGGTGTACAGTTGCCACTGGCCATTGTCAAATGCCCCGGGGTCATTGAGGAATTTACGACTGCTGTTCTTGCTGCTGAGTTGTTTAAATAGCAGGATGATTAGGCAACTCAAACTGAATGGGATCAACAACACAAGTAACATGGGTGATGGATGATCAAGGTTCCATTTGCAACTACTAGCTCCAGTGATATGCCTGAGGCCGTAGCAGCACCATAAATAGCCCACTCTACTTCAGGTATATGTGGAGAAATGAAGAAGCTGGTCAATCCATGAAAAAAAAACACATTGTTGTCCACTTTTTTGCGAGAAAATTATCATTAAAAACAGGGATTAAAATCTTTGCATTCTTCACCCATTGTCAAAAAGTATTTGCCATTTTTTCAATGGCTAAAAAGTTTACGCCCATTGATTTACATGTTTTTTCTTCTGTTCAATATAAAAAGTGATGTATTCACGGAAGTGAAGAACAATAGAAGCAGATACAGAGCAAGGTAGACGTTCTGTGCTGTTCTGCTGTGATCTTTTTGCAAAATTGAGGCAAGAGAGGCTTATACTGACTACTATCACTATGAGAAAGTTTAAAATTAATGAAAGGAAGAACTGGAAGGACCCTTATGTGTCCAATGAGTCAGAGGAGGAGGAGGAAGTGATCACTGCAGAACCAATGCTGTCCAGTCCCTCTAAATCACCCCTAGGGATCCTGGGGAAATTAATGTCAAGGGAGGAAGAAAAGGGTAGCAGTGAAAGCAGGACATGCCAGCTGCCTGTTCCTGCTGCCAGACATGCTTCCCCTGCTACCACCATTTCTGTACTGCCAGAAGTGCTACCCCTGCTGCCATTAGTGCTGTGTCTGCTGTCAGACTTGCTGCCCCTGCTACTGCTACTACCAATTCCTGTTCCTGCTGTCACATGCACTGCACCTGCTGCCACCAGTGCTGTGCCTGCTGCCACTGCTGCTCCTGCTTCCATCAGTGCTATCCCTGCTGCTAGTGCTACCCTTCTTCTACCAGTGCTATGCCTGATGCCAGTGCTGAACCTGCTGCCACCAGTGCTGTGCCTTCTGTCAGTGCTGAACCTGATGTTACCAGTACTGTGCCTGCTGTCAGACGTGCTGCCCCTTCTTCCACCAGTGCTGTGCCTGTTGCCAGTGCTGAACCTGCTACCAGTGTGTCTTGTAATACTCAGGAGGTGGGGAAGGATGAGGATTATGCCAAGTGTGACAGCAGGGGACCCTAAGTCAAACTTGCCATCCCCAAGCAGTCCCGCCAGTTCTAGTACTACTACTAAGAAGGTCCAGCAGCTTGTTAGAGTTAGAAGTGAAGGAGGGGGAAATCATATTACTAGTGACTGTGAGGAGTAAGGCTCAGGGGCGGAACATGATGTGGTTGGTGTTGGTAGTAGTAATAGTAATGGTGAAGCAGCCGGTGAGAATAGTGTTAGTGGAGTGGTAAGGGAAGCAACTGAGTGTCCAGACTAGCAGTCAAGGGAGCCCACACCATTCCCCTGGCCCTGGGAGTCCCCTTACCCCCATGGCATTTTCCCAGTGGAACATGATCCTGAAGAAGCCAGAGCTAGTGGTCAATAGCAGGCACAGCAATAATACCACCACCACCAGGAGTACAGATCAGTTGTCTGTGTCTGCTGCTAGTGCTGCCAGTCTGCCTTCTTCAGGTCACCAAGAAATGCCAAGTATGTCATTAGGTAACCCTCTGTTACATTTCTTGTCACCTCCTTCAGCCAGCAATAAGATGTCTGTAATAGAGCAGCAGCAGCATGGAGGGACTAGTGGTGATGATGATGATGATGGTGGAGAAGCTGGGATGGAGGAGACATTGATGGCCTTTTTAGCCCAAACTGAGAAGGAATGAGGATGGGCATCACCACCACCACCAGCAGTGACCTTTTGGAATTTCTAGATTTTGCAACTGCTCTAATTCCTGATGCTGCTGAGTTGCAAGGGCAGAAGGATGCTGAGGAGCAGTCTGTTGTGCCACAGACCACCACGGACACCATGGAAATGGGGTCAGCAAGTGATGTGGGACTAGGACAGGCTCCTCTTACCAGCAGCAATACTCCTGGTCCCTAGTTGCAGTGCTGATTCTTCTCCACCTGTTCCCTATCCCCTGAAGTCATGGGTGTGGGACTATTTTTCTCTTGGGGCAGGCACAGTGCAGTCATCACCAACAGCACTTTGCACAATTTGTGACAAGTTAGTGAGAATGGGAAAGGAGGGAACACACCTTGGCACACCATTACCCTTATAACACACATGAAAAAAACATGAAATGTTTGACATTTATGTCAAACATGTTAAAGCCAAACACCCACCACAGAAATCTAGCATCGCTGTTGCTATACACCCTGACTCTCCAGAAAGGCAACATGAGGTGAGGTGGAGATAAAAGAGGAGGAAGAATAGAGAAACCCAGACAGAGGCAGGAAGTTTGAAGACAGGCGAAACAACTAGCTCACCATTACCTTCTTACTCTAGGGTAATCACCTTGTTCATCTTTACCTCCCCCGCCAAATGATAGCCACTGTAGATGTTTGGATGTGACAGTTTGTGTCCACCCATTGCACACTGTGTGGTGCACTGGCCACACATGGAAGTGTAGTGGAGAAGAATTGCAAGCAGGACATCAAGCGGCATCTGAGGAGATTCAGAATATGCTAAGCTGGTGGCAGGGAGGGTTCATCATTACTATTTATCTGTCAGCAAGTTGTCATGTGTCCTTAGTGGACTGTGGACAAGGGGTATAGTGACAGCAGCAGTACTTGGTTTCTGGTGTTTGGATACAGTTGTGCCAGGTGTTATTTACAACACACATTGTGCACATTGCAGTTGCTGATAAGAGGCACAATTCCTGCTTTCAAGGGAAAAATGTCAGTTCTAATAAAAACACATCCTTCATTTTGGCAGAGGGGCAGGTGGAGAAGCATTTTTGGCCAACTTCTTCTTTTGCCACATATACTGGGGGTGTCACGGTTTGTTACGACTCTCAGACACAAGGTTTAGGTAAAAACACAACTTTATTGAAACAATAAAGATAATCCCTTAGGATTGTAAACATATACATACAAACATAGAAAGAATGGCAAATACGAATAATACAGACTCTACCGGTCTTGCCAATATACCGGGCAAGACAGCCTGGAAAATCAGGAATAATAGGATCTACCGACCTTGCCAATACCGGGTAAGGCAACCTTAGATGGAATAATGTACCAGGTTTTACCGGCCTTACCAATACCGGGCAAGGCAGCCCAAGTAGCACAAAGGTGTAGGCTCTACCGGCCTTGCCAATACCGGGTAAGGCAACCTCAGATAGAATAATGTGCAAGGTTCTACCGGCCTTACCAATACCGGGAAAGGCAGCCCAAAGATACCTGGAGACGGACTAGGTCCAAAATGGTGGCAGGTGACAATGACAGTAATAACTCAGTGAGTAGCCAGATCAGGGAGAGACCTAGGCAGATGGTACTCTCTCTCAACAGGAAAGACCAGACTGCCGCTGTTAGGACTGAACAGCGCTTACTGTCAGCAACACTTAAGGATCTACCGACTGAGAGTAGCCTTAAGACTTTTGGAGCAAACCAGCGTCCGCACGCTGGGACCAACAAGGGAATCGTATGGCCACGAGGCTTTGGAGCAAACCAGTGTCCGCACACTGGGACCAACAAGGGAATTGTATAGCCGCAAGGCTTTGGAGTAACCCAACGTCCGCACGCTGGGACTGACAATATTATCGTATAGCCGCAAGGCTTTTGGAGCTAACCAGCGTCCGCACGCTGGAACCAACAAGTGAATCGTATAGCCACAAGGCTTTAGAGCAAGCCAGCACCAGCACACTGGGCCCAACAATACGTATCATATAGCCGCAAGGCTTTGGAGCAAACCAGCGTCCGCACGCTGGGACCAACAAGGGAATCGTATAGCCGCAAGGCTTTGGAATCACCCAACGTCCTCATGCTGGGACTAACAATATATATCGTATAGCCGCAAGGCTTTTGGAGCAAACCAGCGTCCGCACGCTGGGACCAACAAGTGAATCATATAGCCGCAAGGCTTGGGAGCAAACCAGCGTCCGCACGCTGGGACCAACAAGTGAATCGTATAGCCGCAAGGCTTGGGAGCAAACCAGCGTCCGCACGCTGGGACCAACAAGTGAATCGTATAGCTGCAAGGCTTTGGAGTAAACCAGCGTCCGCACGCTGGGACTGACAAGGAATGTCGCCGACGCGACCGAGCAGAAGGTCGCCAGGAACACAGGAGACAGGCCAGGAGATGACAGGAACCAGCAGGACGATCAGCCGGGTCAAGAAGCAGCAGCGAAGATGGTCAGCAGGAAACAGCAACCCCAGAGAACTAGGCCAGAACCAGGACTGGAACAACTCTGCAGACAAGAGGCACTGGAACCAGATGCTATCAGGAACTCAGGAACACAGCAAAAAGGCCCAAATGACTACTGACATGGTGAAAGTGAATGTGGTCAGAGACACCACAAAAGGGCACCCAAGGGGTGCCCAATCCAGGTTTAAATAGGCAATATGAGGCGGGCTGAATCAGACAGCTAATGGAAGCCCCCTACTGGTGATAGACAAGACAATGCAGCAATCACGGGCACCGTGATAGGGGGCTAGTTATTGTGGTGCTACTGCCTCAGGTGCATCAATGGACCTAGTCACGGCAAGTGGAACTTTCATCATCCATCACCCATGTTTTCTGCTGTTGTTGATCCCATTCCCTTTGAGCTGCCTAATCATCCTGCTGCTTAAACAATTCAGCAGTAGCAGCAGCAGCAAGAACAGCAGTCGCAAATTCTGTATCTACATGAGGGCAGTTGACAATGGCCAGTGGCCTCATCAGACCCCTTTTATACCATGACATCCTAAATTGTATTTAGGATGTATTTTTTATTAACAGTCCCCAATCCCAGTACACAAATCCCCCAAGAAAACATTCCCTGTTCAACTGATTCTTTCCCCACGCCCCACCAACACAGGCATCCTCATGCCCCTTTTATACTATGCCTTTGGGACATAAAATAATATTTGCTATGTGTTGTATGTAAATTCAATGTTCCCATTGATTTCAATGGAATGAACTAGGCGAAAAAAGCGGAAAAACTGCACTTATCACAGGAAATTATTCACCAAGTGGAAAGGGCCATTATTCGCCGATTTCATCTTGTGGTGAAAATTTTCGCCCATCCCTATTGCTCTAACTAAGGTATGTGGCTGGGTGGTGTTTAGACTTGTAAGTGGTGGCAATGCTGTTGATGACTGGCATGATGACTGTGTATTTTTGGGCTTCTTTGCTTGTCCAGGATCAGCCTTTCCAATTGTTTTCTCAGTTTATAGACATGCACAGTGTTTCTTTTCAGTGGTGGAATATTGAGTCTTTGACTTTCAGTTAATTTTCTGGCCAGGTCATCCCATCATCTCTCATACTCAACCAATTAATTCCCCAGACTCCACCCACAAAACACTCTCCTTTGACCCCTTTTACACCATGTCTTGCGGGGTTATATTAATTGTGTTTAGGATTTAATTTTTATTAACTGCCCCCAGTCCCAGTAAACCAACCCCCAAAAACATTCCCTGTTCAACTGATTCTTTCCCTACACTCCACCAACACAGGGGAAATTTGGGGAAATAAAATAATATTTGCTATGTGTTGTATGTAAATTCAATGTTCCCATTGATTTCAATGCAATGAGCTAAGTGAAAAAATCAGAAAAACTGCAGTTTTCATGTGAAATAATTTGCCAAGCAGGAAGTGCCATTATTCGCCGATTTCAGTTTGAGGTGATTGCTCAACACTAGTGTATGTGGCTGGGTAGTTTTTAGACTTGAAAGTGTTGACAATGCTGTTGATGACTTATAGGATGACTATGTATTTTTGGGCATATTTGCTTGTTCATAGTCAGACTTTCCAATTGTTTTCTCAGTTTATAGACATGCACAGTGTTCCTTTTCAGTGGTGGAATATTGAGCCTTTGCCTTTCAGCTAATTTTCTAGCCAGGTCATCTCATCATCTCTCATACGCAACTTCATCTGTATCTGAAGAGGCAGATGCTGGAGGGTTATATTCCAGATCTACATCATTAGTAATTAGATCATCATAAGCATTGCCCACTGCTTCTTCCCCTCTATCTTTATATTCCTGTAGGCTTTTATCTGTCTCAAACAATCTATTTTTATTTGTTCCCTTACAGAAATTTTAACAATGTTTGCTATTACTTTCAGGATAGGTGTTGTATTTCTTTGTGTCACTGTCAGATGCATTCCATCATACCATCAATACTAGAATGTGACTTGTTGTCTTCAGTGTTCTTTGATGGTTCATTATTATTATTACTGGTGGGGGTGGACCCTTTGATAGGACTTTGACAAACTGCCTCCTCATGAGGGGCAGGATTATTGTAATCTATTGTACACATTGCATCAACCATGGTTACAATCAGTTTTTGGACTACCACTTTACTCACACTTCCCTGATCTGCTCCTACTCGTTTCATCCTCCCACTGCCCCTGGTACATTAGCTAGACATTACTCAGCTACTTTGTGCTTTTATAGTGCAGTACATAATAAAACTGATTGTATGTGATGTTTTGCCCCTTACAAAATACTCTGTCTCTTCTAGTTTCAGTCTGTCTTTGTCACAGCTCATGTCAGGTTCTCTGTCTCACCTATCAAACACTTTTTTATTTAATGGTCTCTACCACCCCCTGTTCAACTACTTCTTTCCCCAGACTCCCCTAACGCAGACATAGCAAACTCTGTATTCTCAGTCACACAAAATGTTGGGGTATTTGGGGTAAATCTCCTTTGCTCCCTTCTCACATCCCGCAGAGCAATGAGAGGGAAGCTGCCTGTCAACCAAGATTTTGGGGTATGTTGAGTAAATCTCCTTCCTCTCATCCTCTTCACCTGAGTTCCCAGACTCCCAAAACACAAAGAACACAGTTCCTACAAGACTCCTTAAACTACACTCCAGTTTTGCTTTATTTACATATCCTATCTGCAAAATATAGAATGGCAAGATTTGGTACCCTGACACATTTTATAATATCCCTGTGGGAAAAGAAGGGAAACTTGCCATGTGGTGTAGAAATTCAGTCTTACCATTGATTTCCATGTAATGAGCTTAGTGGTAAAAAGCTGAAAATTGGTTCCTTTCAAGAAATTTTTCAGTTTATCCTGAGGCTAAATCTTTTACCCATCCCACTGAACATAGAATTTACAATTTAGATGGTGCTACATTAGTAATATGACAGCTTACAAATGAAATAGTGCTATACTATTGATAAAAATTACTATAATTGAAATGGAAATACATGAAAAAGATCATATAGATTACAACTGAAATGATGCTTCACTAGTGATACCACAGATTACATTGAAATGGTGTTACACTTGTGATACCACAGAGCTTACAACTGAAATGGAGCTGCAGAAGATATACCACAGAACAGACACATTAATATAGCCACAGAGCTTTAAACTGAAAGCCATTCAGACTGATTATTAATAAAGAACTAGAGCAAACTAACTGAAATGGAGTTCACAAGTAATACCACAGAGTGTACAACTGAAATGAAGCTGTATTTGTAATACCACATCACTTACAACTAAAACATAGCTACACTAGTGATACCACAAAACTTACAATTGTAATGGATATACAAGAGTGATACTATGGCGTTTATATTAGAAATGATGGCACAGATGCTTACATTTGAAAGAGCTACTCTGTATATCACAGTACTTACAACGGAAATGAAGCTATACTAGTGATACCACTAAGCTTAGAATTAAATTATAGCTATATTAGTAAAAGAACAGATTACAACTATAATGGAACTATACTAGTGATACCAAAGACTTCAGCTGAAATAGTCACAAAATCTACAAATAAAATGAGGCTGTGCAGCAAAGCTTGTATTTGAAATTAAGCTACAAGTAAGACACAGACCTTACAGTTGAAATAGTATTACCCTAGGGATACCAGAGATTACAACTGATATGGCGCTACACTAATGATACCAAAGAGCATACAACTGAAGTGGAGCTACATTACTGATGGTGCATAATAGTGAAGTGGGGCTACATTAGTGATACCACAGGGCTTACAAATGAAATGGAGCCACACTAGTGATATCACAGAACATACAGTTGAACAATAGTTACACAGAGCTAAAAATAAAAAGCTAATTAGTCTGATTTATAATAAGGAAATTGTGTAAGTCTGGAGTAAACCAACTGTACCCAAGGGAGATAAATACAAATTCCAAAATCTCTAATTGATGACATTAAACCCCACCCTATAATTCTAGGTTTCAATCCATTGAAAATAAACATAACAAATGCACCTCTAGCAGTCAATGAGTTAAAGGGATAGTAACATTTCATAATAAAAGCAGCTCTGATTAATCATCATCGTATTTGGACTTTGGAGAGTGTTATTTCAACTCTGTCAGAGTTGTAGTTCAAGAGTAATTCAATGACAAAGTGTCCCCCTCCCGCCCCTTTTACTGATGTCACACTGTTCAGCCAGAGCAGAAGGGAGGTGCCCAGGTAGATTGCAGAGAGGGACAATCTTCAATTAAGATAAGGGAAAAACCTGAAAAGCTTGTCAAGGGGGGCAGGGCTTTCATGGTTCTCATAGGAAGAAGATTGTCCCCTGCTGTTATCTGTCTGGTCTTACAACCAGATTCCACATCTGAGAAGAGATGGCTCACACTAGGAAAAAGGGGCGGGAGGGGGGAACTTTGCTTGTGAATATCTCTTAAACCATAAAGGTTTGAGAGATAAGACTTACATCATTCTTCATATTTTTTTAATGCCTACAAAATAAAATAAAGTTAAAACGAAGTGTTACTATCCCTTTAAATCTCCCTTTAAAATCAGTTGAAGTTTTGTATCCTACTGTGCAGTTAGTTTAACTCAGAATTACTCCAGTTCTTTATAATACATCATGCATAGCCATGATGCAGGTTTATGCATGGAGTGACCTTCCCCAGTAGCATGCTGTTTGTGTGGAAGAACCTCAGAAGACTGTTATCCTAGTCAGTCCCCCCCCCCAAGTCCTGCCAACAGCACTTTCAACTCTGTTATTTCATTTAAAGGGGAGAGGGTGGAGGCATATATCATGACAAATAATGGATTATACATAGAGTTCGTCTACACAAGCAACATGTTATCAGGGGAGCTCAATTTAGGAGTATAATGGGACAGATACTGCTCAGAGCCCTCCAAATGTCAGCACTTCCAAAGGCCCCACAAATACTGCAGATCCTGGTGTATTCTGGTAGTTCCTCCTATTTGCCAAATTGGTCAGCTTGGGGAGACTCGGTTTACCCAGTCCTACCTCATTCTCTGCCCATGCCCTGGATAGTGAGGTAGCAGTTTGCTGGCCCTGATGCACAACTGATCTGGGGAATTTTGCTCCTCTGCACACTAAAGGCTCGAGTCAAATGTTGGCGTTAAAACCAATGTGAAGAAAAAAACTGCCTTCGTTCGTTAAGCAAGACCAGGTAACGTGAGATTCAAATCTTCCTTACCCAGAAAGGCTAAAGAGCGATAACCAACAAAATACACGTTAACCTTAAACCTGCGTTGCATAGAAAATCTTACCTAAAAACACACGATAAAAATGTTACCTAGCACCACAGACAATCACAGCACTGCAAAGTATCAAGTTCAGTCAGAAAATCCAAAACCCACGTCGACAGTTCTGAACAGCTTTCTCTGTGCTTCCCTACCCAGCCACTAGGGGAACACAGAGATGGCTTTCAGCACCATGGACAGCTTTGAATGCCATAGGGATGTGCACTGCTCACCCCTGTGGCATTCAAAGGGTTACAATCAATAAAACTAGTACACCAAGCACTACACAATGCCCCCTTCCACACACCCCCCTTAGTATGTCACATATATTGCATATATGTGACATACTAACCCCATCTACATCTACCTCATGGACTTCCATGTAGTGGACAAATCTGTCTTTTATTCCACAATTAACCCTTTGGGTACCAGAGAGGTAGGAAACATGCTAAGCAATGCTTTCCTACCTCTCTGGTTCTCAAAGGGTTAATTGTGGAATAAAAGACAGATTTGTCCACTACATGGAAGTCGACGCCAACATTTGAATCGAGCCCTAAGTCAGCCTGCCCTGGACCAGTGTAGGTAGAAATGTGAGATCAGGAGCTTGAGTTTAGCACAAATTGGAGAGCGAAAGAAAGATGGACTGAGGAGTAGGTAAAACAAGATTGGAATAATTAAGGTGTGATTAAATAGGAACATAAAATGGTTTTAGTAGTGCAGGAAGGTATTACACTTCTGCAACCTGAGTAAAGAGAAGACCAACAATCATTTATTTTGCAGTAAGATGTATGATGCCAGTAAAATATTGCTTTCAATTTGTTTCATTGGGTAGAATGGTATTTATGTATCTGTATCTTGCCTTTGTGCAATTCACTTCAAACTTACCAGGCATGTTAATTTTTTACCTATTAATTTTTGTTGTGTCCCATAACTTGTGCACATGAATATATTAATTAATTAATTATTTTATTTTAGCTTCATACAGAAATTCAGATCTCTCCGAGCTGTATCTCAAAAAGACCAGTCCCAAATCTCTTTACCACGCAATTAATTTTTTTTCCAAAGAAGTCTATCCTGTGACTAACTACCTGGTAGAAGCAGTCAGGTAAGGACTAATAACTGAAACCTCAGTTTTTGTTAATTATTGCTACTATCTTAACCCTTCGAGTGCCAAAAGAGTACTGAATGCATTGTTACACAATGTGAAAGATGAACTAAATGTGAAAGAGAGCTCAAAATGACCTTCTGGAGCAGCTTTGAAGGCACATCGACAGCTTGAAAGTATGCACTAAGGTGTCTTCGACATCTCATCCGCATCAATCCGAGAAAAATCTGACAACATTGACATCAATCCGACAGGTTTACGAATTTTCACTAATCACATCGACAATGGCTTATTTCCATATGGAAATGCAGCATGATTCATTTCCATATGGAAATGCAGGATAATGAACCATTATCATATTTATGGGAGTGTTTATATGTTAATGTGGTACTTCGCCAAATGCACTAAGGCCCAATAGCAGCTTCTGCTGTCGCATTTCACTGTCTCAACTTCGCCTACCTGAGGCCGGTGAAATTGGGATCTCCCTGTAGTTTCCTATGCAGTAACAGCCTTCAATCAATCAGAAGCAGACAGGATTGTCAAACTGCTGGCAAAGTGGAAGGTATGTTGTCCCTCACACATCACCAGCAGAAGACAAGCCTCCTTTCCCACTTGGCCAGTAGGGGAATGGAGATGATATTTTTAGCAGCATGAACAGCATCACTCCCTCAACCTTTTGAGTGCCACAGGGATGTGCATGTGCACCCCTGTGGCATTCAAAGTGTTAGAAAAACTGTACATCAAGCAATACACAATCATACCCTTAGCGCTGTATCATATTGTATACATGTGGTGCACTCCCAAGGAAACAAGGCTGTGGGTCAGTCAGCTTCCATGAGGGATATGTGACCGTCACCCTTGTTTCCCACTGGTAGACATAGAACCTCATGTACACTGCCTGACCACAGATCCCCATGTACACTGACTGACCCTTCCCAGTCTTGTTCCCTTTCCTGCTGGTAGCAAATCCCTATGAACACTGCTTGGGCAAGGGAACAAGGCTGGGGGCTCTAAGTCAGTGTATGCTGGGTAACAAACAATTGAGATGTTCCCCATGTTGACCCAAAGTTAATATTTGACATATGCTCCAACTCCCCACACTTCTAATACGGCATATGCTGCTCCCAGATAGTTCTAATTTGACATATGCTGCCTCCACTCAATGCATTGCATATCCTTCTAGCACTCAGAGGGTTAATACCCCACATATGCTGCCATATTCCACCCCACACCATCACTCCCTGTCATTAGATTTTAAAAAATACACATAGTACATGATCCCTTGTCCTGCACTATTCTTCATGTTTTTTTCTTTGTAAGACAATCATACCTCGCGGGGGGCATCAGGACCCCTCCTGATGTCCCACTGATATTGATCATCTATCCAATAGGATCAATGATCAACGTGGCAACCAGAGTTTTCCTCTGCTGCCTCCTATTCCTACTCCCTCCTACTCAACCTGATCCTTGAAAATCATTCTACTCAGTGAGATCATTCATAGAACATAGTGTTGAGTCCCAATGCCCCAGCAAGGTATGATTGTCTTACAAAAAACAAACAAAAAAATGAGCATAGTACATGACTAGGGATCCTGCACTATGTGTATTTTTTAAATACAGTGACAGGGAGCGATGATATGGGGCAGGATGGAGCAGCACATGTAGGATATTAACCCTTTGAGCACCAGATGGGTACACAACACATTGCAAAGCAATGCATTGCGTGCCCCTCTCAAGGCGCTAAACATGTGGGGGCAGCATATGCCATTTTGGAACGGTGTGGGGGCAGCATATGTTACATTGGAACTATGTAGGGGCAGCATATGTTGAAATGAAGCTCTGGGGCAGCATATGTCGAAATGGAGATGTGTGTGGGGCAGCATATGTCGAATTATAGCTCAGAGGCAGCATATGTCAAACTGAAGATGTGTGAGGGGTAGCATGTGTCAAATTAGAGCTCTAAGGCAGTATATGTCGAATTGGAACTGGGTGGGGGGCAGCATACAGTGATGTGCAAAAGTTTTAGTCAGGTGAGAAAAAAATGCTGTAAAGTAAGAATGCTTTCAAAAATTGACCTGTTAATACTTTATATTCATCAATTAACAAAATGCATAGTGAGTGAACAGAAGAAAAATCTAAATCAAATCAATATTTGGTGTGACTAGCCTTTGACTTCAAAAGAGCATCAATTCTTCTAGGTACACTTGCACAAATTCAGGGATTTTGTAAGCATATCGTCAGGTGTATGATTAAACAATTATCCCAAACAGGTGGTAATGATCATCAATTTAATATGTAATTTTAAACACAATCATTAACTGAAACAGCTGTTTAGGAGGAAAAAAACTGGTTGAGGAACAGCCAACCTCAGCTAACAAGGTGAGGATGCTGAAGACAGTTTAAAGGGATAGTAATAGTTAAAATGTAAAAAAACATATGTTGTAGGGTTTATCCCCCTGAGTAAAACAAGAGTACTCCCACTGCTGAAAGGTGTTTCATTCAAAAGTTATTAATTTTCAAAGTTGAATTTGTTAGGTGCAATATCACAGTGGCCTGAAATTGTACAGTGGCGCTGTTGCTACATGATCCTATGGACAGCTCTGGTCCCGGGACCATAAATCTCCATAGGATGGTGTAGCAACAGTGCCACTGTACAATTTCAGGCCACTGTGATATTGCACCTAAAAAATTAAACTTTGAAAATGAATAACTTTTGAATGAAACACCTTTCAGCAGTGGGAGTACTCTTGTTTTACTCAGGGGGATAAACCCTATAACATACATTTTTTACATTTTAACTATTACTATCCCTTTAATGTCAAACGTCATACACCATGCTAAGACTAAGCACAGCAAGAAAACACAAGGTAGTTATACTGCATCATCAAGGTCTCTCCCAGGCACACATTTCAAGGCAGACAGGAGTTTCCAGATGTGCTGTCCAAGCTCTTTTGAAGAAGCACAAAGAAATAGGCAATGCTGAGGACCATAGACGCAGTGGTCTGCCAAGGAATCTTAGTGCAGCAAATTAAAGGCACATCATGCTTACTTCCCTTCACAATCAGAAGATGTCCAGCATTGCCATCAGGTCAGAATTGGCAGAAAACAGTGGGATCCTGGTACACCCATCTACTGTCTGGAGAAGTCTGGTCAGAAGTGGTCTTCAAATGAAGACTTCTGGCAAAGAAGCCACACCTCGGACGGGTAAACAAGGCCAAGCTATCACGGTGCCCGTGCTCCTGATCTGATGGCGACATTATTATTCTGCCTCATTTCAATGCCGTCCTCTTATTGGCCTGATATTCTTGCTCCACCCAGGGCTTGCCTTTATATACCCTGTCATGTCTAGACCAAGGCGCCTTTTCGTGGTGTATTTGTTCCTGATGTTTGTTACTAAGTTGCTGTTATTGTGTATGACCCGGCCTGTCTGACGACATTCCTGTGCTTCCTGTGTTGCTGCTACGTTACAGACTGATCTGGCTGAGAACCCGCTCTGTTGCTGAACTGATCTGGCTGAGGACCCGCTCCGTTACTGACTGATCTGGCTGAGAACCCGCTCCGTTGCTGAACTGATCTGGCTGAGGACCTTCTCCATTACCGACTGATCTGGCTGAGAACCCGCTCCATTGCTGAACTGATCTGGCTGTGGACCCGCTCCGTTACTGACTGAACTGGCTGAGAACCCGCTCCGTTGCTGAAATGATCTGGCTGTGGACCCCCTCCGTTACTGACTGATCAGGCTGAGAACCTGCTCCGTTGCTGAACTGATCTGGCTGAGGACCCACTCCGTTACCGACTGATCTGGCTGAGAACCCACTCTGTTGCTGACTGATCTGTCTGAGGACCCATTCCGTTACAACTGGTCTGGCTGAGAACCCATTCCGTTACTGACCTATCTGGCTGTTGAGCCTGTTCTGTTGCTACTGACCTGGCTGTGCTTCCATTATGTTTGTAGCCATATCTGGCTGAGCACCAGTTCCGTTGTCATCCATGCATGGCTGTATTCCTCCGTTGTCCTTGTCTGGCCAGCATTACAAGCAGCAGATTCCCAGTTGCCTAGTCTGTTGTGCGCCACATGGCGCTATTTTTATCTTGTCGACCGTAGGCTTGCCATTCATGCTATAGCTACTTACTCTAACCGCCCTTGGCGGTGTGCACATGTGAAGTACCGGTATAGTGCTATTAAGTGCTGACTGAGTTACTCAGATCTATCTGTGTCTTCCTCTGCACTATTGCTGGCTCACTCCCTGTGGGAGTTTAAGTATATCTCTGGGCATTTCCAGTTAACCCGTTCAGTGCCTAGACTGTCTAGGCTGGGCCAGTGCTCCTTTGCTGTTGCAGTAGCTTGGGCTAGGGCCAGCGGTTGCATTACATCACACTCGGTAGTGTGAGGAAACACTGAGCTTCTTTCCTTGTCACAGTAGCCTTTGGGTTTAAGAGCCAGCAGTTGCGTTACGTCACACTCGTTGTGTGGGGAGACACTTGGGGCCTTCCAGTTGTCTGCCCTCAATCCACCCCTAGCGTTCTAGGGTTTACCATTTGTAAGTGTTGCCTCGGTCTTCCTGGGACCCCTGTGCCTTGGTCAGTGTTGCCTTATTGCCTACTGGGTTCTGTGCCACCCAGGCATCTGGGTTTCATGCCAATTGCCACCTCCAGGACTACCTGTCACCTTCAGTCCTGCTGTCAGCCCTTACCACCTCCAGGACTACCTGTCACCTTCAGTCCTGCTGTCAGCCCTGGGTTGAGTAGCCTGATTAACCCTAGACCACTAGGGTGAGGTTGCCTGTCATTAGGTGCCTCCAGTCCTCAGTATCCTATCTCAGTACTACTGATACCAGCCGTTGCCTCATTGACTTGCTATATATTTATTGTATCATATTGTGGGCATGTGACCTTATTCCTTGTATGCACTTTATCCTAATAAATTAATTTTAACCTTACCGATCTGGTCTGAGTGTTCATCAAAAACCGTGACACAAGCAACTCAATATGAAAACACAGGAACAGTGGTGGAGAAAATGGCTCAGGTGCTTTGAACTGATGAGCCAAAATTTGAAATATTTGGCTGTAGCACAAGGTATTTTGTTAGCCAAAAACTGGAGATCGGTACAAGAATGAATGTCTGCAGACAATAGTGAAGCATTGTGGAGGTTCCTTGCAAGTTTGGGGCTGCATTTCTGCAAATGGAGTTGGGGAGTTGGTCAGAATTAATGATTTCCTCAATGCTGAGAAGTACAGGCAGATACCAACAGGGAGGCATCTGATTGGCCCCAAATTTATTCTGTAAAGTCATTAAGAGCTATGTTAACGGAGGCTCATTGAACGCAGGCAACTGCTCTGCAAGAGTAAACGGGAAGGCCCAGTACCTAGGAGGCAACAACTCTGTCAGCCCTGCAGACAGCACAGCGGAAGTCAGAATGTCGCCCAGACAACACTGGAACAGGATCTCAGCAGGACCACAGGCAGGGTCGTCAACATAGCCGGGTCAGGTCACGGAGCAGGAACGTCAGCCAGGCCGGGTCAAATCACGGACCATGATCGTCAGACAAGCCGGGTCAGATCACGGAGCAGGAACGTCAGCCTGGCCAGGTCGAATCACGGAGCAGAAACTAAGGAGAGTAGTCAGACGGGCCAAGTCGGTACACAGGAACACAGGAACACTGTAACACAGTTACACAGCAACACTGGCTCAGGAACACTACGAAAGGGCACCTGACAGGTGCCAAAGGCCGAGTATAAAAAGGCCATACTGGGCGGGCCAAACAAGCTCAGCCAATGGGAGCGCACCACAGCAAAGAGTGACAGAGAAGGATCACGGGAACCGTTATAGTACCCCCCTCTCAAAGACCCCCCACTCCTAGCAGGAGGTCTAGGTTTCCGGGGATATTTAGAGTGGAAATTGCGCAACAATCTAGGTGCATGGAGGTCCTTCAGATCGACCCAAGAACGTTCTTCAGGGCCATAGCCCTTCCAATATACCAAATTATCACGGTGCCCATGATTGGTGCTGTTCAGTGTCAGTCACTTGCTGACTATCATGATTGACTGTCTGTGATTAGCCCTCCTCACACAGCCTTTTTAAACCCAGGCTGAGCACTTCCAGGTTGCCCTTTAGTGGTGTTTCTGACTCCACTCTGCCTGACCTGCTTGTCAGGCTTCTGGACCTGTTCCTGTTGTACTTGCTGATCCTATGTTTCAGTGTTCCTGTATGCTAGTGTTCCTGTGTTCCAGCACCTCGCGGGTTAATCTTACTGAGTTCCAGTGTTCCTGTGTTCCAGCACCTCGCGGGTTAATCTTACTGAGTTCCAGAATCTCCTGCTCCAGCCGTCGCTCTGGCGACATTTTTCTTCTCGCTGCTGATCATACTTTGTTGGTTTACTCCACTAAACCTGGTTGCAATATACATTGTTGTTCCCAGCGTGCGGACGCTGGTTTACTCCACTAAACCTGGTTGCGATATACATTGTTGGTCCCAGCGTGCGGACGCTGGTTTACTCCACTAAACCTGCTTGCAATATACATTGTTGGTCTCAGCGTGCGGACGCTGGTTTACTCCACTAAACCTGGTTGCAATATACATTGCTGGTCCCAGCGTGCGGACGCTGGTTTACTCCACTAAACCTGGTTGCGATATACATTGTTGGTTCCAGCGTGCGGTCGCTGGTTTGCTCCATTAAACCTGGTGGCGCTATTACCATTAGTCCCAACGTTAGGACGTTGGTTTGCTCCTGAACATCCAGTACTGTGGTTAGTCGCTGTCCACTTCCTTGCCGTTGTCTGAGTATCCCTGGCAATAGACTCCTGCTGAGTAAGACCTCTATACTTATGCTCTATGCTGTCTTAGTCACCTGACAGCTGGTCTACTCGCTCAGGCTGCCCTGCCCGGTATTGGTGAGGCCGGTAGAACCTTGACGATACCATCCTGTAGGTTGCCTCACCCGGTATTGGCAGGGCCGGTAGAGCCTACTCCAGTACTCCTTTGGGCTGCCCTGCCCGGTATTGGTAAGGCCGGTAGAACCTTGTAATTCACCATCTTTAAGGTTGCCTTACCCGGTATTGGCAGGGCCGGTAGAGCCTACTTTCAGCATTCCATGGGGGCTGCCTTGTCCGGTATTGGTAAGGCCGGTAGAACCGGTATATGTCATCTCACGGTTGCCTTACCCGGTATAGGCAAGGCCGGTAGAGCCTGTCATTAAAACTGTCACTTGGGTTGCTTTGCCCGGTATTTAGGCAAGGCCGGTAGAACCTATTATATGTTATATTACTGTTGTATGTATGTTTACCCTACGGAGACTGCCTTTAACTTTTAATAAAGTTAAGTTATTTTACCAAACCTTAAGTCTGAGAGTGTCACGGTTTTTAAGACTCTCAGACCAGTATGTGAATAAGAACACAATTTTATTAAAAATAAAATAAGGCAATAACACGCCCTCTAGTGGCGGTAGATATACACCAGTGGTAATTATATCTATAGATACGATGGTAAATGCATAAATGACTTATAAGTACAATTACACAGCAGTAGAATAGCATATACCCCCAAGGGGTTAAGTCCTTGATAACAGTCAGTCTCAGATGTGGAGGTTTGGAACACCCAGGGTGTTATAAGGCTGTGCTGGAGACCAAGACTATCACCGGCTGGATACTGGACTGCCTCACCACAGTGTTTAGTAAGAAGAAGCACAAGAGTCCACGTAGCCCCCTCGGGCGTACCTACTTGAACTGCTTCAACTAGTGCAAGTGCAAAAGGCCCCCACGGGCGTGATTGGAACCGGCCTTCAATGCGAGAGTTGCCAAGCCTCCTCAGACTTAACCGGACAACGGGATAACATACGCTAGAGCCGACAGCCCCCACGGGCATAATTACCGGAATACGAATGCTGATGCCTGTGCCTGCCACCACTCTGTAAAGCGGAATCACTCAATGAACAAGAGAGAGAGTCTTAGGCGCCCAACCGGCCAAACGGATGTGAATACTCTGCAAGGATGTGTGGAGCTGCCGACAGAGAGCGGCCAACTCAGCAGTAGTATCACCGAGAAAGAGACTCTTACAGGAGTAGCGAGAGAGTGGAACCCAGGCGGCACTGCTAGGGTTAATTAGCACTTTTACTCGAGGCTTTTCAGCGGTATAGCAAGGCTCTGCAGTCTGAAGGAGGCGCGTATACGCACAACCCTGCAAGGAAAATACACTGCACAGATCGGAGTACACCAGGCAAGGCAGTCACACCAAAAGCTGGAACAGCAGATAGAAATGTTGCGGCGGCGACAACTGGAACACAGGTCACTGTAGAAAGCAGGAGTCGGTCTTCGGAGCGGGAAGTCAGCCAGGCCGGGTCGGAGCACGTAGAAGGCAGTCATACAAGCCGGGTCGTACACAAGCAGGAACGTCAGCCAAACCGGGTCAGGATCCAAGGGTGGTAGTCAGAAGGGCCGGGTCATACACGAGCAGGAACACAGGAGAATAGTCAAGGCAAGCCGAGTCGGTACACAGGAATCCGGAACACAGGAACACAGCAACAGTATAACTGGCACAGAAACACCACGAAAGGGCGACTGACAGCTGTGCTAGCCAGGTATAAAAAGGTCACCAGGGGGCGGGCCAAACCAACACAGCAAATCAGTATCTGCCATAGATGAGACTGACAGGAATCACAGGCACTGTGATAGTACCCCCCTCTCAAAGACCCCCTCTCCTCGCTCGAGGTCTGGGTTTAGAAGGGTATTTGGAGTGAAAGCTGCGTAGTAATCTAGGTGTGTGGAGGTCCCCTTGATCAACCCAAGAACGTTCCTCAGGACCATAGCCCTTCCAATGAACCAAGTATTGCAGCTTTCCTCTAAATCTCCTAGAATCAATAATGCTCTGCACCTCATACTCTTCTTTGCCCTGGACGTCCACCGGCCCAGGAATCACTGGCGTAGTAGTATAGCGATTACACACCAAGGGTTTCAGGAGCGACACATGGAACACATTGTGAATGTGCATAGAGGGTGGAAGCTCCAAAGCATAAGAAACCGGATTAATCTTGCGGATAATCTTAAATGGACCGATAAACCGGGGAGCCAGTTTGTTGGATGGTACTTGTAAATTAAGGTTTCTGGATGACAGCCATACCCTATCCCCAACTTGAAAGGAGACCGCTGGCAGACGTCTGCGATTAGCGTGCCTCTGCTGACGCCGAAATGACTGACTGAGGGACCTCTGAACCTGTGACCAAGTGGAACGAAGCTGTGCCAAATGCTTGTCCAGAGCAGGAATCTGCTGCTCCTGAAAGGAGTCCGGGAGCAGACAAAGCTGGAACCCATAATTAACGAGAAACGGAGATCTCCCGGACGATTAATTAACCGCACAGTTTCTGGCAAACTCAGCCCATGGCAACAGGTCAGCCCAATTGTCATGATGATCAGTGACAAAGCAATGCAGGAACTGCTCCAGTCCCTGATTGGCACGTTCAGCGGCCCCATTCGTTTGGGGATGGTAGGCGGAGGAAAATGACAATTGAATGCCCATCTGGCCACAAAATGCCCTCCAAAACCTAGAAACGAACTGGCTCCCTCGGTCGGATACAATCACTCTGGGTACTCCGTGCAGGCGGAATACCTCCCTAGAAAAGACTACAGCCAATTCTTGGGCCGATGGAAGGCCAGTCAGAGGCACAAAATGTGCCATTTTAGAGAATCTATCGACCACCATAAGAATGAACGTAAATCCCCTAGACGCTGGTAATTCTCCCAAAAAGTCGATAGAAATATGAGACCAAGGACGGTCTCCGTTGGGCACAGGTTGCAATAAGCCCACAGGGAGATGCCTAGTGGTCTTAGCACGGGCACAGGTGGTACAGGCTGCAGTAAAAGCGGCGCAATCGGCTCTCAAGGTAGGCCACCAAAATAATTGCGACAGAGACCAGACTAGTTGGTCCCTACCAATATGCCCAGCCGCTTTAGAAGCGTGGTAAGTTTCCAACAAACGGACACGGAATGGCACATCTACAAAACACTTCCCCACAGGGGTCTCAGGAGGTGCCCTCGATTGTGATGCCAATATCTCCTCCCCCAGAGGTAATGGTGGTATGGATAGTGGCCAGAATGCGATCTGGCTGAATGATGGGAACAGGTTCCTCCTCCCTCTCAGTGTCAGAAGCGAACTGACGAGACAACGCATCGGCTTTAATATTTTTTGAGCCAGGAAGATAAGACACTAGGAAATTAAATCGTGAGAAAAAAAGTGCCCATCTAGCTTGTCGAGAAGACAGTCTTTTGGCTTCGGAGAGATAAGTTAAATTCTTATGATCCGTAACAATTAGTACTGGAGTCCGAGTGCCCTCCAAAAGGTGACGCCACTCTTTCAGAGCTCGAATTATGGCCAACAGCTCCCTGTCCCCAATCTCATAATGGCTCTGCACACTGGACAATTTTTTAGAGAAGAAACCGCAAGGTCTCAAGGCGCCACCTCCCACAGGACGTTGGGAGAGTACTGCTCCAACCCCAACCTCAGAAGCGTCAACCTCCAACGTGAAGGGCAGGGAGGGATTAGGGTGGGACAGCACCGGAGCAGATGCAAAGGCAGATTTCAGGGCAACAAATGCGGTCTCCGCCGCCTCGGACCACTGAGAGGGAGAATCGCCCTTATGAGTCAAATCTGACAATGGTTTGACAATCGTGGAAAAGTTCTGGATGAACTTCCTATAATAGTTCGCAAAACCTAAGAATCTTTGAATGGCCTTTAATCCTTTAGGACAAGGCCATTGCAGAACTGCTGCCAACTTCTCCTGATCCATGGCAATGCCATTATTAGAGATAACGAAACCCAGGAATGGCACTTGAGATGTATGGAATTCGCATTTCTCTATCTTACAGAATAGCCTGTGCTTGCGAAGTCGGAGCAGGACTTCTGAAACATCTTGGATATGTTGTGAAAGGTTGGCAGAGTGAATTAATATATCATCTAGATATACGACTACACAAGACTGGAGTAGGTCTCGTAGAATGTCATTAATAAACTCCTGAAATACTGCAGGCGCATTGCATAAGCCAAATGGCATCACCAGATATTCGTAATGCCCTGTTCTGGTATTAAACGCCGTTTTCCACTCGTCACCTTCTTTAATTCTGACCAGATTATAGGCGGCACGCAAGTCAAGTTTAGTAAAGATCGACGAGCCCTTCAATCTGTCAAACAATTCGGTAATAAGTGGAATCAGATAGGCATTCTTAGGCATAAGCTTGTTCAGCCCACGATAGTCAATGCATGGCCTAAGTTCACCACTTTTCTTTTTCACAAAGAAAAATCCGGCACCTGCCGGAGAAATAGATTTCCGAATGATACCCCTCTCAAGGGCATCAGCAATATAGTCTTCCATAGCTTTATTCTCCTCAAAGGACAGTGGGTAAGTACGCCCCCTGGGAGGCACCGAACCAGGAGGCAAATCAATGGCGCAATCATACGCCCTATGCTCAGGCAATGCGCTGGCCTCTCCTTTACTAAACACGTCACTGAATTGTTCGTATTCAGCTGGCACAGCCGGCGAGGTACAGATAATCTTGACAGGTAAGGAGAGACAGTTCTTATTACAGTATTCTGACCAGGAGTTAACCTCACATCTCTGCCAGTCAAACTGGGGATTATGTACCTGTAGCCATGGGAACCCCAAAATAACTGAATGGTGCGGGGAACGAATGATTTGAAATCGTATCTGCTCTTTGTGACAAGCCCCTACTGTCATTGTCACTGGAATAGTTTCAAGCGTAATAAATGCCGGCTCCAGGGGTCTGCCATCGATGGCCTCAATTGCAACCGGAGAGTCCTTTTTACATAAAGGAATGCCTTGCAGGTTGGCAAATGACTGGTCCATGAAATAGCCTGCTGCCCCGGAGTCCACCAATGCGAGGACCTCGATAACCTTGTCCGCCCAAGCGAAGACCACCTGAATGATGAGTTTAGTGGTGCTAGAATCTAGGGACTGTTCTACACCACCTAGTGCCTGTCCCCCAAGGTACCCTAGGTGCGTTCGTTTCCCGGCCGAACTGGACAATTGCGCAACAGATGCCCTGCTTTGCCACAATAAAGGCATAGACCTTGCCTCCTACGATATAATCTCTCCTCTTTAGAGAGCCTAGTGAACACCAATTGCATAGGTTCAGAATTATCGATTGGTCGCTCAGGAAGAACGGGTGGTGTGGGTGGGTTAAGGAAGCTGGTCTGGCCATAGTTTTTTGCTTTAGCCCTTTTAGCCAACCGTCTCTCTCGGATACGAGAGTCTATTAATAAGATATAATCGATATATTCATCCAGATCACTGGGTACATCACGAGCGGCTATCTCATCCTTAATTTGTTCGGAGAGACCCTGAGTAAAGGCAGCCAGTAAGGCCTCCTCGTTCCAGCCCACCTCTGCTGCCAAGGTCCTGAATTCAATAGCATAATCGCCCAGTGTGCGTTCGCCCTGCTGAATTTCCATCAGCCTTTTGGCAGCAGAGGCAGCCCTGCCAGGAACCTCAAACACTCGTCTGAACTTTCTGACGAATTCTCTAAAGTTCAGAGTGCAGGGTCTAGCATTTTCCCACAACGGATTCGCCCATGCCAATGCCTTGCCAGTCAACAGAGATATCATAAGACCGACCTTGCTACGGTCGTTAGGAAATGCCTGGGGTGCCAACTCCAAAAATATCTCTAGTTGATTAATAAATTCCCTGCAAAGGGAAGGTTCGCCATCATACCTTAACGGTAGCGGTGCGGATGCCGTTAGCCCTTTCGAATTAGCTGATGGGACTATGGACTGATTATCCGGTGTCAGGACTGGGGTGACCACCGGATTAGGACTAGGCTTGTCCAAATGTACTGTACGTTCGAGTAACGTCTGTAAAGCCAGTGCCAATTGGTCCATGCGCTGCTCATGAACATCCATTCTCCAATGGATGTTCTGTGTTTGACTTTCACCCTTACCGTCTGAGGTCATGACCCTTTCGTACTGTCACGGTTTTTAAGACTCTCAGACCAGTATGTGAATAAGAACACAATTTTATTAAAAATAAAATAAGGCAATAACACGCCCTCTAGTGGCGGTAGATATACACCAGTGGTAATTATATCTATAGATACGATGGTAAATGCATAAATGACTTATAAGTACAATTACACAGCAGTAGAATAGCATATATCCCCAAGGGGTTAAGTCCTTGATAACAGTCAGTCTCAGATGTGGAGGTTTGGAACGCCCAGGGTGTTATAAGGCTGTGCTGGAGACCAAGACTATCACCGGCTGGATACTGGACTGCCTCGCCACGGTGTTCAGTAAGAAGAAGCACAAGAGTCCACGTAGCCCCCTCGGGCGTACCTACTTGAACTGCTTCAACTAGTGCAAGTGCAAAAGGCCCCCACGGGCGTGATTGGAACCGGCCTTCAATGCGAGAGTTGCCAAGCCTCCTCAGACTTAACCGGACAACGGGATAACATACGCTAGAGCCGACAGCCCCCACGGGCGTAATTACCGGAATACGAATGCTGATGCCTGTGCCTGCCACCACTCTGTAAAGCGGAATCACTCAATGAACAAGAGAGAGAGTCTTAGGCGCCCAACCGGCCAAACGGATGTGAATACTCTGCAAGGATGTGTGGAGCTGCCGACAGAGAGCGGCCAACTCAGCAGTAGTATCACCGAGAAAGAGACTCTTACAGGAGTAGCGAGAGAGTGGAACCCAGGTGGCACTGCTAGGGTTAATTAGCACTTTTACTCGAGGCTTTTCAGCGGTATAGCAAGGCTCTGCAGTCTGAAGGAGGCGCGTATACGCACAACTCTGCAAGGAAAATTCACTGCACAGATCGGAGTACACCAGGCAAGGCAGTCACACCAAAAGCTGGAACAGCAGATAGAAATGTCGCGGCGGCGACAACTGGAACACAGGTCACTGTAGAAAGCAGGAGTCGGTCTTCGGAGCGGGAAGTCAGCCAGGCCGGGTCGGAGCACGTAGAAGGCAGTCATACAAGCCGGGTCGTACATAAGCAGGAACGTCAGCCAAACCGGGTCAGGATCCAAGGGTGGTAGTCAGACGGGCCGGGTCATACACGAGCAGGAACACAGGAGAATAGTCAAGGCAAGCCGAGTCGGTACACAGGAATCCGGAACACAGGAACACAGCAACAGTATAACTGGCACAGAAACACCACAAAAGGGCGACTGACAGCTGTGCTAGCCAGGTATAAAAAGGTCACCAGGGGGCGGGCCAAACCAACACAGCAAATCAGTATCTGCCATAGATGAGACTGACAGGAATCACAGGCACTGTGATAGAGAGTCTTCAAATCCGTGACACAAATATTGCAATTTCCCTCTAAATCTCCTAGAATCAATAATTATCTGGACTTCGTACTCCTCTTGGCCTTGAACGTCCACCGGCACAGGGACCACCGGAGTGGTAGTGTAGCGGTTGCATACCAAGGGTTTTAACAGAGACACATGGAACACATTATGTATGCGCAAAGAAGCTTGGAGTTCCAATGCATACAAGACAGGATTCACTTTGCGGATAACTTTGAACGGACCAATGAACCGGGGAGCCAACTTATTGGAAGGTACTTGCAAATTGAGATTTCTGGAGGAGAGCCATACCCTGTTCCCAACCTGGAAGGAGACCGCTGGCAGCCGTCCACGATTGGCATGCCACTGATGTTGCTGGATTGACTGACTGAGGGGTCCTCTGAACCTGTGCCCAAGTGGAGCGAAGCTGCTCAACATGCTCGTCCAGAGCTGGAATTTGCTGCGACTGAAATGAGTCCAGGAGCAGGCACGGCTGAAACCCGTAATTGATGAGAAACTGGGAGCTCCCGGATGATGAATTAACTGCACAATTCCTGGAGAACTCTGCCCACGGCAACAGGTCAGCCCAATTGTCATGATGATCGGTCACAAAGCAGAGCAGGAACTGCTCCAGTCCCTGATTGGCACGCTCAGCGGCCCCATTGGTCTGGGGATGGTAGGCGGAGGAAAAGGACAATTGAATGCCCATCTGGCTACAGAATGCCCTCCAGAATCTGGACAAGAACTGGCTCCCACGGTCAGACACCACCACTCTGGGTACCCCATGCAAGCGGAACACCTCTCTGACAAAAACTATTGCCAATTCCTGGGCCGAAGGAAGGGCAGAGAGGGGCACGAAATGAGTCATCTTGGAGAACCTGTCGACCACCATTAGGATAAACGTGTACCCCCTAGACACTGGCAGCTCTTCCAGGAATTCAATAGATATGTGAGACCATGGGCGTTCGCCATTAGGCACAAGTTGGAGTAGGACCACTGGGAGGTGTCTGGGGGTCTTGGCATGAGCACAAGTGGCACAGGCTGCAGTAAAAGCGGAGCAATCGGCTCTAAGGGAGGGCCACCAAAATACTTGTGGTAGAGGCCATATTAACTGATCTCTCCCGATGTGCCCAGCAGCCTTAGAAGAGTGGTATGTCTCCAGCAGACAGGTACGGAATGGCTCATCCACAAAACACTTGCCAACTGGGGTTTCTGGGGGAGCCCTTGCCTGAGATGCCAAAATCTCCTCCCCCAGTTGCGAAGTGATACTAGTACGCACTGTGGCCAGGATACGATCTGGCTGAATAATAGGTACGGGTTCTTCATCCCTCTCAATGTCCGATGCAAACTGTCTGGACAGGGCATCCGCCCTAATGTTCTTTGAGACTGGTAGATAGGACACTACAAAATTGAATCGAGATAGAAAAAAGTGCCCACCTAGCCTGTCGGGAGGACAGCCTTTTTGCTTCAGAGAGATAAGTCAAATTTTTATGGTCAGTTAGGATTAACACTGGGGTTCTGGTGCCCTCCAGTAGGTGACGCCATTCTTTTAATGCAAGAATAATAGCCAGAAGTTCTCTGTCACCAATTTCATAATGGCTTTGGGCACTAGAGAGTTTTTTAGAAAAGAACCCACAAGGTCTCAAGATGCCACCTCCCACAGGACGGTGGGAGAGTACTGCCCCAACCCCGACTTCGTAGGCATCAACCTACAATGTGAATGGCAGGGCAGGATTGGGGTGGGACAGTATAGGAGCAGAAGCAAAGGCGGATTTCAGGGTCTCTAAAGTGTTTTCAGCTGCCTCGGACCACTGAGAGGGATTAGCGCCCTTATGCGTAAGGTCAGACAGAGGTTTAACGATAGTAGAGAAGCTCTGGATAAACTTCTTATAATAATTAGCAAAACCCAAAAAGTGCTGGATGGCTTTTAATCCCTTAGGGTGAGGCCATTGTAGGACTGCTGCTAGTTTCTCCTTGTCTATAGCAATGCCATCTCTAGACATTACGAACCCCAGGAAGGGTACTTGGGGCCTGTGAAATTCGCATTTTTCTAATTTACAGAACAGTTTATTTTTGCGTAAGCGAAGCAAAACCTCAGAGACATCCTTAATATGCTGGGTTAGGTTAGCAGAGTGAATCAATATATCATCGAGGTATATGACCACACAAGACTGAAGCATGTCACGGAGGATGTCATCAATGAACACTTGAAATACTGCAGGTGCATTACATAGACCAAATGGCATCACTAGATATTCATAATGCCCTGACTGGTATTAAATGCCGTCTCATCCCCAGCCTTAATTCTGATCAGGTTATAAGTGATCAGCAGATCAAGTTTCATAAAAATGGAAGAGCCCTTCAACCTGTCAAATAATTCCGTAATAAGTGGTATGGGGTAGGCATTCTTAGACATAAGCTTATTCAGCCCACGGTAATCAATACATGGTCTTAGTTCGCCACATTTCTTTTTTACAAAGAAGAAACCGGCACCAGCCGGGGAAGTAGACTTGTGTATGATTCCTGTTTTGAGGGCGTCCTCAATGTAGTCCTCCATAGCCTTGTTCTCATTGCAGGACAATGGGTAAGTGCGACCCCTAGGAGGCACCACGCCTGGAGGCAGATCAATAGCGCAATCGTACGGTCTGTGCTGAGGCAATGCGCTAGCCTCCCCCTTACTGAATACGTCACTGAATTCACAATATTCAGCTGGCACAGAGGGAGAGGTACATAAAATCTTGACAGGGTGTGACAAATAGTTTTACGTACAGTATTCAGACCATGATCTGACCTCACATCTCTGCCAGTCAAACTGGGGATTATGTGATAGCAGCCATGGGAACCCCAGAATGACTGCATGATGAGGGGAACAAATTATTTGGAAACATAATTCCTCCTTGTGGAGAGCCCCAATAGACATAATAATAGGAATCGTTTCCATAGTGATAAATGCAGGTTCCAAAGGTGTACCGTCAATAGCTTCAATAGCTAAAGGAGTATCCCTTTTGACCAATGGAATTTTGTGCAACTCGGCAAAAGAACGATCCATGAAGTACCCAGCTGCACCGGAGTCTACCAGGGCCATCACCTCCACAGACTGATTAGCCCAGGAGAATACCACCTGGATGGTGGGTTTCTGTGTACTTGAGTCTAGGGACTGCTGTACGCCACCTAGGGCCTGTCCCCTAATGTACGCTAGGTGCGTCCGTTTCCCGTCCGTACTGGACATGTACGTAATAAGTGCCCAGCTTTGCCACAATATAAACATAGGCCCTGCCTTTTACAGTTCGCCCGTTCCTCCTTTGTGAGTCTGGTGAACCCAAGCTGAATTGGTTCACCAGGTTTGGGAGAACGTTCAGGAGGAATGGGAGGCGAGGGTGGGTTTAAAAGACTGCCATGCCCATAATTTCAGGATCTCGCCCTTTTAGCCAGACGCCTTTCACGAATGCGGGAGTCAATAAGCATGACATAATCAATGTATTCATCCAGGTCACCGGGTACATCTCTGACAGCTATTTCTTCTTTGATGGAGTCAGACAACCCTTGAGCAAAAGCTGCCACTAATGCTTTGTTATTCCATTCCACCTCTGCTGCCAAAGTCCGAAATTCAATGGCATAATCGCCCAAGGTACGGTCACCGTGTTGTATCTACATCAACCTTTTGGCAGCAGAGGCAGCTCTACCCGGAACCTCAAACACTCTGCGGAACTTTCTTACGAACTCACTGAAGTTCTGACTGCAGGGTTTGGCATTTTCTCATAGGGGATTGGCCCATGCCAGAGCTTTGCCCATTAACAAGGTATCACGGAGCCCGTGATTGCTGCCTTTTCCTGTCAGTTATCTGTGAGGCTTTCCCATTGGCTACCTGTCTTTAGTCCGCCCAGTATTGCCTATATAGACTGGGTTCTGGCCCCCTTTGGTTGCCCTTTCGTGGTGCCACCTGCATTTGTTTCCTGTGTTCTATGGGCCTTGGTTGAATCCTCTACTCTCCAGTATTTGCCTGCCTACCTGACTGACAGCCTTCTCTGCTGAAGTGGTTCCTGCCTCCGTTCCTGATCCGGTTTGGACTGACGTTCCTGCTTCTCTTCCTGCTCCGGTTGACTGCTGTTACTGTTCCAGCTTCCTGTCCTGGCCTGGTTGTCCCTCCTGCTCCTGGATCGTCATGGATATTCTCCATTATCATGGTTGCTTTGGAGACATTCTGATCTCTGGGCGTATTCCGTGTAGTCCAGTACGCGGGTACTGGTTTGATCCTTTACAGCACTGGTTGTATCCTCCTGTAGTCCAGTACGTGGGTACTGGTTCGCTCCTAAGTTTTCCGGTTGCTTACTGCCACCTCTCAGCACCGGTAGCGTCTCCGTGTAGTCCAATACGCGGGTATTGGTTTGCTCACTTACAGCACTGGTTGTGTTAGTGCAGTACGTGGGCACTGGTTCACTCCTATGTTTTCCGGTTGCTTACTGCCACCTCTGTGCACCGGTAGCGTCTCTGTGTAGTCCAATACGCGGGTATTGGTTTGCTCACTTACAGCACTGGTTGTGTTAGTGCAGTACGCGGGCACTGGTTCACTCCTAAGTTTTCCGGTTGCTTACTGCCACCTCTCAGCACCGGTAGCGTCTCCGTGTAGTCCAATACGCGGGTATTGGTTTGCTCATTTACAGCACCGGTTGTGTTAGTCCAGTACACGGGTACTGGTTTGCTCCCATGTATTCCGGTTGCTTACTGCCACCTCTGTGCACCGGTAGCGTCTCTGTGTAGTCCAATACGCGGGTATTGGTTTGCTCACTTACAGCACTGGTTGTGTTAGTGCAGTACGTGGGCACTGGTTCACTCCTATGTTTTCCGGTTGCTTACTGCCACCTCTCAGCACCGGTAGCGTCTCCGTGTAGTCCAATACGCGGGTATTGGTTTGCTCATTTACAGCACCGGTTGTGTTAGTCCAGTACACGGGTACTGGTTTGCTCCCATGTATTCCGGTTGCTTACTGCCACCTCTGTGCACCGGTAGCGTCTCTGTGTAGTCCAATACGCGGGTATTGGTTTGCTCACTTACAGCACTGGTTGTGTTAGTGCAGTATGCGGGCACTGGTTCACTCCTAAGTTTTCCGGTTGCTTACTGCCACCTCTCAGCACCGGTAGCGTCTCCGTGTAGTCCAATACGCGGGTATTGGTTTGCTCATTTACAGCACCGGTTGTGTTAGTCCAGTACACGGGTACTGGTTTGCTCCCATGTATTCCGGTTGCTTACTGCCACCTCTGTGCACCGGTAGCGTCTCTGTGTAGTCCAATACGCCGGTATTGGTTTGCTCACTTACAGCACTGGTTGTGTTAGTGCAGTACGCGGGCACTGGTTCACTCCTATGTTTTCCGGTTTCTTACTGCCACCTCTCAGCACCGGTAACGTCTCAGAGTAGTCCAATACACGGGTATTGGTTTGCTCATTTTACAGCACCAGTTGTGTAGTCCAGTACGCGGGTACTGGTTCGCTCCTATGTATTCCGGTTGCTTACTGCCACCTCTTAGTACCAGTAGTGTCTCCATGTAGTCCAATACGTGGGTATTGGTTTGCTCATTTACATCACCGGTTGTGTTAGTCCAGTACGGGGGTACTGGTTCGCTCCTATGGTTTCCGGTTGATTATTGCCACCTATCCAGCACCAGTTCCGTCTCCGTGTAGTCCAGTACGCGGGTACTGGTTTGCTCCTTTACAGCACCGGTTATGTTTCACTTTAGTCCAGTACGTGGGTACTGGTTGCACCTATTCACCGGCTGCTTGCTGACGCCTTTACAGCAGCGGTAGGTCTCCTTGTTGTCCAGCACTTGCGACTGGTTTGCTCCACCTCTTCACCAGTCGCTGAGACCACCTTCATTATGTACCAGTACTTGCCTACACTGAGTCCTTGTTAGGCTGCCACGCCCGGTATATTGGCAAGGCCGGTAGAGCCTACTCACTTGTTTTGCCAGTCCTAAGGCTGCCTTGCCGGTATATTGGCAAGGCCGGTAGAGCCTTTTTTTATCTCCTGTTACCAGTCTCCAGGCTGCCTTGCCCGGTATATTGGCAAGGCCGGTAGAGTCTACTCACTCGTTGTACCAGTCCTAAGGCTGCCTTGCCCGGTATATTGACAAGGCCAGCAGAGCCTTTTCTATCTCCTGTTACCAGTCTCCAGGCTGCCTTGTCCGGTATATTGGCCAGGCCGGTAGAGCCTATCCATATTTGCTGTACCATTGTTCTCTACTACTTTGTACAATTTGTGTGTTTATATATGTGTATGTCAGGACCCGCGAGGGTTCGCTTTAAACTTTCGATAAAGTTGTGTTTTTATCTTAACTCTGTGTCTGAGAGTCAAAACAAACCGTGACAGTACGAAAGGGCCATGACCTCAGACAGTAAGAGTGAGGGTAATGCACAGAACATCCATTGGAGGATGGATGTACATGAGCAGCGCCTGGATCAGCTGGCATTGGTGATCCAAACCATTCTTGAATGTACAGTACTCACGGATAAGTCCGTTCCGAGTCTGGTGGTCTCCCCAGGTTCGACACCGGAGAATGATACTATACCCCCAGTGGCTGCAGTTAAAGGGCTAACCGCTTCCGCACCATTGCCACTCAGATATGATGGCGAACCCAGTCTGTGCAGAGGGTTTATCAACCAACTTGAGATATTTCTGGAATTAACCTCCCATGCCTTTCCTAATGATCGCAGTAAAGTTGGTTTTATGATATCCCTACTGACTGGCAGAGCCCTTGCATGGGCTAATCCCTTATGGGAGAGTGCGAAAGCCTGCACAAAGAATTTCAGGGAATTTGTGCAAATATTTCGGGGAGTATTTGAGATCCCTGGTAGAACCGCCTCTGCTGCTAAACGTCTAATGGAGATACAACAGGGCAAGCGTACTGTGGGCGATTATGCCATCGAATTCCGCACATTGGCAGCAGATGTAAGTTGGAATAATGAGGCATTGCTGGCAGCCTTTGCACAGGGTCTGAGCGATCATATCAAAGATGAAACCGCAGCTAGAGAGTTTCCTACTGATCTGGATGAATATATTGACTATGCTCTCCTAATTGACACTTGGATCCGTGAGAGATTGATGGCTAAGGACCGTAGGCTACGGTCAAAGAGTAACGGATCTAGCAGTTCATTTTGACCACCCACCCCTCCCTTGGTGCCTAAATCTAAGGACCAGTTATGGGAATCTGGTGAACCTATGCAATTAGGTTTCACTAGGCTAACCAAGGAAGAAAGAGCACACCGCAGAATGCAAGGGTTGTGCTTATATTGTGGCAAAACTGGGCACTTGCTAAGAACCTGTCCCGTACGTCTGGGAAACGATCACAATTAGGGTACCTTAGGGGACAGGCCCTAGGTGGTGTTCAACCGTCCCCAGGTTTGATCATACAGAAAACCACCATACAGGTGGTATTCCCGTGGGCAGATGGCTCGGTGGAGGTTCTGGCCCTGATTGACTCCGGTGCAGCCGGCTATTTCATGGATAGTGCCTTTGCTGAATGGCACAAGATTCCGCTGGTTGAGAGAGAATCCCCTCTTGCTATTGAAGCTATTGACGGCAGACCTCTAGAACCTGCCCAGGTTACCTTTGAAACAATGCCATTACCTATGACTATTGGGGCACTTCATAAAGAGGAACAGCAGTTCCAGATTATCAGTTCTCCACACTACGCAGTCATTCTGGGATTTCCCTGGTTGCAGCTTCATAATCCTCAGTTTGATTGGCAAAAGTGTGAAATTTCTGCTTGATCTCAGTATTGTATGGAACATTGTGTGTCTCACCCAGTTAAGATTTTGTGCACCTCTCCTTCTTTACCTGACGAGTACCAACAATTCAGCTATGTGTTTAGTAAAGGAGAGGCTGGTACTCTAACACAGCACAGATCTTATGATTGCGCCATTGAGTCGCCACCAGGGGTGGTGCCCCCCAGGGGACGCACTTATCCATTATCATGTGAGGAGAACCAAGTTATGGAGGAATATATTGCAGATGCCCTCAAGAGAGGGATCATCAGGAAATCCACTTCACCGGCTGGGGCTGGATTCTTTTTTGTAAAGAAAAAGAATGGAAAGCTAAGACAGTGTATTGATTACCGTGGCCTAAACAAGTTAATGCCTAAAAATGCTTATCCGATACCTCTCATCACCGAATTATTTAACAGGTTGAAAGGTTCCTCAATCTTTACTAAACTGGACCTACGTGCTGCTTATAACCTGATCCGGATCAGAGCTAGTGATAAGTGGAAAACGGCTTTTAACACTAGATCCGGGCACTATGAATATCTAGTTATGTTGTTTGGCCTCTGTAATGCACTCGCAGTTTTCCAAGAGCTTATTAACGATATCCTCAGGGATATGCTGCAGTCCTGTGTTGTTGTCTACCTGGACAATATACTAATTCATTCAGATAATGTGTCACAACACATTAAAGATGTGTCAGAAGTGTTGCTCTGCTTACGAAAGAATAAGTTGTATTGCAAATTGGAAAAATGCGAGTTTCATAGATCCAGTGTGCCCTTCTTGGGGTTTGTGATTGCCAAAGAAGGGATTGCCATGGATCAGGAGAAACTTGCGGCAGTTTTGCAATGGCCAAGGCCTAAGGGCTTAAAAGCAATTCAACGATTTCTGGGTTTCGCTAATTATTACAGGAAATTTATCAAGAACTTTTCTACGATTGTTAAACCATTGTCTGATCTTACTCATAAGGGTGCTAAGCCGTCCCAATAGTCTGTGGCAGCTGAAGATGCTTTTGAAACATTTAAATCCGCCTTTGCAGCTGCTCCCGTGCTATCCCACCCCAACCCATCTCTCCCGTTTACATTGGAGGTTGATGCCTCAGAGATTGGGGTTGGGGCAGTACTTTCCCAACGACCAGTTAAGGGGGGAACTCTCAGACCATATGGGTTTTTTTCAAAGAAATTGTCTGGGGCTCAAAGTCACTATGAGATAGGTGACAGAGAATTACTGGCTATCATTTTTGCATTGAAAGAATGGCGTAATTTACTAGAGGGCACCAAAAATCCAGTATTAATTCTGACTGACCACAAAAACCTGACCTATCTTTCTGAGGCTAAAAGGTTGTCCTCTCGCCAGACCAGGTGGGCATTGTTCCTCTCTCGATTTAATTTCATTGTATCATATTTGCCCGGGTCCAAGAATGTGAGGGCTATGCTCTGTCGAGACAATTCGAGCCTGAAGTTGACAGGGACTCGCTTACTTGAAACATATCACTTCTCTAAAGCTGCGGGGCATATAGGTAGAGTTCAATTGATTTGGTCTCTCTCACAAGTCTTCTGGTGGCCCTCCCTAAGGGCAGATTGTGCTGAGTTTACTAATGTCTGTACCACCTGTGCCCGTGCCAAGACCCCTAGACCCCTTCCGGTGGGCCTACTCCAGCCGGTGCCCAATGTCGAACGTTTCCATTGATTTTATGGGAGAATTGCCAGTGTCTAGAGGGTACTCTTTCATACTTATGGTGGCTGACAGGTTTTCTAAAATGGCTCATTTTGTGCCTCTCTGTGGCCTTCTCTCTGCCAAAGAATTAGCGGTGGTTTTCGCTAAAGAGGTATTTCGGTTGCATGGAGTACCCAGAGTGCTGCTGTCCGACCAGGGGAGCCAGTTTGTGTCCAGATTTTGGAGAGCATTTTGCGAACAGATGGGCATTCAATTGTCCTTTTCCTCTGCCTATCACCCCCAGACCAATGGGGCCGCTGAGCGTGCCAATCAGGGACTGGAGCAGTTCCTGCTCTGTTTTGTCACTGACCATCATGATAACTGGGCTGACCTGTTGCCTTGGCCGGAGTTCGCCAGGAATTGTGCGGTTAATTCTTCACCTGGGAGCTCCCCATTTCTGATCAATTATGGGTTCCAGCCATGCTTACTACCGGATTCATTTCAGTCTCAGCAGATTCCAGCTCTGGATGAGCATATCGAGCAGCTCCGTTCCACATGGGCACAGGTTCAGAGGGCACTCAGTCAGTCTTTTCAGCGCCATCAGCGTCAGGTTAATCGTAGACGGCTGCCAGCAGTTTCCTTCCAGGTTGGGGACAGAGTATGGCTATCCTCCAGAAATCTCAAGTTACAAGCCCAATCTAACAAATTGGCTCCTTGATTTATTGGCCCGTATAGGGTGATTCGTAAAATCAACCCTGCCTCTTATGCCTTGGATATCCCTGCATCCATGCGCATTCATAATGTGTTCCATGTATCACTCCTCAAACCTCTGGTATGCAACCAACTACTAACCCTGTGGTGCCAGGGCCTATAGAGGTAGAGGGTCAGGAGGAGTACGAGGTTCAGAGTATTATTGACTTGCGCAGACTTAGAGGAAAATTGCAGTATTTGGTACATTGGAAAGGTTATGGTCTGGAAGAACGATCCTGGGTGGATAGTACGGACCTTCATGCTCCCAAATTACTGCAAATTTTTCATTCCAAGTACCCTCAGAAACCAGGTCCCTCTTCTAGAAGGGGGGTCTTTGAGAGGGGACTACTATCACGGTGCCCGTGATTGCTGCCTTTTCCTGTCAGTTATCTGTGAGGCTTTCCCATTGGCTGCCTGTCTTTAGTCCTCCCAGTATTGCCTATATAGACTGAGTTCTGGCACCCTTTGGTTGCCCTTTCGTGGTGTCTCCATGTCAGTAGCCACCTGCATTTGTTTCCTGTGTTCTATGGGCCTTGGTTGAATCCTCTCCTCTCCAGTGTTTGCCTGCCTACCTGACTGACAGCCTTCTCTGCTGAAATGGTTCCTGCCTCCGTTCCTGATCCGGTTTGGGCTGACGTTCCTGCTTCTCTTCCTGCTCCGGTTGACCATGCTCTGCAAGTGTTAACGGGAGGCACTAGTAACGGAGACTTCAAGGCTCTGCAAGTGTAAGCGGAAGGCTCAGGCTAGCGGAAGCAACAGCTCTGCAAGTGTTAACGGAGGATCAGTGAACGGAGGCAACTGCTCTGCAAGACTAAACGGGAAAGCCCAATACCTAGGAGGCAACAACTCTGTCAGCCCTGCAGACAGCACAGCGGAAGTCAGAATGTCTGCCAGGCGACACTGGAACAGGATCTCAGCAGAAACACAGACAGGGTCGTCAACGTAGCCGGGTCAGGTCACGGAGCAGGAACGTCAGCCAGGCCGGGTCAAATCACGGAGCAGGATTGTCAGACAAGCCGGGTCAGATCACGGAGCAGGAACGTCAGCCAGGCCGGGTCGAATCACGGAGCAGGAACTAAGGAGCATAGTCAGACGGGCCAAGTCGGTACACAGGAACACTGGAACACAGTTACACAGCAACACTGGCTCAGGAACACCACGAAAGGGCACCTGACAGGTGCCAAAGGCCGAGTATAAAAAGGTCATACCGGGCGGGCCAAACAAGCTCAGCCAATGGGAGCGCACCACAGCAAAGAGTCACAGAGAAAGATCACGGGAACCATGATACTGATGCCTTGAGATGAATGGAGAATTTGAGATGAGTGTGTGACTATAAGTGTAATACTTTTATCTGGCATTATGCTTCCCTCCCTTCTGCTCTATGCTTTACACGCTTGGGAGAGTGGATGATTTCTGAGAACTACACGACTTCTTCTCCTCTGATGGGGGTCTTAGAGTCTGGTTCCTGAAATAAATGCAATGCTAAATATCCGTATGAGGTTGAACCCTGCTGAGACCTGTTCAGAGGTAGACCCCTGAGAGTACCCTATGTATTCTTGCCTGGCTGCTCATTCTGCAGCCAGAGAGTCTGTATAGTTCTCTCTGTTAAGTAAAGAGATGCATTTCAGTCTCTGGCCTGGAGATGTTATTTCCACAGCACAGTAGTGAATTTTGCTGCCGGGCTGTGGAAGCTAGAATTATTTGGGCATTGTATTCTACTTTGAGCTTGGTTGAGCTATATTCTACAATATGCCTATGTTTGGGCAAGTGGGGATATTCTGTTTGTACTCTCTCCTCTAAATTATGGTGGATGCTTGTATTCGTCTACTATGTTTTGGGGGACGGAGTGGGGGGTGGGGGTCAGTTATATGATATATATACCTCTCTGTCGGCCCCGACGGCTATTCCCCTCCGATACTCTGAACTTATAACGTGACTTCTTGTTTGATTCGGGGGGGGGTGTGGATGTGCCGCCTGGGCTGACAGACGGGTTAAGCTTGGTGCAGACGATGTAACATTTATGTTTCCATTATATATGTTGGGACATGGACGGTGTGTCTTGGGGTAATTGTTTAAATGTTCAGTGGGGGACTGGGGTTTCGCCCCCATATCAAGTTAGGATTTGGGTTGAGGTCTCCATCAGGTTGGGGGGGGGGGATTGTGACAGGGCGGGTGTTTGGGTATTTAGACCCTTATGGTCTTAAGGTTGCTTTAAGGTTTGGTTTGATAGAGGCACTTCCTTTTTCTCTGTGTGGGGGATGCCCACCACACATCTTGACATATCCCCTGGAAAGGGAAAACTCACCGCACATTTTGATAAATACTACAGAATCAAAACATGGCTATTAACGCATGTAAATTCTTAACACTGAATGTTAGTGGCTTGAATGACCCAGTTAAAAGATCTCTGATTCTGAATTTTATTAGGAAAAACTCCTGGATGTTATTATGTTACAGGAAACTCGTCTTATTGAAGGCAGGGTTTTGGCTGTTCGGAGGCAATGAGTGGGGGCACACTACCACTCCACATATAGCAATTATGCTAGAGGGGTTTCCCTGCTTATACATAAAAGATCAGATTTTATATTTATAGCTCTCAAAACGGATCCTAAAAGGAGGTTTATTTTTTTACCTGCAAGATCCATGGAATTCAGTTTGTGTTGATGAATGTGTATGTTCCACCACCTTTTGAGCCATCTGTTCTCGGGAGGGCCCTACAGTATACTGCAGACAAACCTGGTCACCTAATTGTATGCATGGGGGACTTCAGTATAGTTATGGATAATGTCCTGGATAGACTGGGTGGAGGTTTGGGATATAGTGGCACTAACGTTCAACTGGTTAAAACTTGATTGGGAGATATAGGATTACTAGACTCCTGGAGGCTACTGCATCCTCTCGAGAGGGGGTATTCGTGTCATTCAGCTACATATAAAACGTTGTCCCGCATTGACTTTGCTCTTGTATCTGACTTAGCTTGGCGAGCCACAAAAACTTGTGATTTTCTTCCACGGGTGGCTTCGGACCACGCGCCACTGATGCTTACCCTAGATCTGGGAGGGCAGAGGGTATCTAGGACCTGGAAACTTAACTCATCTTGGTTGTCGTTGGAACAGATCCAAAAAAGATATGGGGAAGATTTGTTTGCTTTCTTTGACAATAACTACGACTCTGCTTCACAGGAAATTATATGGGAGGCAGCGAGGGCGGTAGCTAGGGGTTCCCTTATTTCCCATATAACAACATATAGGAAGAGCTCGGAAAGAGAGATTAAAGACTTAGAGGATGAGGTAAAGAGGACGGAACAACAATACATAGCGGATGGTGATACACAATCATACGAAGCTTTCACTTCTAGCACTTTAAAATTGAATACTAAGTTGACAGATATTACCTCTAAACAACTCTTTTACAAAAAACAGAAGTTATTTGAGAACGGGAATAAAAAAATCTGTATAACAGTGCACTGATGAAGGATGTTTCCCAAATAGCTGATTACTTAGATCAATGTAGCCTTCTGACTCTGACGAATATAGAACAATGTTGGATGCACCAATACTTCTAAGGGACATTGTTCAAGCTATTGCTGACCTCCCGATTGGTAAGGCTGCAGGTGATGATGGCCTGCCAGCAGAATGGTATCAGAGATACTCGGACATGCTTGCCCCACACTTACTTAACTTACTTATTATGCGGCCTTAGATAGCGGTAGTCTCCCTGATTCCCTTAACATTGCCTCAGTTATAGTCATACCTAAGACAGGGAAAGACCATAGACTATGTAATTCTTATAGACCCATATCATTGCTCACTACTGATGCGAAAATATTAGCTAAAGTTCTAGCCAAGCATTTGAACTCCGATATCACGTCTATTGTACATCCAGATCAAGTGGGGTTCATTCCTGGTAAGTCCACGTCCCATAACTTAAGACGACTATACACCCACCTTCAAGTCACGCATGACAATGTGGGCCACAGGCTGATAGCCGCTTTGGACGCTTCAAAAGCTTTTGACTCGGTTGAGTGGCCATACCTATGGGGTGTTCTGGAAAAATTTGGCTTTAGACCTGTCTTTATACAATGGGTCCGCAACTTATACCATGCCCCAAGGGCTAGGGTGGTCGCTGGGGGACTTATATCAGAGGACTTTATGCTGGCTAGAGGGACGAGG